>JAWZYT010002632.1:0-42500 GCA_034508575.1 Petrolisthes manimaculis
AGAAGGAGAGAGAGAGAGAGAGAGAGAGAGAGAGAGAGAGAGAGAGAGAGAGAGAGAGAGAGAGAGAGAGAGAGAGAGAGAGAGAGAGAGAGAGAGAGGAAGGTGTAAAAGACGGGTAAGGGAGAGCGGCAAGATAAATGGATATAAGAGTTGATGGATGAAGGGATTGGTGGGAGGAGGAAATCGAAATCTTCCCTGCCCGCTGTGAATGTGGCGGTGATGAGGCAAAGGCACACACACACTCACACATACACACACACACACACACACACACACACACACACATACAGATATAGAGAGAGTTGTTGTTGTTGTTGTTTGGTTTACCAGCAGGACCCCTAAAGTAAACAAAAAAGTTGCTGGAGAGAGAGAGAGAGAGAGAGAGAGAGAGAGAGAGAGAGAGAGAGAGAGAGAGAGAGAGAGAGAGAGAGACGGGAACTATGAGACTGAAACCCAGGGTACAGCATAGAAAGAAATTGTCACATAGTAGAAAACAGAAGGTGGTAAATAATATGTTAACCTCCTGAATAGAAGAGTGGGATGACGAGGTGGGTTGAAGCACACGAGAATATAGAGTGGTGGGGAAAATAGGGAGGGGAAAAAGTGAGGGGAAATGATAGACCAAATAGTGAAGGATGGATGAGTGTGTGTGTGTGAGAGAGAGAAAGGGTGTGTGTGTGTGTGTGTGTGTGTGTGTGGGAGTGTGTGTGTGTGTGTGTGTGTGTGTGGGAGGGAGTGAGTGAGTGTGTGTGTGTGTGTGTGTAGAGAGAGAAAGGGTGTGTGTGTGTGTGTGTGTAGAGAGAGAAAGGGTGTGTGTGTGTGTAGAGAGAGAAAGGGTGTGTGTGTGAGAGAGAGAGAAAGTGTGTGTGTGTGTGTGTGTTTGTGTGTAGAGAGAGAGAAAGTGTGTGTGTGTGTAGAGAGAGAGAAAGAGAGAGAGGCTAGGGATGGGAGTGAGAGAAACTAAAACTGTATGCAGTATGTGGCTATCTGTCTCTCTACCTCTTCATTCCTGTCGCACTATTTCACGTCACGTCGCCTCCCTCACCCCTCACACACACACACACACACACACACACACACTGCACTGCACATAACACACTTTGTACTCTTCGTTATATTTGTTGTGTACAGTCATGGTCAAAACTCCCTTCGCCTCTCTCTCTAATTTAAGGGGAGAGTATACTTTTGGTACATTATATACAGTGCCTTGATTCCTCCAAAGTATACCAGAAAACACACCCAGATAAAGAAAAATAATGGTATCCTGTTGCCTGGAATAATTTGGTGGAATCATAATCTCCAACAATGGTGAACCCAAATATATATACGATAGTGATTTATTTCATGGACGAGGAGGCTATGACAATGACTGTTACAATAGCTGCCAAAACACAACATTATTTTGCATCCTTCATCGTCGTCGTCGTCGTCGTTGTCGTCTGGTGGATGATTTTACACAGCTTGATTCTATTTCACACGAGAGAAAAGATACCAAACTATTCTTTATATTCAGATAGACCATGTGACCATTTCATTTATTTATATTAGTAACTCTATATGCAACTCTTGTCTTATAATATTTTACCTTTAGTCTCAAGAATAAAATGAAGAGAGTAAACAAATATATATATAAAACTGTAATTAATATCAACTAAATTGTTCTACATATTCATGAGATACACAATATGAACTTCTATTAATACCAGTCTATATGGAGCTCTGTCTTATAATATTCTACCTTTAGTCTCAAGATAAATATGAAGAGTAAAAAGAAAAAAGAAAACAAAATATATATACTGTAATTAATATCAACTAAATTGTTCTACATACTTAAGAGATACATCAGATGACCTTTTATTTATACCAGTCTATATGGAGCCTCTGCCTTGCTATATAATCCCATCTCAAGAACCCTGACTCACTCCCTCACTACCCATGTCAACTTGAGGCTCCGTCATACATACCTTCCCCGACCATCAAATTAATTATCAACACAAAATAAGACTTCATTCATTATCTGTCACTAGTATATTCAGGGGGATAAAATGGGACTACTTAATCACATGTAGAAAAGTGTTAGAGGCATTCCTTAGTCTGTACTGTAGTCGAGTACATACACGTCCTGATACTTATAAAAATATGAGAATAATTAAAACTTTTCTAACCATATTACCCAACAACATTTTCAACACTATAATCCTCCTTCACACCTCATTGTAAATTGATGAGTGAGGGTAATATATCCATACACTCCACATTACAGGAATTAGTATACATGGGTAGTGGTATGTTTGATGTTATGGGTAAAGAGGTCTGAAGGGCAGATGGAATGGTGTTAGAGACAGGAGATGGATTCCTACCTTGATTTCCCACTGGTACATCCTGGGAAATGCGAGCCTAATTGCACTACACAAGTGAGTGAGTGAGTGGTGGGGCTGCCTCTCTCTACAGACACAATTCATTTGATTAATCAGCGTTATTTGAATGCCGATATAATGCGAGATTAAAGAACCTTATTTTTTATATAATTATGAATATTATTATTAATCTATTAGGATGCCATTTAAAATGCATAGTTACAAAAAAATTATTATGGGTTTGATCTGATGAATAATATATATATACACTTGCCTGCCGTGGTGTGGTTAGAATGGGTTGTTGGTATGCAGGGATTATACACGGATTAATGAATTATGGTAAAAACTCCCACACCGTGATAATAGTAAGTGACTACACTATAATTATATCCATATTTCCATCTTCCTTTTATGTATAAGTGACACACAATATAACCCAAGATTTGTATTCATCTTTATAATGAAAATGCCTTGTAATTTTCCTGGTTAATATCCCATTATGTAAACTCACTTAATTCACTGTCATTCTGTCACGTCTCAATTATATTACAGTACTCACAACAACATACAAACATTTCCATCCTTTTTTTTATATTTAGTTTTGAAAAAAGTTGTTATAGTGTTTTGTTTGTTGGGTTTGTTTGTTTGTCAATGTTGGGTTCACTGTCCCTCCAACTCGTCACTTTCACTCCACCTTGTACATTCCTTCAGCACAATTATTTTTATTTATCTTCTTTCCTCTCTACTCCTCTCCTTCTTTACTTTCTACTCCTCTCCTTCTTTACTTTCTACTCCTCTCCTTCTTTACTCTCTACTCCTCTCCTTCTTTAATTTCTACTCCTCTCCTTCTTTACTCTCTACTCCTTCACTCTCTCCTCCTCTCCTTCTTTACTCTCTACTCCTTCATTCCTCTCTCCTCTCCTTTACTCTCTCCTCCTCTCCTTCTTTCCTCTCTCCTCCTCTTCTGTACTCTCTACTCCTTCATTCCTCTCTCCTCTCCTTTACTCTCTCCTCTACTCCTTCTTTCCTCTCTCCTCTCCTTTACTCTCTACTCCTCTCCTTCTGTACTCTCTACTCCTCTCTCTCCTTTACTCTCTCCTCCTCTCCTTCGACTCTCCTCAGCACACGAAGAGGTAGGTAGTGGAGCCTTGAGAGGTAGTGGAGCCTTGAGAGGGTTGCATGGGAGCTATTACAGGGAAGGGACGTAATGACAGCATGGATGGGTGACCTCAAATTAAGCTATTCTTCAAGGCTATACCCGTGACGCCACACACCCGCCATTTTGCTACCCATAACACACACACACACACACACACACACACACACACATACATACAAACATACACATACACACATAAACAAACACATACACACATAAACACACAAATACAAACTTCATAACTCCTATCATCATCAACTTATAAACCAACTCTCTCCCTCTTCTCTCATCTTATCTTTATATTTCATTAGTCACTGTTCCCACCTGCATGTGTGTAATCTTCTTCATACTCTTCCCATAACGTTTATTAAGGACCCTGTGATCGTGTATAAAAATTGGAGGCTTCTGATTCCTCCTAACCAAGCCACGAAACAAACTCCTTCCATATGGTTGGCGTTTCCTGGCAATGTTTGAAGGACTCCCCAAACCTCCTATTTTCTGACTAAATCACAGGGTCCTTAATACCACCTCCAACTAACTCCACCTCTCTGCTTCCTTCCTACACGACTCACTCACTAATTATATGGTTCCTCGTCCGACTATTTTTATCTTCCTACTTCTCTTGTTTTTAGTTGTGTATTTATTCTCTTCATGTCCATCATTAATTTTCCTCGCTCTTTTCTGATGTCCCTTTCTGAGACCACAACTCTTTTCTTCCCTCTGATGTCCCTTTCTAAAACCACACCTCTTCTCTTATCTGATGTCCTTTTCTAAGATCACAACTCTTGTCTGATGTCCCTTTCTAAGACCACAACTCATTTCTTTTATGTCCCTTTCTAAAACCACAATTTCTCTGATGTCCCTTTCTAAAACCACACAACTTCTCTTCTCTCTGATGTCCCTTTCTAAAACCACACAACTTCTCTTCTCTCATGTCCCTTTCTAAAACCACAAACTCTTCTCTGATGTCCCTTTCTAAGACCATAACTTTCCACTACTGATTTATTGTTCTCTGAATCAACAATATCTTTTCTTTATACGGTACTCCAATTCTGTCGTCCCTCACATGCACTTCCTCATTTCCTCTCTATAGTTATTCCTCTTATACTTCTCTTTGTTGTTATGTTAGGCAGTACGAACTCCTCTACGCCAACCTGGAACCCCATCACCTTCAATAATAACCCACCACCACCACCACTACCGCCACTATCACCAAATTACCACCACTACCAATACCACTACCATCACTACCACCACATCATTATCACCACCACCACCACTACCACCACTACCAATACCACTACCATCACTACCACCACATCATTATCACCACCACCACCACTACCACCACTATCAATACCACTACCATCACTACCATCACTACCACTACCACCATGTTCTGAGCCTCCTATTAGTTAGTAGAATCACCATCGCCTGGACGGTCGTAACCCCTACCGTACCTTCCTACTGCCCTCACTATCACCTCATCACCTTCACTGCCTCATGCTCCGTCACGCCTCACCAACCACCACACCATAACATACATCACCACAAACATACCACACCATTACATACATCACCACAAACGTTTCTGGACGTTATGGACACATACTATCTCTCTCTCTCTCTTTCTCTCTCTCTCTCTCTCTCTCTCTCTCTCTCTCTCTCTCTCTCTCTCTCTCTCTCTCTCTCTTTGTATTAAAATATGTATATATTTATGTCTCATTGGAAATGTACTTTATGTAAAGAATAACCACTGTATCAGTGGAAATAAATAAATAAAAATAAATAAAAATACTATCACAGACACACACACACACACGGCTACATCCTGGTACCACTACAAAAACCACCACAACACACAATTACCTATACTCTTTGAATCTTAATCACAGCAATAACTACTACAACCACTATTACTACAAGTACTATAATAGCGTATACGTTTATCACTGCAGCACCAAAACACACCCATCACCACAACACACAACAAATACCCTTCTGCCTGAATCCCATCCCTACTATAACCACCACCACCACCACCACCACGACAACCATCACTGGGAATATTTAAACACAACTATATGCTACTACACATCGACTACCACCACCACCACAACAACAATAACAACCATCTAACCTTGAATACTGTCACCACTATATATAACAACTAATACAGAACTACCAACAACATTAATAATCTACATTAGAAAATTTTAATATAATGCAAACCCCATGAAAAATCCAATACCTCTACATTACCACCACAACAATGAACGATTAGAGTACTGCGGTCCCCCAACAACAACAACAACAACAACAACAACAACAACATCATGATCACCACCACCATCAACATCACCACCAACACCACCGAATCTACAAACGAACTCTCTATTAAAACACTCTTTACTACCGACTCGTTATTACACCTTCCCACAATACTACGGTTGTTAATTAAAACCGCGGGTGGTTTTATTTCCGCCGCAACCATTACCATCAGCTGGGATCACCAAAGGCAGCGTAATCATAACCCAATGTTCACAATAAAGACGGCAACACAACTGGGCTTATTTCCTCCTAACACCAACACCACCATCACCACCACCAGTGCTTATATAGATACACTCTTTGCTAGGCACTGACATTTCCCTGAGGCTTCATTTTTACTGTGAAGGTGTTGTTGTTGTTGTGTGTTGATAAGTAAAGGGTTTGAGTTACTTATTTCCTCCTAACACCAACACCACCATCACCACCAGTGCTTATATAGATACACTTTTTGCTAGGCACTGACATTTCCCTGAGGCTTCATTTTTACTGTGTGTTGATAAGAAAAGGGTTTGAGTTACTTATTATAAGGGGGCAGGTTGTAGTTCAGGGATATAAATATAAACCCAACTTGCTTTCTTCTTCCTTGTCATTTCTTACCTCTCCCTTTCCCCTCATACAATCATTCTATTTTCTATTCCTTCACTCTCTCCCCTTCTCCATATACATCTATTATTCTACCTTCCTCCTTTCTCCATTCTGTAACCTTCCTTTTTTCTTTACTCTGTTCAATTTCTTCTTTCTCCGCTTTGTACCCTTCCCTCTTCCTCCACTCTTTGCCCTTCCCTCTTTCTCCAATCTGTACCCTTCCCTCTTCCTCCAATCTGTACCCTTCCCTCTTCCTCCACTCTATATCTTTCCCTCTTCTTTTGGTGCGTGCCCTTGCCACTTTCTCTTCGTCTTTCCTTTGCCCCCCTTGCCCTTCTCTCTGCCAGTCCGCCTACCTGTCATGGCGGTCGCTTTATCAACGCCGGCCACACGAACACCTCAACTACTCACACACACACACACACAGTCATAGGCACACACGTACACCCATAAATACACATATATACACAGTGATACATACATATATAGAAGAAGACAAGGAAATATTCACACTAATACTTGGACACACTCGATATTCACTTATTCACCGATATCCAAAGCAGAGGGACACAATTTTGTATACACGACAATTCTTATACAACACCATAACTATTTCTGGCACATTTGTTGGCTTCTTCTGCATCCATCACTAACGTTTACACTACAGGTACACCCCAGCAACACACACAATTATATACACACACATACATACATGCAGATAAATACATGTGAATTATACATAGGATACGAGAGTACGTGGTCAAAAATTAACAATGATACTAGATCCTTTTAATGAAACCCACACCAGTAAACCTAATAATGAAAAGTGCATATTTGTACAAAGAGGAACATACACTCACCACAAATACACAAATATTTACAAATAAAGATATATTTTGTCAACCACACAATTAATATTTGCCATTTGTATGTATGTACCAGTATATAAAACGAATGGTAAAGTTCACTTCATATACAGCAACACACGTAACTACAACGCCATTAACACAAACAAGAATAAACACACACACAAAAATACAGCTACATACATATGCATGACCACCTTGCACACACACACACACACACAAACACACACACACACACACACAGGTAAACCTCCTAAAACAGACACACGTTTTGACACACAACACTGGGCATATTTTTGACCAGACAGAGGGTCATTTGTTGTCACCTATCCCAACACCATCCATCATCACACACACACAGACACACACACACACGTCCTCCACACAGACACACACACACACATCCTCCACACACACACACACACACACATCCTCCACACAGACACACACATCCTCCACACATCCACACACACAACTGTAATTTCAGTAGTCATCAAACCTACCAAAAAAAAATAATTATTCCTGATTAAAATTACACACACTGTATATAGGCTTCATGTCCCTCCCCAACTCAACCCCATATGCAGTAAGACAAGAGAGTGTAAGGTGGCTGACCTAGTTAACCGTGACATCATAGAAGGGCATCAGACATCCACAACCGACTTCGTTAGCCTAAACTTGCTGGCTGGCTGACTTTATAATGTGTCTGAAAACTTTGGCTACCCACAAACTTCATAACCTCTCACATAAGCCCGGGCCTCTCCTTCCAATGAACCTCCTTATTCCATCCTCATGTATAGTAGACTAAAGCAGGTCTGAATATTACCTGGTCTAATTGTTATTTCTTCACACGAACATATATCATTATAGAATTTAGAATTACGGTCATATATATATATACGTCACTCGCGCATGTGTACAAAAAATACACACACACTCACACACACACACACACTCTCTCTCTCTCTCTCTCTCTCTCTCTCTCTCTCTCTCTCTCTCTCTCTCTCTCTCTCTCTCTCTCTCTCTCTCTCTCTCTCTCTCTCTCTCTCTCCGCCTCTTAAATAGTTCAAATCTGGTTTAGTTAAGGAACGGATAGGAAAACACTAAGTTCATTTATCTCCCCTTGAAGTCCCCCTCCCCTCCCCTCCTCCTCCCTGGCCTACATATACTGTTCACAATGGCTCCTTGCACAAAGTCAGGGGGGGAGGGGGGCGAGGAGAGGAGAGGGGAAGGTCGGACGGAAGGAAGATAAGGGAGAAGTGATGGAGAGTGGGAGGGAAGGAGGGAGGGAGGGAGGGAGGGAGAGGGTGATAGCAAAGGCGAGAGATAAGACATGGTAGTAAAGATCCAAATAATGAAGGGATAGTGAAGATCCAAATAATGAAGGGGAATAATATATATACACATCCGCCCGATACATACATACATACATTCAAAGATACATACATAGATATTCTGATTCTCAACAAAATATTTAGATAGAAACAGAATGCAAGTAATATACAATAATTATTGAGGTTCCAACAAGCGCACGCCATCCTCACACAACAGAAGAAAGAATAAAACAAGTAAATACGAATAAATTAGACACACACACACACACACACACACACACACACACACACACACACACATACACACATACCCACACACACACACACACAAAGCCAGGTCATAAACTCAGGTAGGCAGCACAACGAGATATACGTAAAAATAAATTCCCCTCACAGATAAGAGTAGGTACATTACATTAGTCTGACGTCCACAGTTACGAGAGCAGAGAAATGTAAACAAACCCATGACACACACACACACACACACACACACACACCTCTTTTTATTTCATGACCTGCTCAACGTTTCTAGTTCTCTCTTCTTTTTTTATCTCATTAACTTGCTCTAACGTTTCTCTTTCTCTCTTTTCACTTCTATCTCATGATCTGTTCTCATTTCTCTCCTCTCCTCTCTTCTCTGGTTTTAATTTCTTTACCTCTTCTTCATCACCACCTTCACCACTTCTCTTGCATCTTCCATTCCTCCTTCGTCTCATTAGGTATCCCTGGCTAACTTTAACACAATACCTTACACTTCAGTCCTCACCTTCCTCTTACTCATCCCTCGTCACACCATTTTTCTCCTTCCAACCTTGCTTTCACAGCCATCACCTGCATGTTCCCTCCAAACCTACATTTCATCCCTGCCTCCCCTTTCCTTATATACGCCTGTCCTTACCTGCCATATGCACCTGTCCTTTCATCCCTAAGCTGTAACTCTGTCTATAGCTTCCCCACTACCCTCCTCCCTTTGCCTACCTTTCAATATACCTACTCCCTTTACCTACCTTTCAATATACCCTCCTCCCTTTGCCTACCTTTCAATATATCTACTCCCTTTCCTTACATTTCCCTCCATCCTCTATACATCCATGCTATACAAAAAACCCTTGCTGCTAATACTTACAACTTCACCTCTCTCTTACGAATAATCTCCTCTAACACGAACTTATCAGTGAATGACAATCCCTTCCATTGACTTGCCTGTTTCTCATTCATGTTTTTCTTACTCCACCTTCCCGTCATGTGTACCCTATCCTCCCATACATTCCCATCTTATGACTTCCCCTAGATGTATTTCCTCCTCCAACATTCCCTTTCACCTTACCACCTGCGTATCATGTCCTCTACCTTTGTGTTTCCCCTCTGCGTTGACTCCCCTTCCTTGCCCTCAGTCTCCAGTGGGTACCAGACAACCCCGTATATACTATCCCCCTTCCCATTGCACCTCATTATCGTCATCTCTCTCCCTCTCCTGCACTTCCTCTCCCTCCCCCTCCACCATTAGGGCAGCGCTCTCCTGATGCACCTCTCCCAGTTATAGATCAGCCTCACACCCAGAGTAAATATGTCACACACTGGTACCTGCGAGGACCAAAATACCGACCCTGCACACGCCAACTCTCCTCACCCCAGCACGGCTTAGATTAATGCACGCTGGGCAGGGTGGGGCAGGGTGGGGCAGGGAGGGGCAAGAGATGTGGGGAGGTGGAGGTGGGGAGAGAGATATGTGGACAAGACTGAGGAAGAGAGAGAAATATGGGTATGTTGAGGTGGAAGAGACATGCGGAGAGGCAGAAAATGGGAGAAAAATGTGTGCAAACTGAAGAAGATGGTAAAGGTATGAGAGGAAGCTGAGGAAGAGTGTGAGATCAACATATCAACAAACCGGTAGCAGGCAGGAACTGTAGTGATGAGGTGATGGGGAACTGGCAAGCAATAGGGAGTAAGTTAGTTGTACATGAGGGGTGAAGTGATGGACGCTGCCAGGGAGGATGGAAAAATGAGACACGATATGAGGCTCTAAAAAGTTAGTTAGGGAGGCAGTGAAGGGGTACAAGCAGAGATAGATGGGGTGGCTAATGTGAGGTGGTGGCGAGAGACAGAGTGGGAGGTTGTAGAGAAGGGAAGGGATAGGAAAGAGAGGGGAAGGGACAGGAAAGAGAGGGGAAGGGATAGGAAAGAGAGGGAAGTGGACAGGAAAGAGAGGGAAGTGGACAGGAAAGAAAGGGGAATGGATAAGTAAGAGAGGGGAATGAACAGGTAAGAGTTGGGATTGGACAGGAAAGAGAGGGGAAGGGACAGGTAAGAGAGGGGAATGGAAGGGTAAGGGTAAGTGAAGGACGGAAGAAGGGAGAGGGGAAAGGCAGTAAAGAAGGAAGAATAGAAGACAGGAGAGGGTAAGAGAGAGGGAAGGAGAAAGTAAGGATGGTCAAAGAGAGTGGGGGTGGGGGGAGGGGCTGCAACATTCATGAGGGCGTCAGGTTGTAGTGGTAACCAAAGTGAGAAAGAGGTGAGGAAATGTGAGAGAGAGAGAGAGAGAGAGAGAGAGAGAGAGAGAGAGAGAGAGAGAGAGAGAGAGAGAGAGAGAGAGAGATGTAAATAAGTGGTCTCTCCAACTCCACACCTACCTCAAGGCAACAACAGTCGAGCCTTGTAGAGGGGAACATTTTTATTACAAGTACAGGGCAATGGAAAGGTGGGAAAGAGAAGGAGAGAGAGAGAGAGAGAGAGGGGATGAAACAAGTGAAGTGGGATGTAAAGGAAGTGAAGAGGGAATGGAGTAAGTGAAAAAGTGGGGATAAGAATCAAGTGAAGTGGGTTGTAAAGGAAGTGAAGAGGGAATGAAGTAAGTGAAGAAGTGGGATGTAAGAAGCAAGTGAAGCGAGGGTGAAAAGGGTAGTAAAGAGGGAATGAAGTAAGTGAAAAAGTAGGGATAAGAATCAAGTGAAGTGGGATGTAAAGGTAGTAAAGAGGGGATGAAGCAAGTGAAGTGGAGACGAGAAGCAAGTGAAGCGTGGGTGAGAATCAAATGAAGCGGGTGTGGGAATGGAGTGAAGTTTGAGGAAATGGGTGAGAGAAAAAAAGTGAATAAATAAATCTGTGACTGACTTTGAATTTCTCGTCTCATTACCCATTGCCACACATCTTCCGGGCCTTTCTTGTGCCCATCTCTTATTCATGGCGTCACAATCTCTTCCCCTCGAGATGCTCAGGTGAATTACCATACTACAGTAGACGACAAAACACTGACACTAAAAGATTTCTGGTATTGGTTGGTTGGTTGGTTGGTTGGTTGGTTGATTGGTTGGTTGGTTGGTTTTGGAGGTGAAGGAAAGGAGAAGAGGGGAATGAAAGGAAAAGAGGGGAAGGAAAGGAGAAGAGGGGTAGGAAAGGAGAAGAGGGGAAGGAAAGGAGAAGAGGGGAAGGAAATGAGAAGAGGGGAAGAAAAGTAGAAGAAGCGAAGGAAAAGAGAAGAGGGGAAGGAAAGGAGAAGAGGGGAAAGAAAGGAGAAGAGGGGGAAGGAAAGGAGAAGAGTGGAAAGGAAAGGAGAAGAGGGGAAGGAAAGGAGAAGAGGGGAAAGAAAGGAGAAGAGGGGAAGGAAAGGAGAAGAGGGGAAGGAAAGGAGAAGAGGGGAAGGAAAGGAGAAGAGGGGAAGGAAAGGAGAAGAGGCGAAGAAAAGGAGAAGAGGCGAAGGAAAGGAGAAGAGAAGAGGGGAAAGGAAAAGAGGGGAAAGAAAAGAGAAGAGGGGAAAGGAAAAGAGAAGAGGGGAAGGGGGAAGAAGTACAGAACAGAGGAGATAGTAGAAGAGGGGAAATACTCGTAGCAACAGAACGGGAGAAGGGAGAACAGGGGAGAGGGTGCGATAAAACGGGAGAGAAGGAGGAGGAGGAGGAGGAGGAGGAGGAGGAGGAGAAGGAGGAGGATGAGGAGGAGGAGGAGGAGGAGGAGGAGGAGGAGGAGGAGGAGGAGGAGGAGGAGGAGGAGGAGGAGGAGGAGGAGTGAGTACCTTTAAGAATGGAGACACAAGGGCAATATGACAAAGCAAGGCTGAGTGAGACACCAGGGAGAGCACTAGGGGGAGGGGGATGAATGGTTATATGAAGTAGCATTACGGTATAACGAGGTGGGACGAGGACGTGGAGGGAGAAGAGAGTATACCAAAGGTGAAGGAGAAGGAAGGGGGACAGTATAGCAAGTCAGTGAAGACGTTGGTAGGTGAGTAGGGCATGAATAATAATAATAATATTTTTTTTTTTTTTTTTTTTTTTTTTTTGAAGGTAGTAAGGAAGGTGAATGATGAAACGACGGTGAAACGACGATGGGTAATGAAGTGAAGGTGAGTAAGGCTTGAATGGAGAATTGGATAGGTGAGTAAAGAAGGGATTGTGAGTAAGGCTTGAATGGATAATAGAAAGGTAGGTGAGTGAGGAAGGGAAGGTGAATAAGGCTTGAATAGAAAATAGAGAGGTAGGTGAGTGAGAACGGTAGGCTACTGAGTGAGGAACCAAATACAAGGAGAGATACGTCACGGTTGGGGAGGCCTGCAGAGAGTTAGTATGTTAAAACTTCGTCACAATACATGAATAGAATTGGACCAGCAGCAGGAAAAAATATAGAGGGAGAGAGAGACAAAAGTTATGGAGAAAAGAGAAAGAGTAAAACAGACGAGTGAGCGAACAAAAAGTGACAAATAAATGGGACATACAAGAGAGAAAGAGTGTGAGGATACGAGAGAGAACATCAGAGAAGAATATTGACGACTGGCCAGAATAATAAAAAGCTGAAAGGAAGGATTGAAGGATGGATGGATGAAGTGTTGAAGGTATGAAAAGTGAAATGTTGGACTGGTGTAGGAAACTGATTAGAATGTATAGGTTGGAAAGATTAAATTAGTGGAGTTTTGAGGGTGTGAGTGATAAGTGGATAACGTGCGTGTGTGTGAGTGAGTGTGGGGAAGGGTGTGAGTGTGTGTGTGTGTGTGTGTGTGTGTGTGAGTGTGAGTGAGTGTGGGGAAGGGTGTGTGTGGGGGAAGGGTGTGTGTGGGGGAAGGGTGTGTGTGGGGAAAGGGTGTGTGTGTGGGGGAAAGTTGTGTGTGGGGGGAAGGGTGTGTGTGTGGGGCGGAAGGTGTGTGAGTGAGTGAGTGTGTGTGTGTGGGAGTGAGTGAGTGTAGGAGTATAGTGAGGTGAGGTGGGATGAGGCAAGGCAAGGCAAGGCAAGGTGAGGTGAGGTGAGGTGAGGTGAGGTGAGGGGGCGGGCCTGGCGGTGGTATTAAAGCTGCCTGAATCACCGCCAACAGCTCGACACACCATTACCCTCCCCCACTCCCTCACTCACCCCCTCGTTATGTCTTGTTGCTAACTTACACACACACACACACACACACATACACACACACTCACACACACACACACACACACGTTATCCATATATCTCTTACACTCACACGTTATCCAAATCTCCCTTACACACACACACACACACATCCATATATCCCTCTCTCACACACACACATACATACACACTTTTATCTACTTGTTTACATCGTCACATTTCCTCACATTCTCAAGTTTGTGTCATTCCCCAACTCATCTTTATCAACCTATTCGTATCATCAAATTTATCCTCACCACCGTACCTCTATATCCTCAGTTTACCTCAGTTATATCCATCCACCTCACGGCCCAAATCTAACTCCACCACACTCAACTTCCCTCGCTTGCCTCCCTAACCCCTGCTGACTTCCGTAGGCCTACCACCACCACCAACAACACTAGTAGGCCTAAAACGACAGCACTACAGTTATATGCCTCGTTTTTCATTCCGGTAATAGAGTACTTACTTACATGGAGGGCAACAGAATGAATGTGTATTACCAGTTTGATCTTTTCACAGCTACACCATGATACGATAAGATATTCCCAGAGGCGCTTTCTATATTATTATTATTATTATTATTATAGTGTGTGAGATGAACCCTCTTTCCACACCTATACTACACACATACAGTACCCCAGGACACTTTGCTGGTATATAAACACACATATACACACACACCGATGGACACTCTTTCCACACCTATACTACACATATACACCAAGACTCTCTGCTGGTATATAAACACACATACACACACACACCGATGGACACTTTTTCCACACCTATACTACACACACATACAGTACACTCTGCTGGTATATAAACACACCTACACACACCCACACTTCCACACCCCAGCATTCCCCTACATCCTGCCATCTGGATGTAGTTCATGTAGGACTAACAGAGAGAAAGGAAAGAGAATGCAATGTATAGTAAAGGGATGGAAGAGGGTGGATGAGTCTGTCTGCAAATGGACGAGAAATTGAAGGAATGGAGAGGAATGAAGTAGAACAGAAGAGGGAGGTGAGGACAAATGGTAAAGAACACGACTACAAATGAAAAAATGGAACGTAAAGACGGGGAGAAGTGAGAGGAGGGGAGAGAATAGAAAAAGTGTGGGGTGGGATGATAAAGAACAGAGAGAGAGAGAGAGAGAGAGAGAGAGAGAGAGAGAGAGAGAGAGAGAGAGAGAGAGAGAGAGAGTTATATAGTTGGAGATACAGGTGTTTGTCTATGATGAGATACTAAATTGAGTTACACACAGCCAGTGGTGAGGTAAACTTAGACTGAGGATACAACGCAAAACTGAACGAAATAAAAGCTATGAAAGTTCTGATGATAACATGACGAAATACGATGAGGAGGAGGAGGGAGAAAAATATAAATAAAGGAAAACTGACGAATATAAAGAGTGAAATTAAACGACATGGACAAAGGAGAATGGTGTAGTAAGATGAGGAAGGAGACATATAAAAATAATAAAAGAGGTGGAGGAGAAATATCAAGGAAAATATATAATGAGTGTAGAGTGTATGGTAATAAAATGTGAGAAAAGGAAAGAATAGTAATGGAGGGACATGAAAAAGAAGGAAAGAAAAAGGAATTGGAGATGATAATGAGAGGAAGTAATAAAAAAAGTAATAAAATGGTGTGCATGGAAAGAATAAAAAAATAGAAGAGGAATGAAAATGTATTAAAGGAATAAGAAATAAAGAAGAGAGGAGAGCATAGAAGTGCATAAAAAAGGGAAAGGAATGAAAAGAAGAGAAGAGAAAAGAAAAAAAAAATAAAGAAGAAAAGTGCATAAAAAAGGGAGAGGAATGAAAAGGAGAGAAGAGAGAAAATAAAAAAATAAAAAAGAGAAGTGCATAAAAAAGGGAGAGGAATGAAAAGGAGAGAAGAGAAAGAAAAAAAAGAAGAAGAAGAAAGTGCATAAAAAAGGGAGAGGAATGAAAAGGAGAAGAGAGAAAATAAAAAAATAAAAAAGAGAAGTGCATAAAAAAGGGAGAGGAATGAAAAGGAGAGAAGAGAAAGAAAAAAAAGAAGAAGAAGAAAGTGCATAAAAAAAGGGAGAGGAATGAAAATGAAAAGGAGAGAAGAGAAAAGAAAAAAAAAATAAAGAAGAAAAATACATAAAAAAGGGAGAGGAATGAAAAGGAGAGAAGAGAAAAGAAAAAAATAAAGAGGAAGAGGAGAGTAATGCCGTGTGGAGAGTCGGCTGAAAGGGAGTATTTTACAAGGGAGAATGAGAGTGGAGCTGGGAGAGTGAATAAGCAAATTGGGAGAAGGGGGGGGGGAGATAGTGAATGAGGGAGGGAGGTAGGGAGGCGCGGAGGATGAGAGAAATAAAGATGGAGGGAGGAAGGAAGGGGAGGAGGTTAGAGGGATTATTACAATGAATGAGGGAGGGAGGTAGGGAGTCACGGAGGATGAGAGAAATAAAGAGGGAGGGAGGGAGGGAGGAAGGGAAGGGGGTTAGAGGGATTATTACAAAAGAAGGATAGAGAGGATAGGATTAAGACAGGATGATGATAAAGGACAGCAGGATGGAGGAAAGGATGATAAGGATGGGATACTGAACAACGAACTCAGAGGGTAATGGGATATGAAAAACAAGTAAATTGGAAAGGTAGAGGAATGAAAGTTAGGAAATTGGATGATTAATATTAGAGTGTAGGAGGAGGAAGAGGAAGAAGAGGAGGAGGAGGAGGAGGAGGAGGAGGAGGAGGAGGAGGAGGAGGAGGAGGAGGAGGAGGAGGAGGAGGAGGAGGAGGGAGGAGAAGAAAGAAAAAGAAGGGGGTGGGGTGGGGGTTATGAAAGGAAAGGGAATTGATGGTAGTGAAAGGTGGATAGATAGGGTAAATAAGATAGGGTAAATAAGAGAGGGAGAAATTACAAGAAAAGGGAGAGAGAGAGAGAGAGAGAGAGAGAGAGAGAGAGAGAGAGAGAGAGAGAGAGAGAGAGAGAGAGAGAGAGAGAGAGAGAGAGAGAGAGAGAGAGAGAGAGAGAGAGAGAATATTGACAAGGAGGAAAAGAAAAGACTGGATGAGGAAGAGGAGGAAAGCAATAAGGGTGCAAATCAGGAAGGATGACACAGACCCAGGCTAAAACAAACCAAACACACACACACACACAACTTTAGCTAGTTTTTAAAAGAGTAAAATTAATAAAAAATATCATTAAAACTGAATGTTGTTAAAAGAGAGTAAATATAAAATATCATTAAAACTGGATGTTTTTTAAAAGAGTAAATATAAAATATCATTAAAACTGAATGTTGTTAAAAGAGGGTAAAATTAATAAAAAAATCATTAAAATTGAATGTTGTTAAAAGAGAGTAAATATAAAATAACATTAAAACTTAATGTTTTAAAAAGAGTAAATATAAAATAATATTAAAATAGTTATGGAATACATGTAGAGTAAAATATATCCATCGTTTACAGGAAAATATCATTTCTAGTCATATGAATGTTTCAATAAATACTTGATCAGTCTGGATCTAAAAACAGAAAGCGTATTGGCATTACTGATAGTTTTAGGTAGTGAGTTCCATTTCTTTGGTCCATTTACAACAAGAGAGAGTGAAATATGGATGTAATTAGAGTAGTATGAGTGAGACGTGAGGAAGGATGGGTATGTAAGTTATGAGGAGAGGACAGACACCAGGAAGGAAGGAAGTAAGGAAGGAAAGAAGGAAGGGAGGGGAGACGTGAGATACGAGCGAGGCGTGAGACAGAAGGACAAGGCAGAGAGGGGCAGAGGGGAGGGAGGGAGGGAGGGATGAAGTAGGCAGAGAGGGGCAGAGGGGATGGAGGGATGAAGTAGGCAGAGAGGGGCAGAGGGGAGGGAGGGAGGGAGGGATGAAGTAGGCAGAGAGGGGCAGGTGGGAGGGAGGGAGGGTTGAAGTAATAAGGTGAGGCAGCCTGAGCAACGAGTGAGGCAGGCTGGAAGAAACGAGCGAGGCAGCGTGGACAGTGAGTGAGTGAGGAAGAGATGCGGTAGATTAAGAGTATGTTCGTGCAGTGTGAGTGTGAGAGAGTGAGGCGGTAAAGAGTGTGTGTGTGAGTGTGAGAGAGTGAGGCGGTAAAGAGTGTGTGCGTGTGTGAGGGAGGGGGCAAGCGTGGAGCATGAGTGAGCGTAAATTGGTAAGAGACGATTGTGTGTGTGAAGAGTGAGAGACAGTAAAGGAAGAGTGAGAGACAGTAAGGAAGAGTGAGAGACAGTAAGGGAAGAGTGAGAGACAGTAAGGGAAGAGTGAGAGACAGTAAGGAAGAGTGAGAGACAGTAAGGAAGAGTGAGAGACAGTAAGGAAGAGTGAGGTGAGGTGAGGTGAGGTGAGGTGAGGCAGGAGACTGTCATGTGTGGGTGAGTCAGCGAACATAAAGCTGTCGTGATAAAGGCTTGCCCTTGCCGTCTTTCATTGAACCTTTCCCAACAATCTCTTTGCAAGGGGGGCGGGGGGGAGTGCTTGCTTGCCTCTGTTTGTGCACGCGCGTTCGTGTGTAGCATTTTAAAAGATGTGGACTAAAGACTGTGTGTGTGTGTGTGTGCTTGCTTAAAATGTTGAAAAGAGGACTAGAGGCAGTGTGTGTGTTTGTGTATTTAAAAAGATGAAGACTAAAAGCTGTATGTATGTGTATGTATGTGTATGTATGTGTCAACTAACACCATGGAGTGCCAGGGCTATATGGAGTGATGGCTGCCTATATAAGTTTTAGTATGTTTGTAAGGGTGTGTGTGTGTGCAGGCTGTTTTAGGAGCGAGGGCGTGTTGTTTGTACAGAGCGTAATTGCATAACTGTGCGTATGGCCACTGTTAACGTATGTATGTATGTATGTATGTATGTATATGGTAGTATGCCTATGAATCCAATTATGTATTCATATGTGTGAGGCCTTTGGGGAGGGACTGGGGAAATGGCAGGCCGGTCATAGCATGGACTCTAGTTTGTTTCTGTACACGATGGAGAGAGGAGAGGAGGAAAGGAGAGGCTGGGAGAAAGAAGGAAAGAAGAGGCTGGGAGAGGAGGAAAGAAGAGGCTGGGAGAGAGGAGGAAAGGAGAGGCTGGGAGAGAGGAGGATAGGAGAGGCTGGGTAGAAAGAAGGATATGAGAGGCTGGGAGAGGAGGAAAGAAGAGGCTGGGAGAGAGGAGGAAAGAAGAGGCTGGGAGAGAGGAGGAAAGAAGAGGTTGGGTAGAGAAAAGGAAAGGAGAGGCTGGGTAGAAAGAAGGATAGGAGAGGCTAGGAGAGAGGAGGAAAGAAGAGGCTGGGAGAGAGGAGGAAAGGAGAGGCCGGGAGAGAGGAGGAAAGGAGAGGCTGGGGGAGAGGAGGAAAGGAGAGGCTGGGAGAGAGGAGGAAAGAAGAGGCTGGGAGAGAGGAGGATAGGAGAGGCTGGGTAGAGTAGAGGAGTAAGGAAAGTATGCCAGGAGATAAATGGATAGTAAGGGAAGGAATAGAGAGCACGAGATAGTGGACAATGAGAAAGAGCGAGAAACAAATAGAGATAAATAAAGACCGAGAGAACGAAAGAGAAAGGACACAGACAGACAAAACAAAAGCGAGCAAAGCGAGCGAGCAGACAGCAGACCAGTAAATTACAGAGAGAGGCAGACAGGGCAGGGCAGGCAGGCAGGCAGGCGGATTGTGGCCCTCTCAAAAACCCCCATTCCCGGTAACAGGTTATGGTGTGTAGCGAGTGTATGTACAATCAACCCACGTCAACAATCAGCAGCAGAGTTAGTGTTAAGGAGGGAGGGAGGGAAGAGGGAGGGAGGGAAGGAGGGGGAGGGGAAGGAGGGAGGGTAAGGAGGGGGAGGAGGGGGAGGGGAAGGAGAGGAAGGAGGGGAAGGAGGGGGAGGGGAAGGGGAAGGAGGGAGGGGAAGGAAGGACAAAGTGCAACCATTCACAGACAGATTCCAAAAGGCAGATAAGAAAAGCCGAATAAGGGTCCCATGTGCTGACAAGGCGAGGGTGGTCATTGTAGAGGGAGGGAGAGGATGGGGAAGTGTGTGTGTGTGTGTGTTGTGTGTGTGTGTGTGTTGTGTTGTCTTGTGTTGTGTTGTGTGTGTTGTGTGTGTTGTGTGTGTGTGTTTGTTTGTGTGTGTTTTGTGTTGTGTTGTGTGTTGTGTTGTATTGTGTTGTGTTGTGTGTGTTGTGTGTGTGTGTGTGTGTGTGTGTGTGTGTGTGTGTGTGTGTGTGTGTGTGTGTGTGTGTGTGTGTGTGTGTTGTGTTGTGTGTGTTGTGTTGTGTTGTGTGTGTTGTGTTGTGTTGTGTTGTGTTGTGTGTGTGTGTGTGTTGTGTTGTTTGTGTGTGTCTGTGTGTGTATGAGAGAGATTCGGCAGAAGAGATAACAGAAATAAATAATGTGAGTATTTACCCGAGGCTGATAGAGGAAATGAAGAAAAGGGCAAGAAAGATATTAGAAATGATATATCGTTCGTTCACTTCAAGAACAAAAAACTGACCTTTTCTCTTCCACCCATTTTCCCCTTCCTTCCTTCCCCCTAGACTTGTAATATTCTTCCTCTCCCCTCTTCCATGTCAAGCCTCCCCTCCCTCTTCTTTTCCCTCTAATCTCCCATTCTCTTCCTTCCTATCTTCATACCCCCTTTTTATTCTCTTATTCCCCTTCTTCCATCTCTATAGTAAAACCTAAATGGTGGTCCTCTCCCTCTTACAGCCAAATTACTCCCCTTTCCCCTCCCCTCACTCCCTCCTTCATACGTCATCACTTTCATTCCTCCCCCTCCCTTCCTCCCTCGCCACATTCCTCATATCCTCTCCTCCATCCTCCTAATCCATCCATCACCAAAGCCTACCCCTCCCTCCCTCCCTCCCTCCCTCTCTCTCTCTCTCTCTCTCTCTCTCTCTCTCTCTCTCTCTCTCTCTCTCTCTCTCTCTCTCTCTCGTTTTCCCCTCTCACACACACACTCACAGGAAGAAGAAAAGTAGAATAGGTTAATAAATGGTTGAAAAAAATACAGTGAGGATTAAAAAGGGAAGGTGGACCAACAACACAGGTACCTAATAGGAAAGTAGGTCAGACAATGTGGTACAGAGATGGGGAGGAAAGTTGGAAGAGGGCCAGGATAGGTAAACAAACGCAATGGAAAAGTAGGAATTGGGTAGACAAACAATGGAGAAGAAATGTAAGGCAGGAAGTGGGATGGCAGGGCATTCAGAAAAGACCAAGGAGACGAGTATGTGGAGATGAATAATAAAAGTCAGGAAATATAGAAAAGGTGTAGAAGGAAGACAGAGAAGAGGAACGGTATTGAAGGAAGTAGATAAAGCAAGATTAAGGTAGGGGTAGGAAAGGGGAGGGAGGGAGGGAGGAAGGCATAGGATTGGATGAAGCAGAGGGAGGGAGTGAAGGTAAGGAGGGTAGGGGGAGGCTTTCTACCACCACCAGCTATTAACCAAGCACGCGACCTGCCTCACAACTCCCTTCTGCCTCCTCACCCTTCCTTCCTTCCCTCTCTCTTCTTCGTCTGCCTCCTCACCCTTCCTTCCTCCCTTCCTCGCCTTTCTCCTCTTCGTCTGCCTCCTCACTCTTCCTTCCTTCCTCACCTCTCACGTCTTAGTTCTGCCTCCTTCTCCTTCTTTATATTTTTCATTCTACTCTTCCCTCTTCTGTACTTCTCATTCTTACTTCGGATTACCTGACTTTTCACTTTTCCTTCGTCACTCATTTCTTTCTCCTGCCTCACCTTTCATTCCTTTCCACACCCTCAACAGATACTCACTCCTCAAGTCGTCTCACATCACCTTACACCTCCCCACTGTCATGCACCACTCAACCCCCTCCAACTCCCCCACCAACCAACTAACCAACCAACCAATACCTTCATCCCACTCCATCCATCCTGACATGCACCTTCTTCACCCACTTAGTTAGTTAGTTAGTTAGTTAGTTAGTTAGTTAGTTGCTTCACCAGTCATCACCACCTTCCTTCATTCTCAACCAACCAACCTTGCCTTCCCTCTCGTCGCTTTCTTTAACTCGCTCCATCTTTTTTTTTATTTTTTATTTTTCCAAGTCCATCCAGCCAGCCTCCATCACCACTTTTACTACCATCTATATATTTTTTTACACTCCATGGTCCCTCCAGCTCGTTCTGTCTCTTTTTCTTTACCTTTACTCACACCCTTCATCTCTTCCTGTTATATGTTATTATTTTTTATAGTCTTTTTTTTATCTTGCCCATTCCTGTCTTTTCCCACCTCTCACGTTTTTATACTTGATGCCTCTCTCTCTCTCTCTCTCTCTCTCTCTCTCTCTCTCTCTCTCTCTCTCTCTCTTTCACTCTCTCTCTCGTGGAGTTTGAAAGACCACTGATTTACCCCCCCCCCCTATCTCTCTCTCTCTCTTCTTCTTCTTTTTCTTCTAACTCCAATCCCTCCTTCCCTGCCTGCCCCTTAAAACTCATCATCACCTCTTCCACCTTCCCTTCCATCACTTCATAACCCAATCTTTATCTCCTCATCAAAACTACCTCCACGCGTTTCCTCCGGCCAATCCTCCCTCCCATTCTCACTTATCCTCTCCAAACTCCATCTCCACCTCCTCCTCCTCCTCCTCCTCCTCTTTCCATCGTAAAATCTTCCTCTTTTCGCCTTCTTTCTCCCTCCTCGTCGTCCTTCATCCTTCCTCTCCACACACACCCATCCTTCTTATACTTCCTCCTGTTAATTTCCTTCACTCGCCTGTTTTCTCTCCCATACCTTCTATTTCTATCACACTCCAATATTCCATTCTCTCTCTCTCTCTCTCTGTTTGTTTGTTTGTCTGTCTGTGTGTCTGTCTTCCATGTCAAACCTTCCGCTCCAGTTCCATTTCCTCGTCTTTCAGAGAGCATCTTTTCCCAACTCTCTCTCCTCTTATTCACACACACACACACATACCCTTACTCACCCAAACCACTTCCCTCACACCAGTCTATTCCTTCCCACCAGCCTACCATATTTTCTTTCCTTCAATATTTCCCTCACTGCTACACTTTCCTTCTCTCAGATTCCCTTTCTCACCAGTTCCTTTCCTTCATCATCCACAGTTTCCCTCACTGCTACACTTTCCTTCTCTCAGATTTCTTTTCTCACTAATTCCTTTCCTTCATCATCCACCATTCCCTTTTACTCTTTCCTTCCCTCCCACTCATTTTTTCATCAACACTCTATTCATACCTCATTAATTTTCTCCCAATATTAATGCTACCGACTCTTTCTTGTAAATCCTCACTCATAGTATGTCTTTAAAAAAAACTTTCATCTCTTCCTCTTCCTTGACTCCCTTCACTTTCTTGTACGTACGATTCAGTCTACATTTGACACTATAATATCCTCCACATTTCCTCTTCCACAAGTTACTAAACCCCACCCAACTCTACTCGTGTATTCAACTCCTTCACCCAAGACACCTCTCCTCCCCTACACGTTACTTACCTTTCTTAACTTTTGCTCAACTTAATCTACTGTATACCATCACTCCAATAACCCCTCCATCAATGTGCCCCTTCTACCCACCTACGTTCAAGCCACCCACTTCCTCCTCCTCCTCCTCCTCCTCCTCCTCCTCCTCCTCCTCCTCCTCCTCCTTCTTCTTCTTCTCCTTCTCCCTCTCACCTCTTCTCTGAACCAGGTATACACCAACAAACGCTCCCTCCACTCCACCCCTCGGCTTCAGCAAACAAGCCTTTTCATCCCCATCCCTCCTTTCACCCCAAGAAAAGTTTTCTCTCTCCATCCCCCCCCCCCCCCCCATCCTCCTCCTCCGCCTCCTCCTCCTCCTCCGCCTCCTCCTCGGGCCTAAACTCCTCTCTCGTTCCCCCTCGAGTAGATGGAAAGGTCACATGAGGATGACCCTGCGAGCAAAAGCAATGATGGAAGGCGGGTGTTGGTGTGAGAATATGAGGTGCAGAGACAGGGTGAGGATATGAGGTGTAGGGACAGGGTGAGGATATGAGGTGTAGGGACAGGGTGAGGATATGAGGTGTAGGGACAGGGTGAGACAGGGAGGACGCATGAGGAAATATAATAACGCTAGGGACACGACACGGGGAAGCTGAAACGAAAGAAGTAAAAGGCGGGTGTGGAGGGAAACGAGAAAAAAATTTGCTATAGAAACAGGGCATGGGGACATTGTAAGAGAGTAAAACCATAGATGGGGTAAAGGAGAAATAGGAGAGGGACGCTATAAGCAAGAGGTCGGGATGAAGGGAGAGTGAGTATTGGATTAGGCCTGAAGGGAAGAGAGAAGCCAAGGGAGGGATGTTGTTGCGGCCGAGTGGTATGAGGGCCCCGGGTCATTGATGGCAGGGAGGGAGTGAGTGAGGGAGTGAGTGAGGGAGTGAGTGAGGGGGAGTGAGGGAGGGAGGGAGACACAAGTTCTGACTCAGGAGGGTGAGTAGGCAACCACTGGCAAGTTTACAAGGAGGTGAAAGAGGCGGATAAGTATGTGGTGGAAGAGGCGGCTGGGGTTGTGGGGAAGAGGGGGATGGGGTTGAGGGGGATGGGGTTGTGGTGGAAGAGGGGGCTGGGGTTGTGGGGAAGAGGGGGATGGGGTTGTGGGGAAGAGGGGGATGGGGTTGTGGGGAAGAGGGGGATGGGGTTGAGTGAAAGTAAGAAGGGATGGGAGTGGGACAAGTGGGAAGCAAGAAGGAATGTTCAAATATATTGAAATTGTAGATAAATAAGGAGGTAGAGAAATGTAATAGATATAATAAAATAATATAACAAAGTGAGAATGGAGGACCTGAAAGAAAAGAAGAGAATAGGGTGGTGATAAACATTAGCAAAATGGATATGAAGTATAAACAGTTGTAGGATAGGACAGAAAAAGTACAAAAATAATTCGACAGCAAAATATAAAACCAACACGAGTTGTTTTCCAAGAAGACGCCACGAGAGAAATGCCAGGGAGGGAGTGAAGGAAGGGAGACCAAGTGAAGGGGTCGGCCAGGGGGGAGGGGAGTGAAGGAAGGGGTACCAAGTGAAGGGGTCGGCCAGGGTGGGGGGGAGTGAAGGAAGGGGTACCAAGTGAAGGGGTCGGCCACACACACACACACATTCCACACAATAACTTAATTTTGTGGCTCCGCGACTCCGAGGCTATTTCACGCACACATACATTTACAGAGTGTGTATGAAGACACACAAACACACACAAATGACAAATAGAAACCAACGTCATCGTATAATCCAGACATACTGAACTGAAGAGCAATAAGAGAATAATATTAGCAATATAATATTACACATTCAATCACTCTTGTAATTCCCTCAAAGCTTGTCATAGTTCATCTCCAGTAAAACTCAATGATGATTAATAATTCCAAACGCTTAAAATATCGTCGTCTTATCTGGACAGCAAGTTAAATCCGAAGACTGGAGACCGTAGAGTTTTGTGGACTGATTGTATGTACTCCTGGAGTTACAATATACTCTCCTTTCGTAAACAATAAACCATAACTATAAACAATAAGCAATAAACACTACTATAACCATAACGTCTGTTGAAACTACCACATAAAATGCTTCAAATACCACAACAATTTGATCGAATTCTCAATAAGACTCAGCGATGGCATTCCTGGAGCCTACGAGTGTTGCCAACAGAGCAGCAGAAATGTCACAAGTCCAATATTATCACAGGGATCATCAAGGTCCCTCACAAACTAACCAATTACACCCATCATTCCCCTCCTTCCTTCTTTCATTCCTATAATGATAAAATAATCCGTCATACGATTGATACTAACCATGTTTCCCTTATTAGCACAAGTTCATCTCGTTTCAATCTGCATCAAATTACAATTAAATATATGAGTTACCAATCCCATACAAGCTGTAACACCAACAAACAATGACCTGCAGACACCATGAGGGACTGAGGAAACCACCAACCCATTCCATTCACCACCAGAGCCACCACAACCCGGGACACTCTGCGGACGTCACATAAAATTGCCCCCGCGAGACAAGTAGCAGTAAACAGAGGACAACTGGGGAGGAGGAATGGCACAAAGGCAGGCAGGCAGACAGTGTGGCGTCGTGGTACAATGCTCGCCATAATGAGCAAGGAAGAGAAGAAAGAGTAACTAGCAGAACAAAACGAGTAGCTAGAATATGAGAACAAAGAGTAACTAAACAAAGAGTTGGTAGTATAGGAGGAAAGAGTTGCAAGAGGAACTAGCAAAGAAGAATGAGTAGTTTTAACTAGCAAAAGAGGAATACGGTACAGGGTTATGCTACTAGTAAAGGGTGGCCAGGGGGAAGGGAGGGTACAAAGGCAAAGATGGAGAGAGAGAGAGATTGTTTGTTCCAAAACTTCAAGGCCCAGGCAGCTACACAAACACTGCAGGCAGAAGTGTGCTTGCCCGGAGGGTGGGTGAGGGAATATAACAGTGGGAGAGAGAGAGAGAGAAAGCAGTGGGGTGGGAAGGGGAAATGGTGGGGGTATGGAAATGATAAACGGAGTAGGGATGATAAGGGGGTGGTGGTGAGGGGAGAGTCAGTTAGGGACAGCAGGAGAGGAGAGGTTGCATGGTAAGGAGGGACAGAAGGGGAAGAAGGTGAGGCGTAGATAAGGGGAAGAAATCCTAGATGATGGTGGGAGTCAGAGGAAGGGAGGGAAACACGGTTATAATAATTGGGGAAAGGGGACGCCGGAGGGTAAGATGGACGGATGAAGGAGCTGAGATAATGACAAGGAGAGAGGGAGAGGGAGATACTAATTTGGGGAGAATAAAGTTGCAGAGAAGGCAGGAACAGGCTAGAGGGTCGACAGAAAAGAGAGATGAAAACTGAGAGGTGAAAGAAAGGGGAGTTACGTGAATGAAGTGGTACAATAAAAAGGTAAATTAAAGATAATGGGCATGAAAATTATATATAAAAAAAGATGAAACAATGTGGAATAGACCAAATTTAGAGCTGAGAAAGATTAACAAAAGGTGAATGAGGGAGGGAAATGAAAATTTGGAGAAGGCAACAATCAAAGAAATGGGCCATAATGAAAAAGGAAAATGGAGAAAGGAATGGAAGGGAAAGATACACATGCCAGACAGACAGTGAATGATGGAAGCAGGTGTATTGACAAGAGGAGTGATGCAGGTGAACTATGGGAGTGTGACGGGGGTGGTAAAAGTATGGAGTTGGAAGGAGAAGCAGCAGGAAACATCAAAGTGAGGCAAACGAAAGCGGGAAGGGGACCGAGCAGAGACTGGCACAGGAGATCAAGGTGAATGAACTGGGGTGAAGAGACGAGAGGGCAAGTTTACCAGAAGAGGGTATGGTTAAAATTGCCAAATAACCAAGAACTAGAGAGGGGAATTGGGCGAGAGTGAGCGGCTAGGGAGAGGTGGGAAAGGCTGAGAGGAGGGGTAAGGTGAGGGAAGGAAGGAAGGGAGAGACGGGAGTAGTGAGTGAAAGAATGCGAGGGCTGGTGGGTGAAGAAGGGAAAGGAGGAGCGAGAAAGTGTTGGAAGGAGTGGTGTGTCGGAAATTGGATGATGGGCGAGAATATTGAGGAGAAAAGTGTAGAAGTGATGGAGTGAGGACGAGGGTGGATAGAGTGTAAGGGAACCAAGATGGAAGCTGAATGAAGGTGAAGGAGTGTGGGTGATGGCTGAAGGGAAGGAAATGTTTTGATAATGGCGTTTAGGGGAAGGAGCTGAGGGATACAGAGAAAGCCAGGATGAGGGAAGGTGATGAAAACGAGGGTGAATGTTGAGGGAATAAAAAAGCTTAGATGAGGGCCAATGGAAGGAGGTGAGGAGAGACCAAGAATGAGAGATGACAGAAGGTGATGGAGGGGTACAAAAAAAAATGAGGGATGGGATGACTGAATGTGAGGGTTAGGAGTGAAGGAGGTGAATGAGTCAGAATAACACAATGACATAAACAGGAATGTGTGTGTGTGTGTGTGTGTTAGGAGGGACAATGGTGGGAAGGAAGGGGGGAGGGAGGGGGGAAAGAGGGAGGAGGGAGGGGTTTCAGTGTCATGGAGGAAGGCAATTAAGACCTCCAACCAACTTATTGCTGTCCCACTCCATCACCCCCACCACCACCACTACCAACACTACCACCACTACCTTACTTTGCTATCCTTCTCTACGATTATCACTGGGGAGTAATTCATTCTCCATCAGTAACCTTCTATTCAGATCACCCCGTGTGGACTGTAAGGTCTGTTGTGGTCTGTGATTCTATGTAACTCTATGTAACCAACACTACCACCACACCTACCATCACCACCACCACCACCATCCTCTCCCCCACTATCACCACTTCTACCATCACCACCATCATCATCACCAACACTACAACCACCATTACCACCATTATCACCATTACCTTCACCACCACTACCATTATTATCTACAATAATATACAATTAACCTTTATCATTGCTACGTTATCACTGTCATCGTCACTACAAAACATAAATTTATTTACAACAATTCATGATTATTTTCTACCACTAACACTACAGCTACCAACATCCATCATTAATCTCAATATTCGTAACAAAAATGCCATTATGTTCAATCCGTGTGTAAAATATTGACCCCCACCGCTCCAACAATACAGGCGTTGAGAAATCATATGAATAAAGTGTATTTAAAACGTTTCTAATTTCAGGCTACTAAGTTATGCCTGATATTGGCGAGTCCATTATAACGCTTTAAGAGAGATATATTCAAAGGCTTTACTATCAGCGTGTATTATAGAAGTGATGAGCCGTGCTTTGGATGGTGACTACATACAGGCTATTTACACACCATCATCACTCACAGTTACAGTCTGATACAACCTTTACTTTATGTACAGTTGGCCACACATGAAGCTGGTTATTAAAGGTGCCAGCGAGTGGCAGTCACTGGGACAGAGTGTAGCACACACTGTGTGTATGAAACACAATTATAACACGCATCACAAGGATGATCATTGTGATGAGTGGCCCAGAGACTTCTCGTTACTTGTAAGGTGGCTACAAAAGAAAGGAAAGTGAAAAAAGATGTAGTTTGTTGACAGGCAGACAGTAAAATATTATTACTGTACTATCTGCTTGTCAATAAACTATAACTTTTGCTCACTTTCCTTCCCGTTGTAGCTATATGACAAGCAGTGAGGCGTACCAGCTTCATGTGTGGCCAACTGTACATTATTACGGTTCACAAATTAACTTTTATATTTCAGAGATGATCGTATAAAGTTCTGAGGCGAGTGATGTGATGATTGAATAATATGTACAGTCACGATCAAAAGTCTTGTCTTTGGTGAATAAAAGTGAACCATTTGAGTGAATATTATGAACCAATTTTACAGACACCAATAGCCATAGTTTGACATAATAAATCGAGGACGTTTCATTCGTAGGTGTTGTTGACAAGACAATTGAACGTGACTGTACAATTGAGCAAGTAGAAAGTGCAAGAAAAACATGAGTGTATATTTTCAGTTCTTTGTAGTAAACCCTGGTATTTTTATCAATGCTTCACACATAAGACTCCAGAACCAATGTAAAGTGGAATGTGACTGACTGAAATTGTGAGTGGTAGCCAGATGTGGACATATATACTCATATTTTACTTGCACTTCTTTCTACTTGCTCAAACTGTACATTGGTAATAATCTGACAGTGGGTGATGGTTAATAAACAGAAAATTTGTCGTCAGTAAATAATTTCCGTGTGTCTGTCCATCCTGTCCCTCCACCTTTTCCGCTTCTCTCTCACGGTTGAATTATAAGGCTGTATGGTTCTATTGACCTCTTTCCTTCCACTGCAACAAAAAATTTCAT
This sequence comes from Petrolisthes manimaculis, assembly GCA_034508575.1. Taxonomy (NCBI): domain Eukaryota; kingdom Metazoa; phylum Arthropoda; class Malacostraca; order Decapoda; family Porcellanidae; genus Petrolisthes; species Petrolisthes manimaculis. Next base: position 29,814 of record JAWZYT010002632.1, read on the forward strand.
CACTTCCCTTTCCTTCTGCCTCCTTCCTTTCTTCCATCCTAACTTGCGTCTCCAACAACAATTTTCATCACTTCCCTTTCCTTCTCCATTTCTTCTGCCTCCTTACTTTCTTCCATCCTAACTTGCGTCTCCAACAAAAAAATTCATCACTTCCCTTTCCTTCTCCATTTCTTCTGCCTCCTTCCTTTCTTCCATCTTATCTTGCGTCTCCAACAACAATTTTCATCACTTCCCTTTCCTTTTCCGTTTCTTCTGCCTCCTTCCTTTCTTCCATCCCATCTTGCGTCTCCTACATCATTTAATTTTCCTTATATTTCCTCCTCCGTTTTTTCTGCCTCCTTCCTTTCTTCCATCCCATCTTGCGTCTCCTACATCATTTAATTTTCCTTATATTTCCTCCTCCGTTTTTTCTGCCTCCTTCCTTTCTTCCATCCCATCTTGCATCTCCTACTTTATTTCTTATTTCTTATATTTCCTTCTCCTTCGTTCCAACACCTTCCCTTTTTCACATACACATCCTTCTCATCACATTCGCATCACTTTCCATTTCCCTTCACACGGTTTCCTCCTCCATTCATCTTCTGTCATCCCCGTCTCTCTCTCTCTCTCTCTCTCTCTCTCTCTCTCTCTCTCTCTCTCTCTCTCTCTCTCTCTCTCTCTCTCTCTTTCTGACTCCTTCCTTTCTCGTCTCTCCCTCCCAACCACAGAATCCTCTTCCCTTTTTCTTATTCCTTCCACCATTTCCCTCTACTTCCTTCCTCCTCTCCCTTTCATCTATTTTCAAACTTGCTCAATCCTCCTCCTTCTCTCCATCACACAACCAATATCTACTTTCCCGTCTCCTGTCTCCTGTCTCCTGTCACTACGGTCGCTTTCACTTCCCGCCACTTCCGTCTCCACTCCTCTCTTACAAAGTCCTGCCTCCTTCACTCCTCTTCACTCCATCCTCTACTCCACATCACTTGAACCTTTCCTCCTCCACTCCCTTTCCCCACCATCCATTGCCTGGCTTTCTTCCTCCATTTGCAGTACGCTATCTCTCTTCAATCTCTCCCACTCACTCACTCACTCATCCACCCAGGAACGTACACTTCAACCACTCAAGTCATCCACTCACTAGTACCACATTTATTCATTTCAACTTCTTATAGTCAGTGTATGCATAATAATTCTTTTAGTCACTTTCTATCTCCCTTTGCATCGTAACTCCATTTTTCAACCACTCTTTACTATCTTCCTTCAAGTCTTCATTCCATCTACATAATGTTTGTTACTACCAGCCAGTAATCCTATAACACAATAATATATATAACTAATTTCATCGATGGTAAGTTTACTGGCAAAATACACATTAATTCAATTGACTACAAGCTTCACTCAACATTAACCTCATTACCTAATCAAGCAGGATCCACCTCACCACTTTCCTTCGCTCCATTACGAAACACCAGCCTCAATTCACCTCGTCCCATTAACCAAACATACATTCTCAATCCACCTTGGTTCAAACACCTAATCAACCTCGATCTACCTGACCCTAACATCTAATCAACTTGAATCCACTTGGCCTCATCAGTTAATCAACCTCGATTCACCGGACGATAATGAATAATCAACTTGACTCCACCTTGGTCCCAACACCTACTAATCAACCTCGATCCACCTGACCCTAACATCTAATCCACTTGAATCCACCTTGGCCTCATCAGTTAATCAACCTCGATCTACCTGACCCTAACATCTAATCAACTTGAATCCACTTGGCCTCATCAGTTAATCAACCTCGATCTACCTGACTCTAATGCCTAATCAACTTGAATCCACTTGGCCTCATCAGTTAATCCACCTCGATTCACCGGACGATAATGAATAATCCACTTTGATTCACCTTGGCCCCAACACCTACTAATCAATTTAACCTCGATTCACCGGACGATAATGAATAATGAACTTTGATTCACTTGGGCCCATTATCTAACCATCCCTTATCCACTTGGGTGCCGTTCAGTTTACCAGTTTGTAGCCACCTTTGGTCATCATCACTCACTGGTGTGTGTTTACCTCGCCACCATCAATTACAAACTCCCTCGCTTCCCATCACCCATCATTACGCTACAGGAGGAAGATTTAAGGCAAGGTGGAGGTGGTAGGGTGGTGGTGGAGGTGGTAGGGTGGTGGTGATGGTAGGGTGTAAGTAATGGTGGTGGAGTTGGTAGGGTGGTGGTGGTAATGGTGGTGGTGGTAATGGTGGTGGAGATGGTAGGGTGTAAGTAATGGTGGTGGAGATGGTAGGGTGTAAGTAATGGTGGTGGAGTTGGTAGGGTGGTGTAGGTAATGGTGGTGGAGTTGTGTAGGTAATGGTGGTGGTGGAGGTGGTAGGGTGGTGTTGGTGGTAGATGTGAAGGTGGGAAGGAAAGGGAAGGAAAGGAGAGAATGATGGCATAATTTAGAGAGGGGGAGGAAGAAAGGAATGGAGGGGGAGGTATATAAGGGGGAGATATAAGAGAAGGGAAGGGAAGGGAGAGATGAGGGGAGGGGGAAGAGAAATGGGGATGCAATATATATACGAGGTTTGCTGATGGTGAGTGAGAAGGGAAAGAAGAAAGATATAAAGTGGAGACGGTGAAGGAAAGAGAACCCCCATCCTTCCCCCCCAATATTCATACTCATTCCCTCGCCAACCCCCCTTCCCCCATCCTTCCCTCAATACTCATACCCCCTCCCCAACCCCTCCCCCAATACTCATACCCCCCCATCCTTCCCCCAATACTCATACCCCCCACCTCCCTCCCTCCCCCAGTACTCATGTCTCTTCGTCATTCATTATTCGTGCCTTCCTTCACACCTTGCCAGACACACCAGCCTATCCCCACACACACACACACACACAAGCCTGCTCCCCCTCCACTACAACTTTAAATGACTACAAGGTCAGAAGAATACTCTCTCTCTCTCTCTCTCTCTCTCTCTCTCTCTCTCTCTCTCTCTCTCTCTCTCTCTCTCTCTCTCTCTCTAGGAATATAAATCATAAAATTCAATGAAATTACAGTATTATTAGTGTATTATATTTTGTATTATACTCTTCTCAAATCCTTCTGAACAATCCCTCTCCTCCCATAATCTTCTCTTCCTCTTTCCAGTCCGTAATCTTCTTTCCCTTCCACCAGTGCCTCCTCTCGTCTCCATCCATCTACTCCCCCTCCTTCGTATCTTTATCCTCGTCAGTGTCTCTCCTCCCATTCCTTGTGATGTAATCAGTACTGACACTCCACGCTCTTCTTCCAACACACACAGTCTTCTCTTTTCTTCACTCTTAAAGAAACTAAACATCCATCTGATGAAAAATACATTGACCAACTAACTAAACACACTATGTATTCTCTTTGCTTCACTCTTTGAACTCCAACACGCTCAGTTTTTATCTTTCCTTCACTCTTTGAACTAACCATCCATTTATTATTCATGATCCTTTATACACTGACCCCTGTGTTGTACCTATTATATATTATTCACCATTATTCACGAGGAAGGTCAAAGGTATGAGGGGAGAAGCGAAAAATGACACTAAACTTATGAACAGCAAGGAAGGAAGGAAATAGGGAGGGAGAGAAGGAAGAAATAAACATAAGGACAAGAAGCAAGGGTGATACAGAAGGAACGATATGAATTTGAAGGAGAAAGGATGGGGATAAAGTAAAGTAAGATAACGGAGAAAGCGGAAGGGAAGCAAGGAAATGGAATGCAAACAAGGATAAAAGACGAGAGAGGGGGACAGAGATTGAAAAGGAAAATAAGAAGCACAAGATAAAATGAATAAGAAAGCACAAGAAATCTAGAAGGACAGATGACTCGCAGCACAAGATAACGAGTAGATGAGGAGGGAGAGGAAAGACGGAAGGGAAGGGAAGGGAAGGGAAAGGTAGGCGAGAAGGTGAGAAACAAAAACAAAAGAAATAGACAGAAGCAAGGGCTGATAAAGTGGGATTAAGAAGCAGGGAAGAATGAAAATGTGAGAGGATAAAAACACGTAATGAAATAAGAAGAAAAAAGGCTTAGGTCACAAAAAGGAAAGGAGAGAAATAAACAGCTAAAAGAGAATTACAAATAGAGATGGAAAACGTGAATAAAGGGGATGTGGACGAAGGATAAGAGATATACAAAGGAGGATGTGGGAGGAAGGGAAAGGAGAGGTCAGGTCACGCTAGGTCGATCGTGGCACCATCTTAATTAACTCACTTGATTTTCTCTCTCTCTCTCTCTCTCTCTCTCTCTCTCTCTCTCTCTCTCTCTCTCTCTCTCTCTCTGCTACACTAACTTCATTACGCTCCTTCTATTCCTCCACCTTTAACTCAATCACACACACACCTTTCCTTCCTCTCTCTCCCTCTCTCCTGTTCTCACCGTCTTTGCTCTCAATGTCTCTCCTAATGGTGTCTGTCCTCGTATGTACCAATAATCGTCCCTATTTTATCACTATTACCTTCATTTTCGGTTTCAATCTCGCTACTTTTTGTTTTTATTTTCCTTTTCTGTTTGGATTTCGCTACTCTTTTTATTTCCTCTTCTGTTTGGATTTCGTTACTCCTTTTTAGTGTCTTTTCACCATCACCTTTTACCACTACATGTATATAAGGAGGGTGAACCTAGAATGAGCTCAGTCAGTCAGTCAGTCAGAAAGTTCAGTCAGTCAGCTACTACAAACCAATCTTCAATCTTTATCACTGTTTACATCCTGAAGCTTAACAATCACACACAGAGAGACTACCACCACCACTACCACTACTATCACCACTACCACCAACACCACCACTACCACCAATACCAACATCACTACCACCACCACTAATACTACCACCAACACCACCAACACCACCACTTCTACCACCACCACCATCACCAACACCAACAACAACAACAACAACAACACCAACACTACCACCACCACTACTACCACCACTACCACCAACACCATCACCATCACCAACAACAACAACACGACCACCACTACCATCACCACCACCACTAACACTACCACCAACAACACTACCACCACCACTACCACCACCATCACCATCACCACCACCATCCACTCCATTACTCTTCGACACTTCAGACACATACTCGTAACACTCCAGCCCTTGAGGTAACGTATGCAGGCACTTGGGCACAAACTCGACCCAACTGGTGAATTATAGGGAATGGGGGGACACTTTTAAACAGCAGGTGTCCGTCGCTGTGTGGGGAATTGTCGAGGTAAAAAGTTTGAATGATGGTCCACCTGTTTCTGTCACCCTCTTCTCATTTCTCCTTCTTGTCTGTCCTCACTTACCTATTTTTCTTCTTATCTACTCTTCCATTCGTGTCTACTGGCTGATCTTCACTTATTATTATTATCTCTCATCTCTCTTTCTCTCTTTCAATTCATCTCATCACTCAGTTCCACCCCCCATCCCCGCACACAAAGCAGAGTACACTATACACATACCCATACACACATTGACCTACAGGACTCGTCTGCCATACACAGTTTACACAAGACACACATACAAACAGCTTGAGGCAACAGACTTCCTCTTCAATCAGTCTCTCTTCTCTTGTTCCTATCTTTATCAATCTCCTCTTCCTCCTTCTCTTAATGCTGCTGATGCTCTCTCTCTCTCTCTCTCTCTCTCTCTCTCTCTCTCTCTCTCTCTCTCTCTCTCTCTCTCCATCGTCTTACCCTATTCCCCCATCCTCTCTAATCCTATCTCCATTACCTTCTCCTTCTAATTACACTACACACGATCTTCACTCTCTCTCTCTCTCTCTCTCTCTCTCTCTCTCTCTCTCTCTCTCTCTCTCTCTCTCTCTCTCTCTCTCTCTCTCTCTCTCACCTCCTCCATTCTTTAATTTCCCTCCTTACCCTAAGCTCAATACCATCTACTCTCTTTCCTGGTTTGATTACTTCACATATCAATATTTATCCTCCCTCGACCCCTACTTTCCTCCTCCTCATCATCCTCCTCCTCCTCCTCCTCTTTCCTTCCAGTCCCTCATTCCTTTTTCACCCCCATACTCCTATTCCTACTCTCTCCTCTGCCTGCTTACTTCTCTCTCTCCCTGCTAACAATAAGCCTAAGAGATCGTATGACCCAGACTTTCAGTAAACACTAAGGGAGCGTCAACCTAATGGGCACAGCTGATGATAGAACGTGTGTGTGTGTGTGTGTGTGTGTGTGTGTGTGTGTGTGTGTGTGTGTGTGTGTGTGTGTGTGTGTGTGTGTGTGTGTGTGTGTGTGTGTGTGTGTGTGTGTGTGTGTGTGTGTGTGTGTGTGTGTGTGTGAAGTCTAGTATAGAAGTGACGTGTTTTGGGTGTGTATGTGTGTTAGGCATAATTATTTTACTGTATAATTTATAAACCTATTTGACAAAGCTACTGAAATTGTATGTACGAAAGTATTATGTATCGGGGAATAAATCTGACAATGAGAGAGAGAGAGAGAGAGAGAGAGAGAGAGAGAGAGAGAGAGAGAGAGAAAGAGAGAGAGAGGAAAGAGAGAGAGAGAGAGAAGAGAAAAAAAGAGAGATACACACTGGATACACGTATAACTATAATCCAAGCAAGATCCCTTAGAGTTAATTGATTCTAACATAAAAATATCTACTGTCCTTAACACATTCAATGCCCTGAGCTTATCCAACTGCATGGCCACTCAAACTAATCAATCTTTACCAATTCATCACAAAACTTCATACAAATGTCTCTCCAATCTCCTATAACTAAAAAAATACACTAAAAATACGTAAAGAATCAATCCAATATACAGATACATAATTGTCTATGATGGTATATCGTGTATGACGCATATATTCATAGAAATATACATAACATACACTCACAAGATGCACATACACGATCATACTTTAACTGTATACATAAACGTGTACATACTCTCTCTCTCTCTCTCTCTCTCTCTCTCTCTCTCTCTCTCTCTCTCTCTCTCACACACACACACACACACACAAATCCCAGGAAAACCAACATCCCCTATATTTACTCTAAACGCACACACACACAAACAAACACAAACATACCGACTCATCCATATTGTCCCGATACCCCTCCCTCCCCCTCCCCCCCCTCCCTTTTAGATCATACCCTAGCAACACACATACACACACACACACACACACACATTACACTACAGACCTCCCCTTACACCTACACACACACACACACACACACACACATTACACTACAGACCTCTACTTACACTTACACTTACACACACACACACACACACACACTAAAGACCCCCCAAACACACATCCACGACCCTATACCACCCCCACAACCACCAAACATACACAAACAGAGAGAGAGAGAGAGAGAGAGAGAGAGAGAGAGAGAGAGAGAGAGAGAGAGAGAAGAGAGTCGAGTCGAGTCGAGTCTAGTCTAGTCTAGTCCTGGCCTGGTCGTGGTGGTAGTGGGTTTGAGCAGTGTTGTTGCCCTACCAGTGCCATGGATGCAGCAGCAGTACAGAGTAAACAGAACCCAATACCACTGCCAGTCCCGTACACCTTCACATATACTGTACACCACACATATATATACCACATCATTAAAGTACAACACACATACGCCTATACACCACACATATAATACACTGTACACATAAAAGATTACACCACACACATATATACAACATATATTCACCACACACAATCGCACATACAATTCAGTCGTACATACACTAACAATAACATATAAACAGAAACAGGTACATACACACACGTATACATATAAACAGAAAGATACATACACACACGTATACATATAAACAGAAACAGATACATACATACACACACGTATACATATAAACAGAAACAGATACGTACATACACACACGTATACATATAAACCACATAATGATAAATACACGTATACAGTTATACACAGATAGCAACACACTGTATACGTATTTCACAATTATTATCCAAGAGAACACACCAAACCACACTTGTGCCACAACATATACGATTATATTCCCATACACAATAATATTAGTGTCTCTACCTCCTGTCTCTTGCACACACACACACACACACACACATACACAAGCTACATAGATGGTTGGTCTGTACTGTGGGGGGAGAGGGGTCGAGGAAATGGAGCAACGAGGGTGAGAGGGAGGGGAGGGGAGGGGAGATGAGAGTAGAGTGGAGGGAGGAGAGTTGAATGGGACGAGTGGAGAGAGAAGAGGAAGGGAGGGAGAAGAAAAATCGGTCTGAATGAGGGGAAAGTGGCGGGGGGGTTGGGGGGGGGAAGGGGGGGGGTTGGGGAGGGAATGGAAGTAAGGAGGGGCTGAAGGGAAGGGAGGAGAGAAGGGGACGAGAAATGAAAAAGCAAAAAGCGATCCCTGGAGATGAGAAACGAAGGAAACGAGAGAGGGAGAGGAGAAGGGGAATGGATAAGGAAAACAGGAAATAGAAACACACGAAAATTTGAAAACAGGAATAGAGAGAAAAGAGATTAAATAGGAAGAGGGAATGAATAAACGAAAATTTGAAAACAGGAATAGAGAGAAAAGAGATTAAATAGGAAGAGGGAAAAAATACACAAACATTTGAAAACAGGAATAGAGAGAAAAGAGATTAAATAGGAAGAGAGAATGAATACACGAAAATTTGAAAACAGGAATAGAGAAAGGAGAATAAATAGGAAGATGGAATGATGCACGAATAGAATTTGAGAACAGGAATAGAGAAAGGAGAATAAATAGGAAGAGGGAATGAATACACGAAAGGAAAACAGAAGAAAATAATTAAAGTATATGAATAAAGAAAGAACAGAGAATGAACGTGTAGGGAATGTGAAGAAAAGTGAAGGAAACGAGAGAGGGAGTAAAAGGAAATGGATACAAAGAACAGGAAATTGAAACAGACAAATTTTTTAGTACAGGAAGAGAGGAAGAACAGTGAAAACAAAGGAAACGGTAGAGGGAGAGAACGGAACGGAGGAGGATATAGAGAAAAGGGAAGAAGTGAAATGGGCAAAGACGTAGGAGAAACAGAAATACAAAATAAATACGGCACTGGTGTTGGAAATATAATGAGAATCAATAAACAGGGAGAAAAGCAAAAAAAAAAAAAAAATACAAACGTAACTACAGAAAATTCAATAGACAGGGAAAAAGCAAAAGCAAATAATAAAACCGTAACTACAGAGAATTCAATAAACAGGGAGAGAGGCAGAAAACAATAATACAAACGTAACTACAAAGAAAATCCAATAAACAGGGTGAAAGACAGACAGACAACAACAACAACAACAATACTACAACCTGAACGAATATCAGAAAAGATGAAAAAGAAGGACAGAGTTATAAAGGGAAGGACATGGAGAGAGAGAGAGAGAGAGAGAGAGAGAGAGAGAGAGAGAGAGAGAGAGAGAGAGAGAGAGAGAGAGAGAGAGAGAGAGAGAAACGTAGACGAGGGACGCCAGGCAGGATGTGACGAGAGAAACGATGGCCACCAACAGAAATAAGGCAGAGGGAGAAAAGGGGGTGAAATTGTAGAAGAAAAAAGAAAAAAAGGGAATGGGGGGCAGAGAGGTAATGAGAACGGAAGAGAAAATAGGAAAAAAAAGAGAATAGGGAAAGAGAAAAAAGGGAGAGAGAGAGGAAAGGAAAGAGAGAGAATAGAGAAAGAGAAAAAAGGGAAAGAGAAAGAATAGGGAAAGAGAGGAAAGGGAAAGAGAAAAAAGGGAGAGAGAGAGGAAAGGGAAAGAGAGGATAGGGAAAGAGAGAAGAAAGAAAGAGATAGGAAAGGAACAGAGATAAACCAAAAATGAAGGTATAAAAATAATGCAGGAGAGGGAAGGGGGAAATATTTGTGTAGGAGGTTGGGTTGGTTCCAGGTCACGAAAAATACAAAGGGAAGGAATATCCAGAAAGAAGGATAAACAAGACGAACAGAGAAGAGAGCTAGATCATGTGCAAAACAGAGGATGGATGATAAAAGGAGGAAAAGCGAGGCGAGGCGAGGAGTTGAGGAAGAGGAATCATATATTCAGTTCGTAAATAAATATGAAAAATCCAATACGCACTACTGAATACGTAACGTTAGAATGAAGGAGAAAGTGAGACAAGGAGAGAGATGTTTATATAAGACACCCAGAGAAATGGACTAAGAAAAAAAACATACCTTGGGATGGTTTGTAAGATTGTGTGTGTGGGGTGGGTGGGTTGGACAGATTCTACATAACAGAGGGTGACAGTAGGACGAGAAATCTAGTCTGTCCAACATGAAAGAATGAGCACCGTGTATGAATTGAGAAACAGTACACACGCCTCTGTCAACACGTATGCGACACCCATGCAAGGAATACGTTCCACCTGACACACACACACACACACACACTGAACACAAAACAAACCGAGTTAAGGTGAATGGTGTGTCACTGATAAATTTTCCCGAAACGTCCTCCACCTTTTCACTGAAGGTTTAGGAATATATAAGTGCCAGTAAAAAAGACCATTCATTCAGATTATCACGAAAAAAATAGTATACGGGTAATTCGGTTGGGTAGATTGGGTATTATGTTTATAGTTTTCATAATGTTCTCTATTTAAACGATGGACTCCTCCTCTGTTCTTAGTGTTTGTAGTAGCAAGGACAGACAAGGATACCACAACAATGCATAGTCAAACAATAAAGTATATGTCATTAGCAGCAAGAATAGCTAAGAAAATGAGGTTCACACACACGCACTCACGCACACTTTCTCTCTCACTCACACACACACACACACACACGGGGCTGTCAAGTGGGCTAATTCTGATGGCCGTTCTTCATATAGTGGGGTAAAATATTGACGACAGCCGCATGTAGGATGGCAGATTAATGGTACACCAACCACACCTACACATCTACCCACACACACACACACACACCTACCCACACACACACACATACACATCTACCCACACACACATACACATACACATCTACCCACACACATAGTCAAACATCTACCCACACACACACACACACACACACATCTACCCACACACATACACACACCTACCTACACACATACACAGACATCTACCCACACACCTACACATCTACCCACACACAAACACACACATACACACATCTACCCACACACATACACACATCTACCCACACACACACACACACACACACCTACCTACACACACATACACATCTACCCACACACACATACACATCTACACATACACACATCTACCCACACACATACACACACATCTACCCACACACACACACACATAGACACACATCTACCCACACACATAGGCCAACCATTTCCCAACACGTCAGACTGCCCATGATATAATTACAACACAAACAACATCACATTTACATACCATCAAACGGGACATTAGTATCAATTTTATATTTTTAGAGGCCAGGATTGTTAATGAATAAATGGACTGATATAGATAGGGATGGGGATTAAAAAAGATGCAGATGAATATTATATACACAAACGTACAACTGATATAGATAAACCTGATTTTCCAGCACGCAAATGTGTTTAATAAAAGCAAAAATATAGTTGTATCTTTTTCATAACACAATCAACACCGGTATAAAGGACAACCTACATCCAAGCACGTACTACAAGCCACAAGAAACACAACAGGTGGTGGACACTAAACTTGAAGAGAGGAAAGCAAGATAAACAGTCATTTATTGTGTTTATCACCGGATTAACTGGACTCTAATCCATTTGGTCATCTCCCATCTTGTACAATCAGTTCACCACCGGGTATAAGTCTTTTACAAGCAGTTTATTCCGACTTGCTGATTATATAATTATACAGTACAGTAATTCTATTCATCAATCAGACTATATACAGACTTGCCAATCCCTCGACAATCCCAACATGATGCTCTTTCTTATATGGCACAGCTGCAGCCACGCAAATTGCTTCTCCTGCATCTATTCACCCTTCTCCCTTAATCCACGTCCATTTCTAGCCACACACGTACACTCACGCTCTCTCTCTCTCTCTCTCTCTCTCTCTCTCTCTCTCTCTCTCTCTCTCAGACATACACACACACACACTTAGAATTCTCACCATCACCATCATCAACACCATCTGTGACCTCTTGACAAACGGCCTCTCTCACCTCCTGTCGAACACCTTCAATATAAGGGGACCCTGCCTGATGCACCTGGCCACACACACACACACACACACACACACACACACACACACACACACACACACACACACACACACACACACACACACACACACACACACACACACACACACACACACACACACACCCCTAGCTCTTTCCCCTTCCCCTTCCCTCGACACACCTCTACCACTATTAATACCTTACTTGGATGGGAGTGGTCTGTGGAAGGGGTGACGGGACGGGACGGAAGTAAGAAGGGGAAAATCGTTCACAGGGAGGGAAAGGAAAAAGGGATGAGTGACGTGAGTGAAGGAATGAGAGAAAGTAAAGGTGCGTAGGAGAAGGGGTGGAGTTGGAATGAGGGTGCATGTATGGTATGAAGATAGGGTGGGTGGGTGGGTGGGTGTAGAGGGAGAAGTGTGTAGGGAAAGAGAGACAAGTAGAGAGAGACAGGAGACAGGTGAGTGAGTCCAAACATGGTGTGCCAGTATTAGGGAAGTAAGATAT
>JAWZYT010002632.1:45000-53630 GCA_034508575.1 Petrolisthes manimaculis
GACCTAACAACCTCGTTCCTTCCTTCCCCTCACTCTGTAATCCCTCCACCATATGATTACCTCCACCTATTTCCATCACCCTAATTATTTCTCACCCCTCCCTCCTTCACCTTCAAGGCTCACCTATTCCAGTCCCTCTTTTATCTTCCTTCCTCCTTTGCTACATTTCCTTCACTTCCTTCCAAGCCTCTATAGTATTTTTTGCATTTCCCTAACTCTCCATTCAAACCCCTCCTCTCCCTCTCTCTCCCTGCGTCATCCCTTCTAATCTTTCCTATCTCGACCTATCTTCAAAACCCTCATTTCTTTCCTTCTATCGCCTCAGCAGCTTCTTCAAATCCTTCTCTCATCTTCATAAACAATCCCCCACTATAGATAAACAAACCCCTTTTCCATCCGTCCTTCACCTTCAATCCCTCACTTTCCCATACCCTCATATAGACCCCTGACCTCACCAGCCCCATCATTGACCCCCTGCCAGAATCCCCTCCCTCTGTGACGTGCGTGTTCTGCTTTCCCTCATCATCCACTACATCTATTCCGGGAGGCCAGGTGGATTTATACGGCATGAACCTTGGGAAGACTCTACATAAAGCATAATTATCACTGGGGTGGGCGGGCGGGTGCTAGTTTGGGGAAAAGTGTAGGCCCAGTGACACAAATGAGGAGAGGGGGAAATAGTTTATAAAGTGAGGGAAGTTGTGGGGCAGGGGACCACTCGGTGAGGATTTGGAAGGCCAGATTAAGGCCACATGTTGGAATGGGAAGAGAGGAGAGAAACAAAGGAAAACTGAGGATAAGAACAGTCTACTGCAAGGTCCTTCTCGTTGTTTTGTTGTAAAATAGTTCTAACCAAAAAAAAATTCTAACACTGTATGGATCAGTATGTTTCAGCAGTATACAGTACAGTGTTCTATGTATATTGTGGGGATAATGTAAAAGCACTAACAAATGGAGCTGTACTTACACGTTAGATACAGAGTTTGAAGGAAAGAGAAGTGATGAAACTTAGAATATCGGGATATAAGTTGGTAATGGGAAAAGATGCAAAATGAGATTATTTAACGAAATGTACGGGATATTTATATTTTATATATTAAACACGGGTAACATTACAAACAGGAAGGAATAAAATTTCGAATGTAAAATGTAAATGTCAATGAAAAAATATACAGGAATGAACACACTGAAGACACAAAAAGCTCAACAAAAGTGAAACTGTGAACTAATTAAAGAAGAAAGGAGTCCAAAGTACGAAGGTGCAGTAAGATCTGAAAAGTTGGGTTATAAAAGAAAGTAACGAGCAGAGATATACAACACATCACGAGAATGAAGGAGGTGGGAAAGGTTAATGGCAAAGAAAATGAAGGGAAAAAAGGAAATAGACGCGACGAAACCACTCAGGAAAATGTATGTGATGATGATGATGATGATGATGATGAACTGATGATGATGAAATGATGATGATGAACTGATGATGAGTAAACAAGAATAGATGCAAGGGACGACAGAAACGAAAAACATAAAAAAAAAAAAAAAAAAAAAAAATAAAGTTTCCTTCCCACCTTACCAATCGTCTCAGCTAATTTACCGACTCGAGAAAAAGTTGCAAGAATCACCCATGTAAGAGGACGCAAAATGCCCAACTGGGAAATTCTGCACGACAGTCAGAGATTATTATTAAAATGGTGAAGGAGGGAACGATATGGAGGTGATGGTGATGAGGGGGTAGTAGTAGTAGTGTGTGTGTGTGTGTGTGTTGTAGTGGGAAGTGTGTGTGTGTGTGTGTGTGTGTGTTGTAGTGGGGAGTGTGTGTGTGTGTTGTAGTGGTGATGGTGGTGTTGGTGTGATATGTGTGTGTGTATGTGTATAGTGGTTGTGTGTGTTTCTGTGTTGTGTGTGTTGTAGTAGGGAGTGTGGTGTTGTGTGACTGATGTATGTGTGACTGTAGGTGTGGCGGAATAATGTGTTAGTAGTGGTAAAAGTGAGTAACAAAATGTGGTGGTAGTGGCATCGATTAAGGCTAAGTGAGTAGTGATATTGGCAAGGATGGTAAGTGTTAAACAGATATTGGTGAGGGAAGGTGGTGATGGTGAATGGTGGTGATGGTGAATGGTAGTGATGGTGAATGGTGGTGATGGTGAATGGTAGTGATGGTGAATGGTGGTGATGGTGAATGGTGGTGATGGTGAATGGTGGTGGTGGTGAATGGTAGTGGTGGTGAATGGTAGTGGTGGTGAATGGTGGTGGTGGTGAATGGTGGTGGTGGTGAATGGTGGTGGTGGTGAATGGTGGTGGTGAATGGTGGTGATGGTGAATGGTGGTGATGGTGAATGGTGGTGATGGTGAATGGTGGTGATGGTGAATGGTGGTGATGGTGAATGGTGGCGATGGTGAGTGTTCCGAGATGTGATTTTTGTGGGTGAGTACTCGACTTGGTATGAATTTAAGGGGGAAGTACAGAGTTGGCAAATCTGGAGCAACTGATTCCTCCAAACTATTCCAAGCAACAGAACACCATTATTTTTGTTCATCTGGTCCTGTTTCCTGGCATACTTTGGAGGAATCAAGACACTCCAATGTAACAAAAGTGAATTACCTTAAAACTTTCCGAATGGGTATAGAAAACATGACAGTATATATAATTATAAAAATGGGTAAAAATCAGGGTAACATTATTTTGAAAACTTGCAATGCCTTGTAGAGTAGAAATAATTATGTGCTTTAATTCGAGTTGTACGTAGTTAATGCAGTATATTATTATCATTATTATTATTATTATTATTATTATTATTATTATTATTCTCCAGGATGTGTCGAGATATACAACCGAGGCAAGTGGTATAAACACAAACCTACTACTTCCCTACACATGTATTTCTGATCCCATGACGCTGAGTTTTCTATCGTGGGAGTGAGTGAGAGTCATATATCCTGAGGCCTATATTTAGTGTATGTATGTGTGTGTGTGTGTGGGGGGGGGGGGGGAGGGGGAGGAACTTCTTCTCTCGTAACATTCCCCTTAGATGTGTAATAAACCTCCTTTTTTAGTATATACCCACAAGGCCGTCGTTAGTTTGTTGGTTTAAGGTCCCTGTATTCGTGTATGAGAGTTGGGGGCTTCTGATTCCTCCTGTCTATGCCACGAAACATGCTCCTTCAATAGAGATGGTGTTTCGTGGTAATGTTTTGAAGGACTCACTAACCTCCAATTTCTCATCATATCACGGGGACCTTTAAGTAATGTGGCAAGCTTGTGTGGACTAAAGATGGTTGGAGATTAATGAGTAAATGAAGCGATATAGATGATAAAATGTGCACTAGGATACAATAATTATGAGTAATGGGATTTATACAGAGAGAAGATATGAATAGACCAACGAAAAAATATGATAGATTGGACGATGATTGGAACACGGAAGGAATGATGTTGCAGAGAAGAAATCAATAAGTGACTAGAGAGATACAGGAGGAGGAGGAGGAGGAGGAGGAGGAGGAGGAGGAGGAGGAGGAGGAGGACGGAGGAGGAGGAGGAGGAGGAGGAGGAGGAGGAGGAGGAGGAGGAGGAGGAGGAGGAGGAGGAGGAGGAGGAGGAGAGGAGAAGGAGAAGGAGAAGGAGAAGGAGAAGGAGGAGGAGAGGAGGAGGAGGAGGAAGAGGAGGAGGAGGAGGAGGAGAAGGAGAGAGGAGGAGGAGGAGGAGGAGGAGGAGGAGGAGGAGGAGGAGTCTATAAAGGTTCCTCATGTGATGTTTATAATTATCGTCTGCAACAATTTCTTCATTGACGTAGAAACCTTATCAAAACATTATTACCACAAGATTTATATAGAGTCATTATAAATATAACACTGTATGTATGAAGTATGTGCAACCCATCGGAAGTGATATCATAATTGGCCTTGGAAATAGCGAATCTTGGCTAACGATTATGTCCCGACAACCCAAAGGCGTGGCTAGGAATTCTATACATAACAATATTAACGTAAGATACAATAAAATGAGTCACGGAAGTAAAGAAAAGCTCTGATTCTCTTGTATTCTTACAGTGGAGGAAATCTGGTGAGCACCGACTATATAGTAAATATTATATACCTCAAACCCTGCCACGACGAAATAAAGACCATAATGAGAGAGTTCCCTTCCTGACATGTACAGCTTTGAGGAATCAGTCGTCTGTAATTCGCCGAACGAGATGTTGACCCCAATAAGCTTATAGTATATAGTTTTCTCTCTCCACCAAGACGTCCATCTCCCCATTACCGTATATAGCTGAGGAGACCTGGGGCTGCTACACCACATCCTGTCCTAGAACACTTTACCTGGGACTGTTGTGGTTTTTCTCTCCCATGTAGGCTGCAGTGGGATTCGTTCTATTGTTGTTGTTGTTGTTGTTGTTGTTGTTGTTTTCCCATAAAGGTTGTTGGTTGCCTCTCCACCCTCTATGATTGTAGGTTTTTTTTTTATTGGTTTTCTTGTTTGTTTGGTTTTTGTTGTTTCTTTGTTTTGAATTGTTTTGTTGTTGTTTTTTGTTTGTTTGTATTTTGTTTCTCTCTTTTTATGTTTTTTTTTTTTTTTTTTTTTTTTTGGGGGGGGGGGGGTTGGCTGACGTCGTGATTATTATGTTTAGCTTGTTTTCTGTTGTGTGTGTGTGTGTGTGTGTTTATTTATTTTTGCTTTTGTCGTGTTTTGTTTTTCTGTTGCGTTTTTGTATGATTTAGTTTCTGCTCCTTTTTTTTTTTTTTTTTTTTTGATGCGTTTGCTGTTTGGTCTGGTTTGTTTTTTTGTTTTTTTCGATTTCTGTTGTACGTGTGATTTTTGTCGGGCTTTGTTATTTGGTTTGATTTGTGCTGTGTTTTATAGTTTGTTTTCATTTCAGCTATGTTTTATAGTTTGTTATTGTTTTTGTTGTGTTGTTTTTCCTCCTTCCCCACTGACTGACCATCTCATGTCACCACAACTTAATATATTTTGTTATTCTCACTTTTCTATCTCCTGTTCTCCTCTCCCTGACATCCTTCTATTTCATACTATACCTGCACTTTTTACCTATCAACTCCTCCTCTTCTACTTGTCCTCCTATTCTCTCTTCTCCCTTCTTTTGTGTCTCCTTCTCTTCTCCCTCTTCTTGTCCTCCTATTCTCTCTTCTCCCTTCTTTTGTGTCTCCTTCTCTTCTCCCTCTTCTTGTCCTCTTATTCTCTCTTCTTCTTCTTATCCCATCTTCCCTCATTCATTGGAAACCTTAGATCTGTTTGTGTGTATGTGTTATCCTTTTCTTTTAATAATTGTTTTTCTTTCTGCACAACAAAGGTTCGACACATCAACATTTTCTATCTCCTACCTACCCTTCCTTATCTTTTCTTCATCTCTGTCTTCTCCAATTTATCTTACCCATTCATTTTCTTCATCTCTGTCTTCTCCAATTTATCCTTCCTATCCTTCCATCTATGTCTTCTCCAATTTTTATCGGATCGTCCTCTATTCGTCCGATTCTCTTTTTTCATTTTTTCTTACAATCCCAGACTGACACATACATTCCCACGCTGGTATAGGCTTTCACACGCTCCCTTTTCCCTTCTCCTATAGCCAGCTGCCACTAAGGATCAAAAACCATCCCCATCTTTTCTTTTCCTTCTTACCTACTTCCTACTTCCTACTTCATTCTTACTTTTGGAGAACGGATATATCACGTTTCTCCCTCTATTTTCACTGCTTTATTTCCTTACTGGTATATAAATTAACTCACTCACTCTCTCTCTCTCTCTCTCTCTCTCTCTCTCTCTCTCTCTCTCTCTCTCTCTCTCTCTCTCTCTCTCTCTCTCTCTCTCTCCCTACCTTTTATGTTTATCGCTTCATCATAAAATTTAGTGCACCGTTCCATTTTCTCCTTTTATTACATCATCCATTTTTTTCTCATCCCTCACCAAGACTAGTCGAGCACTTATTGTCTTACGTGAATCACATCAAAGTATAAACACAGTGTATAACCTTTACATCACCGGTCCTACCTCGTGCCTGGACATTATTTAATCAACCTTTCCTCCAACCCCCCTTCCCCTCCCCCCAATCTACCCTTCCTTCTCTCCCTACCTTTCCTCCAACCCCCCTTCCCCCCCCAACCTACCCTTCCTTCTCTCCCTACCTTTCTCCAACCCCCCTCCCCCCCCAACCTACCCTCTCAAGTTACTCTCCATTCTCATCCCCTTCTCTCCCTACCTTTCCTCCAACCCCCCTCCCATCCCCCAACCTACCCTCTCAAGTTACTCTGCTTTCTCATCCCCTTCTCTCCCTACCTTTCCTCCAACCCCCCCCCCCCAACCTACCCTCTCAAGTTACTCTGCTTTCTCATCCCCTTCTCTCCCTACCTTTCCTCCAACTCCCCCTACCTATCCTCTCAAGTTACTCTGCTTTCTCATCCCCTTTTTCCTACTGTGTCTCTCCTCCCTTCCTAATCTTCTCTCCACTTTCCCTCTACCTTTCCTCCCTTCCTAACCCTCTCTCCACTCTTCCTCCACCCACCCACCCCCATTCTATCTACTTACTCAATTACTCTCTCATTTCCCTCGCACACTGCCCCTCCACCATCCCTTACTCCCTCCCTAGACTTGCTCTCCCTCACCCTTCCACCTTCCCTTACTCCCTAAACATGCTCTACCTCCCCCTCCCCCTTCCCTTACTCCCTAAACTTGCTCTCCCTCCCCCTCCCCCTTCCCTTACTCCCTAAACATGCTCTCCCTCTCCCTTCCACCTTCCCTTACTCCCTCTCCCTTCCACCTTCCCTTACTCCCATCCAACCAACGCTAACTTTAATTATCATATCAATCACTTAGCTCTCCCTGGCCCCTTCCCATCCATCCCCCCAGCCTAAACCTTTTCCTTACCTCCTTCCTCCATGTCCTCCTTCCAACCCCCCCAACCCCCAATGCTCCCCTTCCCTCCCCCCCCCTCGTAAGACCCACCTTAGTCCACAACCTAGTTCTCATCATCATCATCATCATCATCATCATCATCATCATCACATGCCGGCCGCCCCCCTCCTCCCCCTTCTTCTTCCATTTTCCCATACCTTGCTTCGCTTAATGTCTCACTTCTTTGTCTATCGTTTCCTGTCCTCCATTTCTTAGTTCTCTCTCTCTCTCCCATTCTCTCTCTCTCTCTCTCTCTCTCTCTCTCTCTCTCTCTCTCTCTCTCTCTCTCTCTCTCTGTGTGTGTGTGTGTGTGTGTGTGTGTAGGTCAGTGTTGAGTGAGTGTTCCGTGTGGACGACTCACTCGGCTTAATGCAACCGAAGGGGGGAAGGAAGGGGTGTGGGGGTTATAACAGCCACACTCCACCCCTACACCCCTACCCCTGCTCACTGGGAGGAGGAGGAGGAGGAGGAGGAGGAGGAGGAGGAGGAGGAGGAGGAGGAGGAGGAGGAGGAGGAGGAGGAGGAGGAGGAGGAGAAGGAGGAGGAGGAGGAGGAAGTGGAAGAGCAAAGAGGAGGAGGAGGAGGAGGAGGAGGAGGAGGAGGAGGAGGAGGAGGAGGAGGAGAGGAGGAGGAGGAGGAGGAGGAGGAGGAGGAGGAGGAGGAGGAGGAGGAGGAGGAGGAGGAGGAGGAGGAGCAAAGAGGAGGAGGAGGAGGAGGAGGAAGTGGAAGAGCAAAGAGGAGGAGGAGGAGGAAGTGGAAGAGCAAAGAGGAGGAGGAGAGGGAGTGGATAATGAAAAGAGAAGAAAAAGGAGGTAGGAAAAGAGGAGTAAGACGAAGAACAGGAAGAGGAGGAGGAGTATGTGAAGAGGAAGACGAGGAGGAGTAGGTGGAGGAGGAAGACAGATGAGGAAGAATCTTTTTGAGATGTAAATAAGACAACAAATCATATATATAACTATGAACCTTCCCAGACCCAAACCAAAATGTTGAGCCAAAACAGTGAGGCTGGACGAATATATACACAACTCTCATTAAGACCGAGAATGGCCCATGCAGTAGGGAGAGAGGGACCTTTACCGTCCTATTTGGTAATTAGTAATAACACTTTGACACTGTAATGATGATAGGAGATTAAAAATATATTCGTAAAACTAAATATAATCAAGTCAGAACATTTCAAAGTAAATAACACAGAGAAATTTGATAATAATGTTTTTATACAATAACTGTAATGATGATAGGAGATTAAAAAATATATTCGTAAAACTAAATATAATCAAGTCAGAACATTTCAAAGTAAATAACACAGAGAGAAATTTGATAATAATGGTTTTTATACAATAACTTCAACAAAACTGAAGCATACAATATGAGAGGGTAAGAAAGAGATGATACAAATATATAAGTAATTATATTAGTAATTAAGAAATACGTACACACATACACACACCCAGAGAGAGAGAGAGAGAGAGAGAGAGAGAGAGAGAGAGAGAGAGAGAGAGAGAGAGAGAGAGAGAGAGAGAGAGAGAGAGAGAGAGAGAGGAGAGAGAGAGAGAGAGAGAATTCATAAGGTCAGGATTTAAATATTTTACAAAGATGTCTATATGTTGCTGCTGCTGCTGCTGTTCCTTCTACCTAACATCCTCCTCCTCCTTCATCATCACCTCTTCTCTTCCTTCTCCTCCTCTATCCTCTCTTTTCATCTTCCACTCCCTTCTCCTCTTCC
>JAWZYT010002633.1:0-35000 GCA_034508575.1 Petrolisthes manimaculis
CCCCTCCCACTCCTCTCCCTCTCCTCTCCCCTCCCACTCCTCTCCCCTCTCACTCCCCTCCCCTCCCACTCCACTCTTATCCCATCTTTCCTCCCCCTCCCCCTCCTATCTTTCCTCCCTCTCCCCCTCTCATCTTTCCTGACCTGTATGTTGTAACTAATCTTCTTCTCCTCCATCTCTATTCTCTTCTTTTCTCCTCCTTGTTCGTCTCCTTTTAATATTTCTTTCTTTCTCTCCCTCCTCCTTTTTTTTCTATTCATTCTCTACTTCTCCTCCTTTTCTCTTTTTTTTTTTTTTAGTTTTCTTTCTTTTTTGGGTCTTCCTTCTGCCAACCCTTAACTTTCTAATATCCGTCAATTTCTTAATGCTGTTGTTGTATTTTTGTTGTATTTGTTGTTGTTTTTGTTGGTGGTGGTGTTGGTGGTTGTGTTTTTTTATGTGTAAGCAATGAGTAATGTGCGCTCTTGCGTGTGCGTACATAAGTGCCTGCGCTACGTATAGTATACCAAAGTTCATGTGTGTGCCGGTTAATGGTTTGATATTAAGAGTAGTTATCTGTTTATATATTGTACAATAAGCTGACGTGGTCTAGTGATATTACCAAAGAAGTGGCTTGGTTCAGGTTAAGGTTTGTTTATGTATTGTTTTGGGATTCATCTGGACCTCCGTACAGTATTTGTGATTTGTGAATAATTAGCGACATTATATCAATACAAACTTTTGGAGTTATTATATAGACAAGTAGATTGATGCAATTTTGATTGACGTGTTGTTAAAACTACACAATCGTCTTATTTTATTCCAACATTTCAAAACAAAACAAAAACACCTAATCCTCTTCTTATTACCAAAAAACTTATTACTTATTACTTTCAAAACACGTTACCAGGGTCTGTAATCTTGCCCTCAACGTAATAATACTCATAAGTAATACTGTAGTTCCCCAGGACACAGCTTATTTGGCGTCGTATCATTATTACAGTAATTTATGTAAATTTTCCTACAATTACTTTGAAATTTGACACTGATCATTGAAGCTATTGTCTGGTACTTGCAATTGCCACTCGTTGCAGCAGTAGTTTGTATTATGATTGAGAGAGAGAATGAATATACGAGAGAGAAAATCAAGGAGACCGCCTAAAAGATAATGAGAGAGAGAGAGAGAGAGAGAGAGAGAGAGAGAGAGAGAGAGAGAGAGAGAGAGAGAGAGAGAGAGAGACCAGGGACCCGCTGTGGACCGGAGTGAGACCATTAAACTGACCCGTTCCTTCACCACCCACTCTTTTTTACTCCACACCCCGGCCCCGTAACTCAAGAGTGTGCATTCCAACCCCGCCCACCTGGCCCCACCCACTCCTACCCGACCCACTCCTGCCCACTCACACCTACCCCACCCACTCCTACCCGACCCACTCCTGCCACACCCACACCTACCCCACCCACTCCTCTCTTACCCTACCCCACCCACACCTTTACTACCCTACCATTCCAACTCTCCTCACGCTCTCACATTAACCCACGTCACTCACTCACTCGTCATATCCCCACTGCCATTCCCACACCCACCCAACACTCCCCCCTTCCCCACCAACACTCCTCCCTTCCCCACATACCTATCACTCCCTTACATCACCACCCACATTCACTCCTCATTCC
The DNA here is from genome assembly GCA_034508575.1 of Petrolisthes manimaculis. Taxonomy (NCBI): domain Eukaryota; kingdom Metazoa; phylum Arthropoda; class Malacostraca; order Decapoda; family Porcellanidae; genus Petrolisthes; species Petrolisthes manimaculis. The sequence goes on from JAWZYT010002633.1 coordinate 1,657, forward strand.
AAACCACTCACCGCTTCCCCATCAACACTCCCACCCTGACACACACACCCACACACCCCATCCTCACACACACCCCATCCTCACACACACCCCATCCTCACATCTGGCCACAAGGCAGGAGGAGGAGGAGGAGGTGGAGGAGGAAGAAGAAGAAGAGGAGGAGGTGGAGGAGGTGTCGAGGTGAGGCAAATCAGTCGCCTTATTTGGTACCGCGGCCCAGTTCCTGTTACTACAAAAAAAAAAAAAAAAAAGATGACCACGAGGGAGCTGGATAATGTGGCCAGGTTGGGGCAGGTTCCCTCGTCTCTTTTATTCATTATTTATTACTTTTATTCATTATTTATTACTTTTATTCATTATTTATTACTTTTATTCATTATTTATTACTTTTATTCATTATTTATTACTTTTATTCATTATTTATTACTTTTTATTCATTATTTATTACTTTTATTCATTATTTATTACTTTTATTCATTATTTATTACTTTTATTCATTATTTATTACTTTTATTCATTATTTATTATTACCGTTGTATAATATTAAGGCCTTAATTAACTAGTGACCTCCTATAGCTGTAGTTAGTTGTAGGGAGAGATGATTTTTAAGGGGGAAGTACAGTGTTGGCAAATCTGGAGCAACTGATTCCTCCAAACTATTCCAAGCAAGAGGACTCCTTTAGTTGTGTCCATCTGGTCCTGTTTCCTGGCATATTTGGAGGAATCAAGGCACTCCAATGTACCAAAAGTATACTCTCCCCTTAATGACTGAAGATATTTATTTATATTATTAAATTAAATTATTATCGGTATAAATAACAATCAACGGTAGTCTGATAGGTCTTAAGATATTATTGATTCCTATTTCATTGTATATATTATGTTTGTTTGTCTCTTAGGCTATAATTATATATTTTGAGTCATTCTAGTTCCGACTTCCTTTCACTTCCTTGTTTTCTTCTTGTTGTCTATCTCCTCCTCCTCCTCTTCCTCCTCCTCCTCCTCCTCCTCCTCCTCCTCCTCCTCCTCCTCCTCCTCCTTCCTCCCCTTTCGTTCTTCATGCATATCTTTGAAACATCATGGCTATTCTCTCTCTCTCTCTCTCTATCTCTCTCTCTCTCTCTCTCTCTCTCTCTCTCTCTCTCTCTCTCTCTCTCTAACAAGATATTAACCCTTTGATGTCACCAGAATTCGATATCAGGTTACCTTTAAATTAGGTTATCTTTATATTTCTCATTTGGTGTTGGAAGTGTATGCCGGGTGTTGGGTGATGACAGAGCAGGAGGTGTAGCGAGGTGTCCTAATGATCACTTATTTACACGTCACCACCAGGAGATGTGAGAAGGAGCAGAATTTCCCGTATTTATCTTCACCGCTTTGTGATTGCTTTACCTTAATGACTCTTGTTTAGTTTTAAGGAGGTATATTTTAGGTTATATCATTGCTAACTTCCCCACACCCTTTTGCCTTATTAAGTTAGCTAGCATCTTCACGTTCACCTCCCTCATTACCACCACCTCTCTCACTACCACCACCTCCCTCACTACCACCACCTCCCTCACCACTACCCTCACCTCCACCCTCACTACCACCAATATAGTGTACCCTTCCTCCCCCTCTTACTAAAACCCAACATTACTCTATCATTTTCAGTGTTGTCATTTGGTGTCCACTGGCCTTGAGGCGGGTTGTAAATTACTCACCATTGTTGTTGTTGTTGTTGTTGTTGTTGTTGTTGTGGTTGTTGTTGTTGTTGTGGTTGTTGTTGTTGTTGTTGTTCCCTGCTGGAGTTTTCAAGGAGAGGAGAAGAAATTGAAGGGTTGCTGATTTTCCCAAACTCTGCCACCAACCACGAAGCATATTCCTATATTAATAAAATAATGAGGTCTTCAGTTCCCTTGGAGCATATTGGAGAAAAGAGTAGACCCCCAAGTTCACCAAGAAAATATTAGACCCCCAAGTTAAGTTCACCAGCAAAATATTATCGACCATCTTATAAATAAATATATAAACCTTAAAAACAACCGCTGACTTACCGCTATATTGGCATTTTCGCTGACAAACACATTACATTTTTCTAATTGTTGGAAGGTGCTTTTGACGGTGAAAGATCAAAGGTCCTTTTCATTAACCCATACATACAACTATATTTATTTTAATATATAGTTTTATACAATGTACTTGAACTAACGCATAACGATTTGGTACAGGGAGGGAAAAACCGCGTCATCCATGAGTTAAGGGATATATTTATTTATCTATATTTATTTTGTTAGTTGTTATCAACAGCTGTGTTGTATTATGCCTCCTTTAACAATAATATATATAATTATTAGCACCAGTTACCTCGCTCAAAAATGTACGACACAGGACCACGAAGTTTGTGTTTGGGGTCAAGTGTGACGTTTGGAGGAAAATGAACTTTATTTACGAAGCAAAAATAGCAAAAATAATGTGTCCAACGTTAATATAATTTTCAGCGAACGCAAAGGTTATTATTATTATTATTATTATTATTATTATTATTATTATTATTATTATTATTATTATTATTATTATTATTATTATTATTATTATTATTATTATTATTATTATTATTATTATTATTATTATTATTATTATTTATTATTATTATTATTGTAGTTGTTACTATCATTATAATTACTATTCATATTATTAATATTATTATTATACTATGATATAATTATGATCCTTATCTATATATATATATATAATATCATCGTATAATTTACTCTACTACTACAGTTTCTTCTACACCAGATTAAGCTATGACAAATTTTTATCTTATTTCTCAATAAAGTTCACTTCTTGCTCAAGCGTGTGTGTGAAAAAAAAAAAAAAACAGAATAAAGTTATCATCGTTGCCCAAACCGTGGCCAGTTTCCCCCAAGCTTGTACCCTGGGAGAAAGCCGGACACGCCCTCTTATCTTAAAAATCCCGTTTCCCTCTTTATCGGGCGCTGTTATCTGGCGGGAACATCTGATATAAATATATGCCTTATAATGCCTGACGTGATACTCCGCCGTGATGCTGGTCTTATCATACAACCTCGTGAACCTCTAACTAACGTAAAGTTGGAGCTCTTTCCTCTATCATCAAACCTATACTTAATTTAAGAATAAACCTTTTAAAAACTTATAAAGAAATATACTCTGTATGTATATATATATATATATATATATAATATATATATATATATATATATATATATATATATATATATATATATATATATATATATATATATATATATATATATATATATATATATATATATATACTAAAATTTTGAGTAAAAGTTGCATTATCATTCAGAATTTAATTAACAGAAGATGGTACCACAGTAATGTCATCAGTTATGTTGTATATATACAGATTATCTGTCAGTTGCTGCAAGATTCATCTGAGTCTTTTTCCTTGTAGGGGGTGTCTTATCTAATACGACTCATTTTGTTTTATACATGTCCATCCACACCTCGGCTTCATTCATTGAGATAGAGACAGCACAGCCACTGTGGTTGTATGTTGAAGGTTGAAGTTTATGTGACCTCTCCAAGTGTAGTCATGTTCAGAAATCCCACATTAGATGAACGAAACTGTGCCATTTGAATGAATAATACCAACCAAAATATTATAGGGACAAACTGCAGTAAATAGACTTGCAACATTATTTGTGGTTGGTTTATCTGCATAACTATTGTCCGTGGCTGTACACTCCTTGTCTCAGTGTGCCTCAATCAAACCAAGTCACGTCATAACATCCAGGCTTCATAATTATTGCTTCACGGTGTTGGTGCTGAGTGAAGTCTTAAAAGAGAGGAAACCTTTTGTGTTCAATTTGGAGTTAATGAAGGCCTCCAAACTTAGCTATAAAACACATCCCCTGTATAATTCTATATAGAGGGGGTTTGTTTCCTGGCATAGTTTGGAGGAATCAGTAGCCTTCCGATTTCCCATAATAGGTTACTCCCTTTAAAAGGTTGGTGATCTCTTGACGGTAATTGGAGGACTACTGTTGATTCCTCCAAATGATGCCACTAAACAGATTCACTCTTAATTAAAGTCGTCTGTTTCCTGACATCAACAATGTCCCCTTTTTATCCCCGATATTTTTGCAAGTTTAGAGAAAGTTAAATTTTTGAACAACTTTGTTTTTTGATATAGAATGATTTGATTGAGCAAAATTCAAATTTTTGTTTTGTTTTTATTTATATATGTATTTATTTTTAAGGTGAGACAGAGGATAATTCAAATTAATTTTATATATTTATGTATTTACGTATTTTATGTATTTATGTATTTATTTCTGTCGGGTTTGTCAGCTGACGTGTATTCCTTTGTAACCTGAAGCCTGGAGAGGAGAAAGTTCCCTTCCCAGACTGACTTCAAGGTTTCCCTAGAATTATTTTTATATTTTTTTACCTACAATCATTAGTCCTTAAACAACGACTGACGATTTATTTATGCATTATTCATTATATTTTATGATTAAGCCATATGATTTTTTTTTTTGTTGGATGTAAACAAAAAATTAAAGACATCCATATTTTAAGAACTACTTCTGTAACTACCCTTTCCTGTAACTACCCTTTCCTGTAACTACCCTTTCCCTATTCTCTCTGGAGATCCAATCAGAAAAGGGATTAAGGTGGTAATTCGCTTGTGTTACATTGGAGTGCCTTGATTCCTCCAAAGTATGTCAGGAAACAGGACCAGGAGAACAAAAAGTAATGGTGTTCTGTTGCTTGGAATAGTTTGGAGGATTCAGTTGCTCCAGATTTATTACCAACACAGAACTTCGCCTTTAAATCCCCGGGCGAGAGAAAGTCCATCCAACCCAAGTCCAGAGAAGGAAAGGAGGAGAGGGATGGGGGGGGAGGGGGGAAGGAAGGGAAGGGGGGGGAAGGAAGGGATAGAGATGGACTCAATGTGGGGGTCACCAAGGTCATGACCCCACCGCCCTTCCTCCGCCCACCCTGCCCCACTCTTCATCTCATTTATATTATATTTTTACTTTTTTTGTTTTAATGTTTTTTTGTGCATTTATTTTTATTTTTATTTATTTTATTATTATTATTATCATTAGTATTTTCATTGTTGTCATTATCATCATTATTATTAACATTATCATCATTATTATTAACATTATCATAATTATTATTATTTTCATCATCGTTATTATCATAATTATCAATATTATTATTTTTAATAATAATTTCATTATTTTGTTTATCTTGTGTGTGTGTGTGTGTGTGTGTGTGTGTGTTGGGTGGAGGGCGTTGGAGGTACTGTTATAAGGTGATGTTGGCCAGCTTGTTTCACCTACAGTATTATTCCAAAAAAAATAATAATTAATAAAAAATATATTAAAAAAAAAAAAAAAAATTACGACAGCGGCGGGGGCAGCGGCAACGGGGCGGCGGCGGCGGCGGGGCGGCGGTGGGGCGGTGGCGGGACGGCGGCAGCGGGGTGGCGGCGGCGGCGGCGGCGGCGGCAGCGACGACAATTAAAAAATAATAATAATAATAATAATAATAATAATAATAATAATAAAAAAATAATAATAATAGAAAAAAAAAGTTTATAATTACAAAAAAATATATTATATATATATATTAAAATATATATATATAATATTATATTATTTAAAAAAAAAAAAAAAAAAAAAAAAATTATTGAAAAACGACGGCGGCGGCGGGGCGTTTGGGCAGCGGTGGCGGCGGGGCGGCGGCGGCACTCCAGTGTATAGTATTGGTATTGTACATTGGAGTGCCTTGATTTTCTCCAAAGTATGCTAGGAAACAGGACCAGAAGAGCAAAAATAATGCGTTCTGTTGCTTGGAATAGTTAGGAGGATTCAGTTGCTCCAGATTTACCAACACAAAACTTCCCCCTTAATTAACAAAGCAAAACTGATATAAAAGTACACGAAATCAAGGGTTGAAATATCTGCTTAAAATAATCGTTAGGTGTATGTAAACTATTGACCTCAACTGTACAAAGGCCGAAACAGGTCTCACGTATCGATGTTCGTGTTGTGATGGCGGCTCCGGAGGCAGTGGTATCATATCTTACACAGTCCTGGCCGAACCTCTGTGCCCTTCTGTTTGATCTGGTTGAATGCCTTCCTCTGCCTTATTTTCCCCCTCGCCTTCCGGCCCTGCAACTCCACTTTATCCTTCGTTCTTCCTCCTCAACTCCTCTCTTTCCCCCTGCAACTCCTCACCTTCCCCCTGCAACTCCTCACCTTCCCCTGCAACTCCTCATCTTCCCCTGTAACTCCTCACCTTCCCCTGCAACTCCTCATCTTTCCCTGCAACTCCTCATCTTCCCCTGTAACTCCTCACCTTCCCCTGCAACTCCTCATCTTTCCCTGCAACTCCTCATCTTCCCTTGTAACTCCTCACCTTCCCTGCAACTCCTCATCTTCCCCTGCAACTCCTCACCTTCCCCTGCAACTCCTCTTTTCCCTTGCAACTCCTCTCTCTTTTCCTCCTCCTCCTCCTCATCAGCATCATCTTCTTTCCCTCCTTCTCTCTCCCTCATTTGTGTCACTCTATTGTTAGGGATAAATTTAATATGATAGGAACAATTGGGACACAGAAAGCAGAACTCCCAGCCGAGGTAGGTAGGTAGGTTGATAGTTTGGTAGTTTGGTAGGTGTGTAGGTAGGTAGACAGGTAGGTAGGTAGGTAGGTAGGTATTGTATTCCTGAGGTTTCTAATATTTCATGTTGTGTTTGGTTTGTTGGGGTCAGGGGTCAGTTATCCTTGTTTATGTAGCCATCAAGTGTGTTTGTGTGTGTGTTAGAGAGAGAGAGAGACAGAAACAGAAACAGAGACAGAGACAGATAGACACACAGAGACAGAGAGAGAGACACACAGAGAGAGAGACACACACACAGAGAGAGACGCACACAGAGAGAGAGACACATACAGAGACAGAGAGAAAGACACACAGAGACAGAGAGAGACACACACACAGAAACAGAGACAGAGAGACACACAGAGACAGAGAGAGAGACACACAGAGACAGAGACACAGAGATACAAGGTGTTTAAGTGGTAATATAAGTACAGGTGTTTAATTTAAAGTGTAGTCGTGCTAAAGGTGTTGATTTCAGGTATGGTCGTGCTAAAGGTGTTGTTTTCAGGTATGGTCGTGAGCCAGGTGTGGTATGCAGGTGTGGAGTGCTGGCTTTAATTAACGTGTCATGGGTTGGATACCTTTTCACTTGTTTTGGGTATTCCTCTCATTATTATTATCATCATTATCATCGTAACGAATATTACCATCTCAGTCAGTCACTCACGTCTCATCACTATCATCCTCTCATCACACACACACACACATATACACATACACACACACGCATACACACGAACCACACACACACACACAAACAAACAAACACAGCCCATTTCTCTCCCTATTCCTCTTGCCATCCATCCACCTGCTCATCTCCTCCCACCCACACCTTCCTCCCTCTAGTATGTATGTGTGTATGTATGTATGTATGTATGTGTGTATGTATGTGTCAGAGAGGCTGCATCACGCTCCCAGAAGGCCATTGAACCTCTCCTCCCTCCCTCCCTCCCTGACCTAACGCCATTCACAGGGAGAGCCGAGCCGAGCCGATCTGAGCCTAGCCGAGCCGAGTCGAGCTGAGTCGGTAGTGTCGTGGTGGTTGGCGTGCTTATCTCTTGTACTCAGGAGGTCCCGGTTCGATTATCCCGGTTCGATTTTCCCTCCCGGTCAGATTACTAGACAGATTATATTTACTGACTTCATCATCACTACTTGAAATTCAGTGAAAAAAAATATATATATATATATGATTCTCTGCCTCCCCAGTTTATCTAATGAATATATATATATGATTCTCTGCCTCCTCAGTTTATCTAATGAATATATATATATGATTCTCTGCCTCCTCAGTTTATCTAATGAATATATATATATGATTCTCTGCCTCCCCAGTTTATCTAATGAATATATATATGATTCTCTGCCTCCCCAGTTTATCTAATGAATATATATATATATGATTCTCTGCCTCCCCAGTTTATCTAATAAATATATATATATATATATGATTCTCTGACTCCCAAAGTTCATCTAATATTCTAATTGGTGGGTAAATTTGGGGAAAGGAAGGTTAGTAATAGTATTATTGTTAAGGTTTTTCGTGTTTGGTTGCTCTCCTGAAAAAATTGAGGTTTAGGTATGATGGAGCGAAGAAATATGGCAATGATATTCAAATTTTCCTTTTTTTTTTTTTTTTGCTTAAAGTATTTATGAAGTTATTTTTGGGTTTCAGAGTCATCTTTTATTTTTCATTACGTAGTCAGAGAGTTGTGTAATATATTATAAGACTATTATGTTACAGGTGTGTGTGTGTGTGTGGAGAGAGAGAGAGAGAGAGAGAGAGAGAGAGAGAGAGAGAGAGAGAGAGAGAGAGAGAGAGAGAGAGAGAGAGAGAGAGAGTAGATAACACACACATACATACACACAGAGAGAGAGAGAGAGAGAGAGAGAGAGAGAGAGAGAGAGAGAGAGAGAGAGAGAGAGAGAGAGAGAGAGAGAGAGAGAGAGAGAGAGAGAGACTAATTAGGATCATGGTTGGGTGTAAAAAGTTGAAATACTATATGTAAATGTTATCTGGGTGGAGTGAGGGAGGTAAGGTGAGGCCAGGTCAGGTCACTTGGTGCTGTGGGAGAGAGAGAGACTTGCCACGGGGAAAGGATGCTCTTCTCTTCTGTTCCCTTGAAAGGTTAGGTTAGGTGGTGGGAATTATTTGCTCCAGATATATCACCCAAAACAATATGATATAAATAAAGTACACCCTCTTGGTAAATCTGGAGCAACTGATTATTCCAAACTATTCCAGGCAACAAACAACCAGTATTTTTGTTAATTTAGTTCCATTTTCTGGTATTGTTTGGAGGAATCAAGGCACTCCAATATACTAAAAGTGTACTATCTATCCCTTTAACCATTTAGAAAGTACTTAGAGGAGTATGCAAAATCGTGACCCCTTGACTCTCTGGAGATTCACTCAGAAAAGAGATTAAGGTGGTAATTCGCTTTTGTTACATTGGAGTGCCTTGATTCCTCCAAAGTATGCTAGGAAACAGGACCATAGGGGCAAAAATAATGGTGTTCTGTTGCTTGAAATTGTTTGGAGGATTCTGTTGCTCCAAATTTACCAACACCGAATTTCCTCCTTAATGATAGTTTATCTTCCAAATCGATCATCATAAGTCCACTAAATTTAAAACCTCCTTTCTGGTACTGTACAATCATAATGAAAAGTTCCTATCCAAGGGGAATAAAAGTGAACCAATTGAGTGAATAGTATCTTGATATTAAATCGTTTTAAATCGTATTAAATCGTATTATATCATATTAAATCGTAATCGTATTAAATCGTATTAAAGAGAGCAACAGGTATAATATTTCGTATAATCTTTCATAGGTGTTTCATTTGAAGGTGTTTTAAGACTATTTGGGCGTAACCGTGTATAATACCATAATCCTAAAATCTTTCTGAATGATAAATAACGGAGGAGTGAGCTTGTCAGTGGTGGAGGCTCCGTTTACATTGTGTTTACTGTGAGACTTTCACTTCCCTCCTTCCACTCCTACCATTTCACTTCCCCCCTTCCACTCGTACCATTTCACTTCCCTTCCACTCCTACCATTTCACTTCACTTCCACTCCTACCATTTCACTTCACTTCCACTCCTACCATTTCACTTCACTTCCACTCCTACCATTTCACTTCACTTCCACTCCTACCTTTTCGGCCAAGGGAATGAAGTTCGGTCGTTTTTGAGCCAAAAAATATTTTCCTATATTAAATTTATTCTGTTTGGTTTGGCTGAGTGAAAATGAGGATAACAAACTGCAATATACATCAGTACAGAATATATCCAATAATTCTCGTAACGATTTTAAGATGCTGGTGTGGCATTTTTAAGGTGTTGGTGTTTTAGGGGTTAAATAGACGTTGTTATAAGGAGTTCTCTTGATACAGGGTGTCCCTTTATTCTTTGTGTTCTTTCTAGTTATTATACAGTAGTTTGAAAATGCACAAAGATCTGTATTATAATGCAGTTTGGAATAGCTAATAGCTTTCCAAACAGTATTACCAAACACAGACCCTTAAAGCATATAACATAACATAGTATGAATAAATCAGTTATCCACCCATTTCCCCGGCAACAGATGACGCCCCCCTCCCTCCCTCCCTCCCTCCCTCTCCCTCCCTCCCTCCTAGATGACGCCCCCCCCCTCCCTCCCTCCTAGATGACGCCCCCCCCCCTCCCTCCCTCCCTCTCTCCTTCATGCACCTTACCCAACCAAAATGAACACAATCATGATAATCTTCCCACACTGACTAACTAAAGGAATTCCCCTGTGCCCCCTTCGTGGATTTCCTTGCAGTAGGTGACGGCTTGTGGTCGGGTGATAACATCTGACTGCTCGAGTAATTAACTGATTGCTCCGACTTTCTGATTGCGTTCTGGTGATTCCTCCTTCATATCAAACGGCGCACCTGATGGGCCGTATTGTCCCCGATTGTCTTGTCCCCCGTGAACCGTGAGCGACGTCTCTGCCTGGCAACTGACTGACTGGCTGACTGCTATAGAGCCCGTGCCGCGACTCGTCTGGAGGTGCTGTTGGAAGGAGAAGTAACAGCAGAAAGAGGAGAGGGTAGGTGGTGGTGCAGGTGGGGAAGGAGGAACAGAATGAGAGAGAGAGAGAGAGGGAGGTGGCCTGGAGGAAAAATAGACAGTAAGTGGAGAGAGATGGGTGAACAGAAAAGGGTACAAGTTAATGAATAAGAAACAAGAAAAATAGAGAGGGACTTGTCAGAACAGAAAGACAGAAATAAAGGGAACGGGAGAGAGAAATGACAGGAGGAACCGAGGAAGATAACAGTAAGTAGAGAGAAAGACAGAAGGTGATGTAGGAGAAAACTAAAAAAAAAAATGACAGGAGAAAGAGGAATAGGAGGAGGAGGAGGAGAAGGAAAGTAGGCGGTAAGAAGGACAGGGAGTGAGGGAGTAAGCAGCAGCATCCCTCGTCACGTCTGTGGGATGAGTCTGTATCCGGGAGGCCTCGAGAAGACACGCTGGGTTTCCGGGTTAGCTGAGGACGAAAGAGAGAGAGAGAGAGAGAGAGAAAGAAAGAGAGCAGAGAAACAGTTAGATGGATAGATAAATAGAAACAAGCAGACATATAGAGAGATCAAAGAATCAAACTGACAGATAGAAAAACAGACAAGCAAGAACATTCGCTCGTAGAGCGAGGACTTGGCGAAAGTATGGCAAAATTCAGACCCCTTGATTTTCGACCTAATGCTCAAATCGCGAGTTTTAGGAATACGGCCATCGCTCAAGTACCACCAGAAGCAAAAATGACTATGCCGTCACGATGGTCGAGTGGTTATCCATGAACGCTTAGTGCTCCCCTTTCCTCACTCACCATTGCTGGCGTTGGTTCGAACCCTGCACAGGTTTTTTTTTCTTCAGTTTTTAGATAATTTTGACCTTGGTTTTTTACTTTTGACCTTGAAAAACAATAGGTGACCTAGAAATGTTTATGCCTACCTGTGGTGAAAATTTCAGCAAAATCGGACAAGAATTGCGACCTGTAGACCGCGAACTCTACAGACATTGCCACAAACACACAAACACACAAGACCACTGAGCAACATACTTGGTGAAAATTCGCCAAGTAATAAAGACTAAGATACTAAGACAGATAGAATGAAATAATGTGCTTATGTTGAGAGAGAGAGAGAGAGAGAGAGAGAGAGAGAGAGAGAGAGAGAGAGAGAGAGAGAGAGAGAGAGTATGTGAGAACAAACTTATCAGTAACTCATAATGCAACCCACACGTCCTATGCTAAAAGAACGCTCGTTTCTCTGTTCTCTCTCTCTCTCTCTCTCTCTCTCTCTCTCTCTCTCTCTCTCTCTCTCTCTCTCACACACACACACACACACACACACACAGCAACCACTCAGGATTCAACCCAGAACACACTACCACTTCCCCTCGCCCCCTCCGCCCCCCCCTCTCCCCCCCCCCTTACCCCCCCTCAGCCCCCGACACACCAGATGCACTCGCTCTGTTTACTTCCACACCGTAAACACTTCTCAAAGACACAGGGTATTGTCGGTCTAAATATATGTATGTATGTAGGTCAATGACGGTAGTGGTGGTGGTGGTAGTGCGTGTGTGTGTGTGTGTGTGTGTGTGTGTGTGTGTGTGTGTGTGTGTGTGTGTGTGTGTGTGTGTGTATGTGTGTGTGTGTGTGTAATAAAACAGGCCTATTTCTTGATAACTATAATGAGAGCAGGATTAATAGTTTACCCCCTAGACGTAATTTTTAAGACTACGTTTAATCCCTCAATCTATTTTGAACTAAGAAACTGAAGGGGTCACTGTTTTCGAAATACACACACACACACACACACCAGCATTTGTCAGTGTGTTATTATTATCAATATATAATTTTATAACCCCACTTTAATATACCAGCCAAAGAATGAGTGAGTGAGAGGTCTTCGAGTTTGTGGTGTTCCTTTGACATTGATTGATCGAGTACGTGTGTGCGTGTATGAATTCCAAGTGTTTCTGTACCAAGGGAACTGTGACATTATACCCTTTCACCTCCATCAACATACCCCACTTCACTCCCCCGTCTCTCCATGTACTGACCACCCACAGTGCCTCAACTCACCACCACCACCACCTCGAGGTCCATATTGCATTTCTCGTCACTCCTAATATTATCATCTTTACTCATTCTCCTCCTTTTCACTCCCATTATTATCATCTTTACTCATTCTCCTCCTTTTTACTCCCATTATTATCATCTTTACTCATTCTCCTCCTTTTCACTCCCATTATTATCATCTTTACTCATTTTCCTCCTTTTCACTCCTAATATTATCATCTTTACTCATTCTCCTCCTTTTTACTCCCATTATTATCATCTTTACTCATTCTCCTCCTTTTCACTCCCATTATTATCATCTTTACTCATTTTCCTCCTTTTCACTCCTAATATTATCATCTTTACTCATTCTCCTCCTTTTCACTCCTAATATTATCATCTTTACTCATTCTCCTCCTTTTCACTCCCATTATTATCATCTTTACTCATTCTCCTCCTTTTCACTCCCATTATTATCATCTTTACTCATTCTCCTCCTTTTCACTCCCATTATTATCATCTTTACTCATTTTCCTCCTTTTCACTCCTAATATTATCATCTTTACTCATTCTCCTCCTTTTCACTCCCATTATTATCATCTTTACTCATTCTCCTCCTTTTCACTCCCATTATTATCATCTTTACTCATTTTCCTCCTTTTCACTCCTAATATTATCATCTTTACTCATTCTCCTCCTTTTCACTCCCATTATTATCATCTTTACTCATTCTCCTCCTTTTCACTCCTAATATTATCATCTTTACTCATTTTCCTCCTTTTCACTCCCAATATTACAATCACAATTATTCTACGTTCTCTCCAACACTCGTAGTTTTTCATCTTCATTTCCTTCCAACCTTACATTTAATTTATTTCAATACCGGTACTTTTCATTCCTAATATCCATGCCACATACCACCTCATTCCTTAATCCACCTCAATTTCTTCACCACCACCACCACCACCACCATTATTCTGACCCATTTTTCTCTTATTCCTCTTCTCTTACCCTTACCTCTTTCTATCTCCCTTCCCTCCCATCACCATCCCCTCTCACTACCACCATACCCCTTACCATCATCCCCTCACCACCATACCCCTCTCCCTCCTTCCCCCATCACCATCTCCATCCTCCTCCACACCCTCTCCCCCTCCCCCTCCTGTCCACCACCACTATCACCGCTGCATGACCTGTGGAGTGTTATGCTTGGTGTTATTTCAGAGTGCTGTCATGGCGACCTCTACACCAATATTAGCCCAGGTCGCCTCAGGGGGCCTTCTTCTGCACCAGTCACAGTCCAGTCAGGGTCCTGTTCTGCCTCACACACACACACACACACACACACACACACACACTTCAGTCAGTTATTTAGTCATTATTCAGCCAACAGTCCGGTCAGTTTTACAGTCAAACATTTAGTCAGTTAATCAGTCAGCCAGTCTGTCTGTCGATCAGTTAATCAGCCAACCAACCAACCAACCAACCAGCCAGTTATTCATCCAGCCAGTCAACCATCCACCCAGCCTTTAATTCATCCACCCAGCCAAAAAGCCAGTCATCCAGCCAGCCAGCCAGCCTTCGGGAGTATAACGCAATCCCCAGCGTTCATGGCAAGTCCAGCCCAGTCCAGCCCAGTCCAACCCAGCCAGTCCAGCCCAGTCTCGAGTAACGGGATATCTGAACTTAGCAATATTCTCAGGGATTTTTCCTATAATTTGGATTGTAAAAGTTAGGTGGAGGGAATGTGGACAGATCGACTTTTCTCGTTCTTATTTTGTCTGTGAGGTAATTCTTTTTTGGTACAGTGGATGGTGCCTTGATTCCTCCAAAGTATGCTAGGAAACAGGACCAGAATAGCAAAAATGAATGGTGTTTTGTTGCTGGGAATAGTTTGGAGGATTCCGTTTGGCCCTTAAGATAACAAGTCGCCTCTTTTCATAACATTTATCTTAGTGTAGAGGATACAGTGAAGGAGATATAATTTTTATTTATATTGTTATTCGCAAAAGTTACGTGAAAGGAATGTAGATAGATAGATCACGTTTTCTTATTTTCATATATTTTTTGTTTGTGTGGAGAGGGAAAACTATGAAAGTGTACTAATATAGATTAAAAAAAAAGACACATTTTCATTTCGTTTCTCTTCGTTTCGACAATACAGGTATATTTAAAGAGGAAATAAATTCGATGTTGGTAAATCTGGAGCAACTGAATCCTCCAAACTATTCCAAATAACAGAACAACACCATTATGTTTGCTCTCCTGGTCCTGTTTCCTGGTGTACTTTGAAGGAATCAAGGCACTCCAATGTAACAAAAGCGAATTATACTCCCTTAAGGTGGTAATTCTATTTTGGTACATTGGAGTACCTCGATTCCTCCAACGTATGCCAGGAAACAGGACCAGAAGAGCAAAAATAATGGTGTTCTGTTGCTTGGAATAGTTTAGAGGATTTATTTACTCCAGATTTACCAACACAACACTTCCCCCTTAAGTTGTGTTTATACTGGAGCTTGTAGTAGTGGTATAAGTGGAACAGATAAATATTAGAGGCTGAATTAATGTTTATATTGTGACCTAGATTTTGGAAGGTAAAATAATGTCGCGAATAGGAACTAAAATAATATTGTTAAGATCCAAAATTAATGATAAAATTGAAGCCTATAGAAAATTTTTACCAGAATTTGTTACATTTAGGCACCAAATAATTGTAACTTAAGTTTGTGATGCTAATGAAACCTAAAGTAGTGTTATAATTGACACCTATTAATGAAATCTGATTACGTGTTAAAATTTGAAACTATAAAAGTTTTGACATTCATCTATGCATTTTAAGGTTATTATGGATATAGGTATTAAAATTAGACCTAATAATTGAAACTATAGTTATTAAAATTGGAATCTGAAGTACTAATAAAATTGGAACCTAAACTTGCTGGTAAAACTGGAACCAAATATGCCAGACCTAAAATTTTACCTTATACTAGTGATAAAACTAGGACCTTAAAGTCGAAACATAAATAAACTATAAAATTGGTGTTAATTAAAGTACAGACCTAAAAATTGGGAGGCAGATCGAAAGGCAAATGAATAATAAAACTGCTGTTCATATATTGGGACTGCAAAACAAACAAGCAAGCAAGCAGTTGACCAGATCCCGAGGAATTTGATCATCTGGCCAACCCACCCACCAACCCACCAACCAAGCCTTTTGACGTGTGTGGATGCTGAGGTGTTTCCCACGCGGCTGGGTACTTTCTATTTGCTCTTCCCTCAGCCAATTCCCCCCGACGCTATTTTACTGCAGCTTATTTTTCTGTATATTTAATTGTAGGCAATACCTTCCTCCTTCCTCCCTATGTTGACAGTGAGATCGGGTCAGTTCTCTCCGTCATGGTGAAATGCCTAAAAATTACAACGAACGGCTTGGAATTATTTCTGTTTTTCATTTCGGTAAGTAGGTCGAGGTAATAAATCTCCCTGATGAAGTTGAAGTACTCCCAGTATTATTATTATTATTATTATTTTTTTATTTTTATTTTTTTTATTTTTTTTATCAGCGTGGCAGAGATGATGTGGGAATGATGATATGATGTTGTGTTCATCTTCTAATTCACCCAAAACACAAGGATTTCTATAATATTAATATACACAATTATGTTACACAAATATACTGTATAGGTGTTTGTTTACATTGGACCAAACTGTGCCATTAATCAGACTTCTTCACAGTAGCCTACATCTGGTGGTTTGTGATGCTGTTTCGTCGAGTCATTATTAGCTTTCACTTTGATGACAACACCACACGCTTCCTTAATGCAATAACACATTTTTTGGCAAATTTGAAGCACACGATTCCTCCAAACTATTCCTTTATTTAGTTGATCTGGTCTTTTTTGGCAAATTTGAAGCACACGATTCCTCCAAACTATTCCTTAATATTTAGTTGATCTGGTCTTTTTTGGCAAATTTGAAGCACACGATTCCTCCAAACTACTCCTTAATATTTAGTTGATTTGGTCTTTTTGGGCAAATTTGAAGCACACGATTCCTCCAAACTACTCCTTAATATTTAGTTGATCTGGTCTTTTTTGGCAAATTTGAAGCACACGATTCCTCCAAACTACTCCTTTATTTAGTTGATCTGGTCTTATTCCCAAACACTGGAGGAATTAGCAGCCCTCCAATTTCCCGATAAGATTGAAGCCTGGAAGAGCGACTAACCATCTTTACAATGTTTTCGTTATCAACCTCACTAGTTATGGTTGGAGAGAAGCACTAATTACTTCCACAAGACCTGATATATAAATCATTCCAAATACTACATCATACCACGTACTTGATAACTATACTTGCACTAACGTGGAATGCCACCGGAAATACTAACTAACTAACTACTGAGGACAGGAGTGAGTGAGTGAGTGAGTGGCAGAGGAAGTATAATGATTGTCAGTGTACATGGAGTATCATATAACAGAGTGAGTATAAATCTAGTTACCTGGGAGTGTGATATAGATTATCTCATAGACATTTTCCAGTCACCAAATGGATAACTGGTTGAAGTTTACGAATGACGAAAACAAACTCTTGATGTCACAGTAATTGCAAAAGAATATATATTTTTACGTAATACAGGATGTGTATAATTGCAAAGATGTGCGTAACATGTTTTAATTTGTATTTAGGGAAAGACTTTACCCACTCCTTACAAAATTTATATGTGCTTCAGACTATGCATCAAAATATATTTCAGGACGGTATAGATAGTGCTTCTTGAACCAGGTGGTGCTTCAAAAGTGTTTCATATACCCAGGTCGTGCTTCAGTGTACGGAGAGTTGAAGATGGGGTAGTTGGGTGGATGGGTGGGGGTATCAGGTGGATGAATGGATGGAAGAGGTGGAGGTAAGAGTAAGGGTGGGTGGATGATGGGGTTGATAAAGGGGGTAGGTGGCTGGTGGGGGTTGGGGGGGGAAGGGTAAGAGAGGGAGGATGGAACGGGTGGAGGTATGGGTAGGGGAAGGTGGATAGCAGGGGTGAGGGAGGGGGTAGGGGGATGATGGGGGTGAGGAATGTGAGGGAGAGAGAGAGAGAGAGGTTGTGCGACACGGCTCAGTGGACGCACACACTCACACGCACACACTCACGCCCACACACACATACACATACATACATACATACACACATTGTCTTGGTACACATACACAGACATGGGTGTGGATAGTTTACACCCTGGTAGTACACACACACACTTATGTATATTATTTACGTATACGCACATGTACTGTACGTGAATATTTTGTAGGTTAACGCCCACAAACGCACATTATCAGGTCCATACACGCACACGTGCTTGTATATTTTCCTGTCTGTCTTGTACACGTATGTATATATTTTATGCAATGCTATACACACACAGACGACTATTTAACACACGCACATAAGTTAACACACACACACAAATTCCTTCCAAAACAAGCATACAGAAGCAAACTTGCAGTACATACACACAGACACATGAATACACACACACATACACATGAATACACACATACCCCATGGATCTATGAACAAACACACAGACATGTACTTACGGGGTGATCGTACACATGAACTGTTTACACTTCCAAGCACACATACACATGCACATACACACACACACAGAGAAAGAGAGAGAGAGAGAGAGAGAGAGAGAGAGAGAGGCGTGACTCATCCTCATATACCCAGAGGAAACTTGAAACTCGAGCAGATCAAGAACAAAGGTTTATTTATGTACCTGTGCTCTCAACCTGTGGCCCCTCCCCCCACTGCCCCCACCCCCTTAACCCCCCTATACCCTCCTAGTACCCCCTACCCCCGCCCCCACCTATACCCCCTACCTATACCCCCACTTACCCCCTCCTATACTCCCCTTACCCCTCCCCCCTCCACCCAGCTGTCTCTCCCTAAACCCATAATTCTTCCCTTCCACCCACTCGTCCACCCAATCGTCCACTCGTCCACTCAATCGTCCACTCAATCGTCTACTCATCCACCCAATCGTCCACTCAATCGTCCACCCATCCACCCAATCGTCCACTCAATCGTCCACTCAATCGTCTACTCATCCACCCAATCGTCCACTCAATCGTCCACTCGTCCACTCAATCGTCCACTCAATCGTCTACTCATCCACCCAATCGTCCACTCAATCGTCCACCCACTCATCCACTCCATTCTATAAACATTACCAGGTCAATTCATCTTATAATAATTTCCTCATTTTGTTGTTCCTTTTTTCCTCACAATAATATTTTCCCTTTTTTTTTTTTTTTTTTTTTTTTCCTTCATTCTTCACATTATTATTATTTCTTTTTTGTTATTCCTTCATTCTTCACATTATTATTATTATTTCTTTTTGTTATTCCTTCATTCCTCACATCATTATTCCTTTATTTTGTTTTTCCTTCATTCCTCACATCATTCCTCATCATAATCTTCGTAACCCAGTCATCCCACACGAAATGTTTTATCCTTTTAGCTATCCCTTCATTCCTTATAGTGTTTTCAGTCCTCGTAGTTCATTTCTCATGTCATTCCCTTGCGCTAATCCAATTTATTAACTCACCAAAACACTACTCTCGTTCCTTCCTCATTCTTCGACCTTCCTTTCTCATTCTTCTACCTTCCTTCCTCATTCTTCGGCCTTTCTTCCTTCCTCATTCTTCGACCTTCCTTCCTCATTTTTCATTTCTCATTCTTCGTTCTTCCTTCCTCATTCTTCGGCCTTTCTTCCTTCCTCATTCTTCGACCTTCCTTCCTCATTTTTCATTTCTCATTCTTCGTTCTTCCTTCCTCATTTTTCGGCCTTTCTTCCTTCTTCATTCTTCTACCTTCCTTCCTCAATTCTTTACGTTCTCCTCCACTCTCTCTCTCTCTATTCCTCTTCCCTCCAATCTTAACTCCTATCATTACAACCACCACCATACTATTCTCCTCTACCCATCTACCCCCTTCTCTTTCCTCTATCCATTTTTCCTCTCCTCTATCCCCATCCTCCCTTCCACACCATCCTCCCCTCCAACCCCACCCTCTTTCCTTCCCTCAACCCAACCCTCTTCCCTTCCCTCACCCCCACCTCCCCTTCCACCCCCTTCCACCCCCACCTCCCCTCCACCCCCTTCCTCATTAGTCATATCTTGAATTAAATCTCGAATCTAAATCCCACGCAACCTGGGCGAGACAGAGATGGGGTAAGGTAACGTGGGTGGGAGCATTTAAGGGGGTGTGGGAGTAGGGGACAGGCTTGGGGGTGGGACGTGAAAATGAACGAGAACACAAGGAGGGAGAGAGATGGAAAGGAGAGGAAAGTTAAGATGGAGAGGCGAGAACGAGGTGGAGTAGGTGGAGAGGAATGGAGTGGAGAGAAGAGTTAAGATGAAGAGGAATGGAGTGGAGAGAAGAGCTAAGATGGAGAGGAATGGAGTGGAGAGAAGAGTTAAGATGGAGAGGAATGGAGTGGAGAGAAGAGTTAAGACGGAGAGGAATGGAGTGGAGAGAAGAGTTAAGATGGAGAGGAATGGAGTGGAGAGAAGAGTTAAGATGGAGAGGAATGGAGTGGAGAGTTAAGTTAAGGGGGTCAACTCTGCTCGGTTATTAATGAGTCCACGAATAGGTAATCTACACATCTCTGAACCCTCATGATGCTTCGTCAGTCGTCACGCTCCGCCACGCCGCTGCTCAAAACCAAGACTCGGCTCGCTCAACTTAGGCGAGGGGGAGGGAGGGGCTGACTCGGTGTGTGTGTGTGTGGGTGTGTGGGTGTGTGTGTGTGGGTGGGTGTGTGGGTGAGACAGAGAGTGAGTATTGTGTTGTGTTGTGCTGTAAGTGTGTTTGAGAGAGAGATATATATATAGTGTTGTGCTGTAAGTGTGTTTGAGAGAGAGATATATATAGAGAGAGAGTGTGTGTGTATTGTGTTGTGTTGTAAGTGTGTGGTGTGTGTTTGAGAGACGGAGAGAAAGAGAGAGACGGTATAAGTTTTCAATATGACTATGATATGTTTCCCTTATAAACGTGATTGTAATGTGGACTATATTCAGGTGTCAGGTTGTAAGTAATCATGAATGTACAGTAGGTTGAACGTGTATCTAGTAATCATGATGGTTGTGCTGGGGATAGTTTCTCCTACAGAGCCTCTTGATGTGTATATTTGCTTTTTGTATAACTACGGTGTGCAACAGAAGGAAAGTTAGAAAGCAGGGAGAGATAAAGAAAGGTAGCAGCAAGGAAGAATTAAATGAGGAAAAGAATGAAATATAGAGTGAAGAAAGGATACCACAGAAAGATATATGAATTATAAAATGGATGAATTGCAACATGAAAGAAGGAAAGTAGAAATAAAGGAAGGAAGGAAGAACATGTGTGGTCTGTGTCTGGTTTAAGGAAAGAAATGTGTTGTGGGTCAATTGGAGGCTACGTAACCCTCCAGACTCGTATCTTCAATTCTCTTACGGAGGGATTCTGTTTCACGATCTAGTTTTGGGGGAATCAGTAGACCTCCATGGAGTCCGACCACAAAAGATGACCCCGTAAACTTACTTAACTCATGTCCTGAGGGGCGCCGCTCCAAGTATGGCGGACAGAGGTGACCTGACTTGACCTGACCCTACCCGACCCCAAACTGGAGCAGGTAACCCGGTGTTGGTGAGAGCCTGAGATGAATGGGGCATTGTTGATGTGTATCGTCTGGGGAAGGGGTGGGGGATGGGGGCAGGTGTTGGGGGTGGAGAGTAGGGGAAGGGATGGGGTCAGGAATGGGCAGAGTTTACAGTGGGGGCAAGAGTGGAAGTGAGGATGGTGTGGGGGCAAGGGAGGTGATGTGTAAATGGGAGTGGGAGTGGAAATTGAGGTGAGAGTGTGTGCAACAGTGGGAGTGGATATGGGAATAGAGATTGAAGTGAGGGAAATAGTGGGAGTAGAGACTGATGTGGAAGTGGGGAGAATGGAAGGAGTAGCAGTGAAGTGTGTAGTGGAAGAGGCGTGAAGAAGTGTAATGAGACATGAGAGGTGTGGTGTACGTATGTCAAGAGATATAGTGAGAGGGAAATGAGGTGTGGTGAGATGGTGTTTAGTGAACCAAGAGGAGTGTGGTTAGAGAAAGATGTGTGACAGGATTGGTTGATCTGGTGAGAGGGAGATAAGGCATGGAGAGATTTAGTGAGGCAGTAGTGGTGTGATGATAGTAGACAGCACTCAGTTGGGGTGTGAAGTAAACATGAGCAGCAGAATAGGAAACACAGTTCACATAGAGAATGGAAGCGAGACATCCTTTACTTATACCGAGTGCCCTGGACGATGTATAAATTGGCTAGACATTTTTACACACCTCGTGTAATAAAAAGAGAATATGAAGCGTATACTTAATTGATCATCATAAGTATGTGTATTTTCCTCAGTGTGTAAAGTAAGTTTTGATGATATTACAAGATATTATGGAAAGGCATAACTCGTTTCTGGAGGTACACCTTTCAGAACAGTAGATCCAGTACATACATTACGAAATCACTGTTGTTGGTTTACTTTCAGTCCAACACTTAATAATAACAATTATATCTGCCAGAGTAAATATTCGCAACAGCAAAAAAATAGTTATCAAGTCTAATGAATTTGTTACGGAGGTTAGAGGCCATTCATGGAGACGAGTTAATTATAGATAGTGGCAAGAAAAATTATGGGTAGTATTAGTTACGGGGCCAGGTCAAAGGCCAAGGTTATATTTTTTTATCAAAGGTAATCGATAATTATCATCATGATCTTAGGATAGTGGAGGCGAGGATATTGATGGCCCAGTGTGGAAATTTGGAGATTGTATGACTTAATTTGTAGGGTTTGGTACTTTGGTTATTGATTTTAATGTGGAAATGATTACGTTGAAGGAGAGAGAAGAAGGAGAAGGAGAAATGGAGAGGAAGGTGTAGCTAAAAGTAAATACGACGAAATGAGAAATGAGGAGATGAGAGGAATGAAAAGAGAAAAATGAGATACGGTACGGAGAGAGAAAAAAGATATCTAAGAAAAGAGGATTTAAAATGAAGTTAAGAAGGAAAGGCTTGGAGGGAAGGGAAGAATAGTAAACAAGAAAGTATGTATGGCAAGGAGACAAGAGAAAGAGGCTGGACAACAATACACCTTGCATCTCTGACCAAAACAAGAGCCAGATAATGACATACGAGGTTGTGAATCAGTCAACACCCTCCTCGGCGAGCGTGACCCCGTGAGGAGGATGAGTTTCAGTGTCCACCCCCCTAACTCCTACCCTCAACCCCTATCCCCAACCCCTACTCCCAACCCCTACCCCCAACCCTTACTCCTAACTCTTACACTCAATCCTTACCTCCACCCAGAGACCTACCTACCTTTCCCGGATCCACACCCACCCATAACCCCACCCTCACCCACAACCCCACCCTCACCCTCACCCCCACCCACCAACTTCCCAATCCCTACATTCAGACCCTTAAATCCACACTCACCAACCACCCCTAATACTCCAACACATCCCCACCTCAACCCCCACCACCGCCACCACTCCCCCCCTAACCCGATAAGATAAAGACCAATGTTCTATCTGAGCCAATAAACAGGTGGGTTCGATTTAATCACACCTGCCATCGACTTGGGCCACGAGTATACTCAAGTGGTTATCTCCGGTTTGATTAGCGAGGCAATGTTGTTGTTTTTTTTGTGGATGGGTGCTTGCTTGCTTGCTTACGTGTGTTTGTGTTTGTGTTTGTTTGTGTATGGTTGTTTTTGTATGTATGTGTGTGTGTGTGTTTTTGTTTGTGTATGGTTGTTTTTGTATGTATTTTTTTTTTTTTTTTTTATGCACTACAGAGATAACATGATATTTTCTGTATAATGGAAAATCAACAGACCAAAATAATAATAAACTGAATCAGAGAAGCCAAGAAGTTTATGGGAATTAATATGAAGGAAAACATTACAATCAAACTTGCCCAAACCATGATGTCTTTAGACGAGTAAGTAAGTAAGTAATAAATATAAAGATTAGAAGGCTGCTGAATCCTCCAATCTATACTAAAAAACAGACTAATACCTGAAAATAAGAGTGAGTGATCTGTTTTTTTTTTTTTTTTTTTTTTTTTTTTTTTTGAGGAAGAGTGAGTGATCCTTTTTTTTTTTTTTATTTATTCTTTTTTTTTTTTTAAGAGGAATAAGTAGCTCCTCCGGTATAGCCTCAGGTAAAAATAACTCACTTATAAGAAATGTATACTAATACTTATTGAGAAAATTGAGTTTACAAGCCGGTATTTCTGACCGTGCGTAATGAGCTGCGGTTCCTGAGATAAAAGGGAAAATACTAAATAATGATGTACAGTCGGCAACATAAATTCGCGTCCATCTCGTGTACTTAGTATTGCTTATAATTATGACCAGATAGTTGCATTCTGAACCCGTTTTTATTCTAATAACATACGTAATTTATCCTATGAGAACTATATCTGTCATATCTGCATTAAAATTGTATTACAACATCACTATAGTTAATACATACATAGGTGGAAATGAAGTGAACTTATGGTGGCGACTGTATGTGCCAAATACTAGATAATGATGTAGGCGCCAACAGAACAGCAGCTGGTTAGGTGAGGATAAAAACTGGACCCCTGGTTGCTGGGTATTCATGGTATGCATAGAAAGAAAAGGTGTTTGGACCAGAGATGGATAGAGTGATGTGGTGGACACTACAGACACCCGATGTACAGTCGGCGGAAAATGTTCTGCCTCCGGCTGTACAGCTGAAATTATAATTTCATTCTTCCTTCATATTGTTAATGATGGTAATAAAAGTTCAACAAACTTGTTTAATGTGTAATAACTTATGTAAACACAGCCATTGTTGACTTAACAGGTAACATAATCTATGGTTCCTGTAAGAACTTTGTATCAATATCGCTATTAATAAAATTATAATTTCTATATAATTTTTATTTTGGCTATAATACAGATATATGTGTCACAATATGGGGATAATATACTATGGGGGAATTGGAGAACTACTGATTTCTCTATCCAATACCAAGAAACAGACTACTTACTTATATATACAAATATAGAATCTGTTTCCTAGCATATGTTGCTAAGAAACAGGACCAGAAGAGCAAAAATAATGGTGTTTTGTAGTTTAGAATAGTTTGGAGGATTCAGTTGCTCCAGAATTACCAACACAAAACTTCCCCCTTAATTAACACACTCAGGTATCGAACTTCAGACCAAAGAGAATGTGATGCTCAGCCTTTGTCAGCTACTACATCAGGTATCGAACTTCAGACTAAACAGAATGTGATGCTCAGCCTATGTCAGCTACTACACCAGACCAGAGCAAAAAGTTTTTCTACAACTGGTTTCATCTTGAACTTGAGTAACATTTGGGCGAGCTCACTTCTTCTTCTTGAGGCGAGTTCCCTATAAGTTGGCAACGCCCTTACGTCACATTCCCTTGGCCTCGGATGGTTTTCCTAAGTGGGAGTAATTGGCTCATATATATGCATCCGGTATTTGGTGTTAATTGGTGTTTATCATGATATATTCACTTAGTACTGTACATGTTAATTGAATATGACAGGCACTTAGGATATTAAATAACTCACTTCAATATTTGAAAATAAATTTAATCTCTAAAGTTGAAAAGATGCTAAAAAAATAGAGATAGACAACGTATGCAAACTAAGGCAACCCTGTTTAATGGAAAGAAACAGTCGTCAACAAATACCACATTTTAACGTTTGTTACCAAGCGTTTGGACATAGAAGGTACTAACATTACCACAGTTACCCGTATTTGGTTATAATCCTCCATAATCCAGACTGATCAATTGTATTACTTAACCTCTATTACTCCTTTTACTTCTATCTCTTCTTACTCTTCCCTTTACTCTTCTTCTTACTCCTAAATAAAGTCCTTCAAGTATTGCCACGAAACACCATCTACATTAAAAGGAGCTTGTTTCGTGGCATAATCAGGAGGAATCAGAAACGACCACCAAGTCTCATAATATAGTGACTGTAGCCTTTTATACATTCTTCCCTTCCTGTAATACCTTTCACATTACCACACTACACTCACTCTCTCTTCCCTCTCCCCCTGCCCCTCCCTCTCCCTCTTCTTGCCCCTCTCTCCTCTCTTCTTTCTCTTCCTCCTCTCTTCTTCCTCTCCACTCCCATTTCCTCTCCCTCCTCTAGTCTCCCATTTCCTCTGCTCTCCTTCATCTCATCTTCCTTTTCCTCTCCCCCCTCCCTCCTCTCTCCTTCCTCTTTTTCCTCTTCCCCTCCCCCTCCCCCCTCCTCCTCTCTCCTTCCTCTTCCCTCCCTTCTCCCTTGTCTTACGTACACCACTTTTTTTTTTTGTTATTCTCTACTTGATCCGGTTTTCATCCCTTGCTTCCCCTGTCCTCTCTCGCTTCCCATTGTCTTCTTCCTTGCTTCCTTTTGTTTTGTTTTGCTTACTTACTTGTCTTCACTCTTACTTGTTTGTTTATTTTCGTCCTATCTCTCCATCCACATCCAACTACTCTCTCTCTCTCTCTCTCTCTCTCTCTCTCTCTCTCTCTCTCTCTCTCTCTCTCTCTCTCTCTCTTTTTCTTTTTCTCTCTCTGTCCGTGTCCGTGCGCGAACGCTTCCCTGCCTCTTTCCTTCTTCACACACACACACACACACACACACACACACACACACACACACACACACACACACACACACACCTCCCGCCGTATACTTATCCACGCCTTTCATCCCCTTTTTTCACCCCTCCCCCCCACTCATACCTCTTTTTCTTCACGCTCATCACACCCACCCCCATCCACCCCCAACTCCCTCCACACTCTTACCGGACATCCCTTCCCCCCTCACCTCCCTCCTCCCCTCCCCAACACACTGCGCATCCTCCTTCCCACTTCATTCTCCCCCACCCGTCCCCACCCACCACTTCTTCCACCCACCCATCCCCTGCTTCGTTTTTTACCCCACATTCTTGCAACCCCCTCCCCCACTTTTATCTAAGCCCCCTCCATTCTTCGCTTTCCTCTCACTGTATACTCGCGGACGAAATTTCTGCTATGTTACTCCCTAATAATATATCTTGTAATAATATAGGTGATGTATAGTGTTACGTGGAATAAAAACTTCTGCAACACCTTCCAACAAAACGGCCTCGACAAAAATAATGTTGAACCATAGCTGTTGTTTTGTTATGTTGTTTAATCTTGGTTCGTCGTAATATAAATTCAGTTTGTTCAGTATCGATCTTTTGAAACAGGATTTTTACCATTTTTACTCATGACTGTACAGCTACCGAAAGGAGGAGTTCCTGTATCCCCCTTCCTATCTCAACCTAACCTAACCTAACCTAACCTAAGTGAAAGATGGTCAATATCTCCCAATATCAAGTTCTTTAGTGCCAAATAGGAGACACCATCAGGGGCAGAAGTCAGTATTGAGGATGGTGTGTATGTATGTATGTGAGTTCCTTACTGCCAAATAGGAGACACCATCAGGGGCAGAAGTCAGTATTGAGGATGGTAATAAAATGCAAGTACCTGATAATAGACACTGGTTACTCAAATGGGACAAGTATTATTTCACCTGGGCTGTACCACCAATTCCTGTGTCCAACTGTACACTCATGATACATAATTTCTGACTAGAGTGTGAGGATCAGAAAGCTTCGCCTGCTATTGCTCATTTCCTCTCATCCAACATATGTTACCAAAAACTTTACCCTTCCTATCTTCCTCCTCTCATCCCATTCCCATCTTCTTATTTTTTTCCCATCTTCATATTCCATTTTCTTACCATCTTTTCCCTTTTTCTTTTTTCTTAGTCCTTCTTGTACCCCCTGCTGGCCTTCTCTTCCTTCTCTCCTCCTCTTCTCACATGACTTCCTTTCCCCTCCCTTCCCCCCTCTCCCCTCTTTGTACGACCATCTCACTTCCCCTCCTTCCTTGCACGACGCCCCTTCTTTTCTCCCCTCCCTACCTCGCACGACTTCCCTCCCTCCCCTCCCTCTCTACCCCCAACCCCTCCCCCTTCTCTACCCCCAACCCCTCCCCCCCGTTCTCTACCCCCAACCCCCCCCCCCCCTTCCCCAGGACCCAACCATCTCTTTCCGCTCTGATAAACTCCAACGATGCCCCAAACTCTCGTCTTGCACGACCCCTCCACCCTTACCCCCCATCCCTCTCCACCCCTTATCCTCCTTCCACCTCCACCCTTTTTCCCCCTTCAATATCCACTCCACCTCTTTTCCCACTTCCACCTCTTTTCCCCCTTCCATTTCACCTCTTCCCCCTTCCACTTCACCTATTCCTATTCCACTTTACTTATTTTCCCTTTCTCTTCACCATTATCTTCTTTATCTCCTTCATTCCACATTAATTTCCTCTACTTCACTTCCATTCCACCTCTTTTCTCCCATCCACTATTCACCTTCAGCTCTTTCCCCTTCCACATCCACTCCACCTTTTCCATCTTTGTTACGTCTACACTCATCCACATTCCCAATTTACTCTACTTCTCCCTCTCCTTCCACTCCTACCCTGTCCTTCCACTCCACCTTGGCCTCCTACTCCACATGCGTCAGCCTCTCCTCTCCTCATGCGTCAGCCTCTCCTCTCCTCATTCTAATCTCTACTCTCTCCATCCATCCATCCATCCATCCATCCATACCCTCTCTACTGATTCAACTCACACCTCTCCTCCCAAACCAAGAACACGTGTATATCTATATTAAAAAAAATATATAATATCTTCTTCTGAACATTCTTGGAGGTTTACGGTATTTTCGCGATAAGCTTCTAGGAAAATATTTTAGCATCCCCGAGGCAGGAGAGAACACATCTCGTGGATATGTACACTGTTTAATGATTCTTTTTAGTTATTTTTTTATTCCCATACTCTGGCTGAACATTCATAAAGGTTATTCATTCACTGTATTGATATATGGCGTACGACTCTCTTGTTTATAATTATGAGAGAGAGAGTGAGAGAGAATAGAGCAGAACAGGTCGAGTGTTAGTTAGTTAGTGTATTGTTTAGCACACTGACTTGACACTATTGATTCTATACCTCACATTCATTCATTATTCTCAGGAGTGGGTGAGTGGATGGGTTGGTGGGTGGGTGGGTGAGTTGGTTGGTGGGTTGGTGAGTGGGTGGGTGGGTGTGTAGGTGGGTGGGTTGGTGGGTGCATCCCGTCGTTGCTTCCCTTCTATCACAACTCACAACACCAGTATCACATTATCACTCCACTCGCCTCCCAATCTGTCAGTACTGGAGACGTGTGGATGGTGTGAATTTATAGCAGAGATACACACAACCTTTTGGGCTCCTCTGGCTACATGATCAAACTTAAAACTCACTGAGGGCCGCAACATTTATTTATATTAAGGGGGAAGTTTGGTGTTGGTAAATGTGGAGCACCTGATTCCTCCAAACTATTCCAAACAACAGAACACCATTATTTTTGCTCTTCTGGTCCTGTTTCCTGGCATACTTTGGAGGAAATATATCACTTCCAATGTACCAAAAAAGAATTACCACCTTAAGGAAAAATGTAGAAATTTTAGGTGCTCAATGGTAAAAAATATAATACTTAATGACTTGATACATTACGTTACAAAACTATGATACAATATTTGACTCTGTGGTTCATAGAGATAAGCTTCATTATGTTCGGTTGAAACTTTGTTGTTGATATTTTTTTACGATATACTGATCTACTAAGAGCCAACAGAGGGTTGTTTGAAGGCCACGTGTGCATCCCTGATTAATTATATTGTCGTGCAAGTATATGTCAAACAGATACACTAAAACAAAAGCACAAACATACACATAAAAGTACATAAACCCGAAAAGTATATGTCAAAAAGATACACTAAAACAAAAGCACAAACATACACATAAAAGTACATAAACCCGAAAAGTATATGTCAAAAAGATACACTAAAACAAAAGCACAAAAATACACATAAAAGTACATAAACCCGAAAAGAGTATGCCAAAAAGATACACTAAAACAAAAGCACTGAAATACACTAAAACAAAAGCATAGAAATATATATAAAAGTACATAAACCCGGAAATTTATAAGTGTGATAGGCCAATAGATAATCAGGTAACCTCACCGTGACCAGGGTCGTGACGAGATGGTAACGGCTGAGGGGTGATTCCTGTTCTCAAGGTATCAGGTTAGTTTGATATGCTAATGAGGTAGGTTATTGGGTGTTCATAATGTTGTATTTTACTGTGTGCAGCCACAAACCTCATCTATATTAATATTATATCAAATGGAAATGGAATGCAACCCGAGATATCACATAATATTTCCCTAATCAATAAATAATGGGACAGTCTCATTTGTAAACAATGTCACAGATCCTTTTTTTTTTTTTTTTTTTTTTTTTTTTTTACACTGCCTTGCTTCCTCCATAGTATGCTAAGAAACAGGACCCGATGAGCAAAAATAATGGTGTTCTGTTGCTTAGAATAGTAAGGAGGTTCAGTTACCCCAGATTTACCAACACAAAACGCCCCCTCTTAATCATAGCACGAAACAGATCCCATATTAGCATTTTTGAGGTTGTATAATATTATTTCGTGTCGTTGTTCGGTGGAATCAGCAACTCTAAAAATTACCAACAAGAATTTACTCCACTAAACCTGGCCTCTGTTATACCCTGTTATTATTGTCGAAGTTGAGAATGCTAGAAAGTTGAGAGTTTTGACATGCCTGTATAATTGATATTAGAACATTATTGTGATGCTTTCTTGGTGATAATGATACTGGGTAAGTGGTGAGGGGAGAAGGGAGGAAAGTAGTGGACATGGGGGTGGGGGTGTCAGGGGGTAGGATAGTGGTGATGGGGGGAGAAGGAGAGTAGTGGACATGGGGGTGGGGGTGTCAGGAGGTAGGATAGTGGTGAGGGAGGGGGGGGGAGAGTAGTGGACATGGGGGTGGGGGTGTCAGGAGGTAGGATAGTGGTGAGGGAGGGGGGGGGAGAGTAGTGGACATGGGGTGGGGTGGGGGTGTCAGGGGGTAGGATAGGAAAGTTGAGCCACGCTATACAGCCAGAAACAAAAATTATATCTCACCTTCCTATAGTCATACATTAATAATTATGTACACGAGGAACATTTGAGGAAGACCAAGTTTGATATTATTTTCAAATATGTAAATAAATATATATATAGAATAGTTGTACACATTACTGCTTGCAAACCTCAGTATCACCCGAGTGTAAAGCAGAGGGTGGAGTGAGTGAGGCTGTTTGCTTGTGACTGTACTTACCTCACGTTCTGAGACTCAACTGTGGAATAAACTGACCTCCTTTGTCTTTCCAGATGCCTTCAACCTCCCTACCTCCAAGAAGCGAAGCCACAGTCCAGGTATTGTAGTATTCTCCACTTGCTTGATGTTTTTTGTAGTCTTTAGTGCATTGGTTTGTTTTTTCATTATGTTTTTGTCATATACTGTACACCTTTGGCAAGAAGTAAGTGAATGTATGTTAATAAAAAAAGATAATAGAAAACTTAGGAGAGAGAGAGAGAGAAATAAATAACACAAACACAGAGAGAGAGAGAGAAATATATAAAAAAGAGAATAGATAACACAAAACACACACACACACACACACAGAGAGAGAGAGAGAGAGAGAGAGAGAGAGAGAGAGAGAGAGAGAGATGTGTGTGTTGATAGCTCGTTACAGTATAATAAAGAAGTACAGTAGAATACTTTATGGATACTGTACCACTATTTTCACCTTGATGCATAATAATGGTTTGAGAAATGATAAGGGTTGACTAATACACAATCTTTCAATGGTTAATATTACCTTAAGTCTGCCATATAGTAGTTTTATTTATTAATTTTTTATTTATTTTTTATTTATTTATTAAATTATTTTTATTGTTATAATTATTATTATTATTGTTATTGTTTTCATTATTATTATTATTATTATTATTGTTATTTTCATTAATATTATTATTATTATTTATTATTTATTATTTATTATTATTATTATTTATTATTATTTATTATTTATTATTTATTATTATTATTTATTATTATTATTATTATTATTATTATTCATTATTAATTATTTATTATTTATTATTTATTATTATTATTTATCATTATTATTATTATTATTAGTTGAAAATGAAACATGGCATCGATATTTTCTTTGGTCTTATCCTGTCCCAAACACACACCATTTTTTTTCCCCTACCCACCAATGCAGTATAGCCCCACCAACACTACCAACAACCCAGACAGTCAGCTTAGCCAATCCTCTTCTCTTTCTGTGATTTGTGGGACCCAGGGAGTATCATCTACGAGTGTCGAATCGCTTACAGGAGGAAGAAAAAAAAACTTGAGTTGTGGGAATAGCAAGTAGATATCATTCTGCTTCACACTTTACTGGGGATGATTTACCACGTTGATTATTCATCCCACGTTGCTTGTTAGCGGGTTGTATGATTGTACAGTAACAGACATAAGGTTTTATACGTACAGAGGTGACCCAAACAGCTATCTATCTAAGGTCAATATAGCTTGTATCTAACCATTGTTATCATGTACTCTTTAAGAATTATAAGATTTCTTTGATTAGTGTGTGACTGTTTACTACTACTTTACTAGATATTATAAGCTGCTTTGTAACTTATTAATGAATAAGAATAGTATACAGCTTCCCACTAGATGAAAACTTTTCAATGTTTACTAAGAATACAACTCCCTACTAACTAGATGAAAGCTGTCCAATGTTCACTAAGTCATCCTCATGTCTGTAAACTATTGTCCTGTGCTGTAGCCATGAAGTAGACGCCGCCGCTGGCTGTTCTAACCTCCCCTCTGACAAATGCCTTATAAATAACACCTCTTGGTTCTTTTCATCAGAGACACGGTGGTTGTGGCTTCACGTAGCTGCCACCTGGTTCTTGCATACATCTCGTAATATCCTGTCCCTGTAATTTACGACGGTGTAATGAGTAGGTATCACTTGCGGCTCACTTCTTGCCCCGCCTACACGCCCGCAGTTAGAGCAGGGCGTGATCTCGTTAGGACTGTTGGACGGAGGTAATGGGGAGGGAGGGGGTTGGGGGAAGGAAGGATAAGGGTGAGAATAGAATGAAAGAAAGGAAGGAAGGAAGGAAGGATAGATAGTGCTAGGCTGGGGAACAAGAGAAATATATAAAAGAAAGGATGGGAAGTCACTTGTATCTCTATAGTTTTCTTCCTTCGTCTTCCTTTACTGTAAACAATGTAGGGAGAGGTAGCGTATATACTCTTGTAACCGAAGAGTGAACTACATAACCTGTTTCGCCAAGATAGGTCGGATTTCATATACAATTTTTACATTATGGGGGGGTTAGGGGGGGTGCGGGAATAGGGGACAAGCTTTCTACCCACCCCAAGCATGTCCCCCTATTCCCACACACCCCTAGTCCCCCCCCAAGCCTGTCCCCTACTCCCACACCCCCTTAAGCACCTAAGAAAACATTGCAATGAAGTAAAGTTAATGGTACTGGG
>JAWZYT010002633.1:37500-82500 GCA_034508575.1 Petrolisthes manimaculis
TTCGTGGCATGGTTAGGTGGAATTAGAAGCCTCCATTTCTTATACACGATCACAGGGTCCTTCATTAGTAAGAGAACAGGAAAGTCGAGTTGATAAAACGAAAGATTATTGTAGTTCTTTGTATTCCTTTCTCACTCCACATCTTCCCCTCCTCCTGTCTTCCTTCTTCACCAACCCCCTCCCTTTCCACCCCTCTTACCCCTCCCCTTACCCCTCCCTTATCCCTCCCCTTACCCCTCTTCTTACCCCTGCCACTCCCCCCAACAACACCACCCTGAAGCTTGAAGATCCAGTGATTAGGTACAGTAATTGGAGGACACCGAATCCTTCAAATGTTGCCACGAAACCCCACCCACATTGAAGGAGTTCTTTTCGTGGCATTGTCTGGAGGAATCAGTGTTCACCAGTTCTCATATACCATCACTGGATTCTGACTTTTTGGAGATAATGATTCCTCCAAGCCACTCCAGGCAACAGGATACCATTATTTTTGCCAATATGGTCCTGTTTCCTGGTATACTTTGGAGGAATCAAGGAGCTGTAATGTACCAAAAGTATACTCTCCTCTTAAGAACTCCTCAGAGCACAAGAATTCTTACGCATCTTGAATGTTTTCTAGTGACGCACAGAAGGACACACGTGTATATATACCTACATACCACTCACATACATACATATTAACATGCATTCGGACACATACGTACACACATGCATACACAATAACACATGCAGTCACACATAAATAAACTGGTACCCGGATATACTGTACACACACACACACACACACACACACACACACACACACACACACACACACACACACACACACACACACACACACACACACACACACACACACACACACACACACACACACACACACACACACACACACACACAGACACACACACACACACACAATATTTTCATTACAAAGACTGGTGTGGGAAATTCTTGTTAGTGGACGTATAGATTATTTGTTAAAATATTTTTTCATTTTGTTTTCCTTTTAATATATTTTACTAGTACAGAAAGTGTATAATATGTTGATGGGTAGGAGTTGACTTATCTTTCTTTTTCGTACATGACAAGACTTAGTTCTATTCAATACTTTCGTCTCTCCTCCTTCCTTTTAGTTATGCATAACATTACATATCTTGTTAACATTTTGGAAAATATAAGGATTATGTATGAGCTTTTAAAAAAAAAAATGAGTGTAATAAATTACATTGAGACAGAACAGTATATTATCACATGTATATCTGAAGGACTGAACTTTAAGTGGGTGAATTTAAGAACTATTGATTCATCCAAATAATGTTACCGAGGCATTAATCTCTCGCTCAGTTACTCACAGTTTTAGCTGGTAAATTCTGGAGTAGTAAGCAGGGTTATCTTACAGTGATTGTGATTAGTCGATCTAATATCTGCTGTAAGATACCCCCTGCTTTTTACTCCAGATTTTACCAGCTAAAACTGCGAGTAACTGAACGAGGCTTGGGTACGTGTATTATTGACAGACTGTACTTCTATTCTACTCCTCAACAGAACAGGTTTCCCCTCATAGAAATGTTGTGGTCATATTAGGACCTTTGGATAAAAAAAAAAAAAAAAAAAAAAATGAAAGAAAAAAAATACGTAAATGCCCCTGACGAATGAGGAATAACCGAAATATGAAATTGAGATTATAAGTAGGAGAGACTAACCAAAAATATATATATATATATATATGTATATAAGGAAAAACATTATGAAGTCAGACAAAGAAAAAGTGTAAAAAGAGAACATGAAAACCGATGACGAAAGAGGGTCACAGAAAAGTGGTGTGGAGGAAAGACAAAGAAAAAAAAATGCATTACAGAGAAGAACTTGCGTCATTTATTGCTCGATCTGCATGCACAGTAATTTCACAAACTATGAACCAGAGAAAATAATGTATAGTAAACTTCAGCATCACGAAGATAGGATGCAAAATTTTCGATATTTAACACACACACATACACTCACATAACACACACACACACACACACACACACACACACACACACACACACACACACACACACACACACACACACACACACACACACACACACACACACACACACTATATTAAGTGTATGCTGGAAGGTTGAACTAAAAAAGAAAAATATAGATGCACAAACGAACGGATGCACGAACGGGGAAGAGGGCAGGGAAGCGTGCATGTGGGTGGGGTGGGATGGACAGAGGAGTGGGTGGGAGGGAGGGGCGGGATGGGTAGAGGTGTGGGTGTGTGTGTGTGTGTGTGGGTGTGGGTGGGATGGGTATACATGTGGGTTGGTTGAGTACGGCAAGGAGGGACCAACATATCCAAGTCTGTCTTAGTTCAGGGAAACACACTTGGTAACCTCTCTCTCTCTCTCTCTCTCTCTCTCTCTCTCTCTCTCTCTCTCTCTCTCTCTCTCTCTCTCTCTCTCTCTGGGTTCTGGGTTACCCTAATTTATATATACTAATCCCGGGCATGTAGATAATATGTATAGTTGTTTGTATACTCTATAATTACGGTATGATAATAATAATAATAATAATAATAATAATAATAATATGGTACAATCGTGATACGTAATCTTTGACCAGAGACGAAAGGCAGGCACCACACACACACACACACACACACACACACACACACACACACACACACACACACACACACACACACACACACACACCCTGCATTCGAACTCAGCCTCTATAGGTGTACTGGGTGGGGGAATGAACAATACCAGGCGATTCGAAGCTTTCTGATCCTCATATACACTCTGGTCAGAAATTATGTATCACGAGTGTACAGCCACACCTATGTATACTGTAGAAAAGAACATCCCCCCAGTACGAGAGAGTTTGTGGTTCAGAAATTATGTATCACGAGTGTACAGCCACACCTATGTATACTGTAGAAAAGAATATCCCCCCAGTACGAGAGAGTTTGTGGTAGTGGTGGCGGGGAATTAAAGTGGCCAGCATACGTAAGGGTTGGAATTATCAGAGGATCAAATGAATGCCGTGGGAGCTGGGGTTGTAATTGTTTTGGCTAGGGATGAGTTCCTTGCATGTATAATGTTGCATCCCAGGCGACGTGGCCCCCGGCGCTGCATGGGACGGCCACACACACATACACACACACACACACACACACACACACACACACACACACACACACACACACACACACACACACACACACACACACACACACACATACACACACACACACACAAATACGTATACCATTTCCATTTCTACTACATTTTTTTAGTGTGGGTGTATACTTCTAATAAGGAATGTAAAGTTGTCGTGGAGGTGTGTGAGAAATAATTATAATATATACGAGTAATGCTGGACTTTGACTTTATTATCTTTACATCCAACTCATTACTATTTTGGTGATGGTTTGTGAGTGATGCAGAAGCCTTGTATTGTATTGTTAACAAATGCATAATTAGGTATTATATCAACATTATATCCCATGAGAACAGCCGCTCATGAGTAATAAATGGATATACTTGTAGTGATTCATATTAGGAAACGGGAACATTGATACATCCGTGTACAAAATGTCTTGAGTGCATGTCTGGATAAAAAAAAAATGGATGTTAGTTGTATATTAATGTGGAGCTGAGTTTGTTTACATGTGTGGTGATGTGTGTGTTATTTAGTATGTGTGTACAATGATGAGTGTTCTGTGTATAAATCTTGTTCAATTAAGCTTGTTCGCCCCAGGTCAGTTTTCTAGTCATGAAGACCTGTTTAAAACTTTTACCGTAAAAGGGAATATATATATTTTTTTTCTTAGGAGCTAGCTCTAGGTAAAGATATTCTGGATTTTCTACAATATTATAGTAAACATGAGTTATACATCAATACTTTCTTACGAATATACCATACACAAGGGCCTGTATACTTTCTAAAGGCCATTCTTTCTCCACTCCTTCCAGTTCACGTAAGCTGGTCAGATGATAACACGAAAAATCCTCTTTTCGCCGCAGTAGTCGAGGCGGAACGTTTGCAGTAAATCTTATGGGAAGTACAGCGCTGACTCGTGTTTCAGACTGTACAAAATATGGAAATTATTCCTTACTCTCTTCTTGTTCATATATTCTATAAATTTAATCAACTAAGAAATCATGAATCCAGAGTGGCTGTCAACATCATGCTGTACACATCCATAATTATAAGATGTCATTAAGCTAACAAAGAATTGGGTTGAAAGCTTAAACTTTTTCCAATTTCTACTTATGAAGCAACAGAACTTTTTTTTTTTTCATTATTTTCTTCGATTTTTTTTTATGATGTCGTGAATATATGAAGTGAGTGAATGCTTCTTTTTAAAGCTCGGAAAATAATCTAACGAAAAGAACATTATATCATATAATTTGTAAATTGCTCAGTGACACTGTATGTAAATAATAAACATCTTATTCATTCATCGAAACTATGGTAATGTAATAACTTGTATTTGTGTAGAGGATGAGATGTCTGATATAGTGAGTTGGTCATCCTTAATGCCTTCATGTCTTTTTGAATACTCTTCGTCTTCTTACTTCCAACATTGTGTGCAGGAGAGTGTACTGTATGTGTGCATGCATGCATCCGTGCGTGGATATGCGTGTATGTGTGCTTGCATGCGTGTGTGTATGTGTATATGTGTGCGTGTGGAGCAGCAACAGCAGTGTAACAGTCGCACATACAGCAACAGCAACATGGAGTCCACATAGAGTAGAGTAGCCTGCCAGCCATGGGGCCAACCAGTCCCATGCAGCATCAACAATCGCGTGGTCCAGGCCGCTTGTTACTGCCCGACATCAATCATACTGGACTCCATAGTTTAGAAAATACATGTCGGTAATGATCATTGCGCCCATTGTTTTTCCTGGGTCGGGTAAGGAGGGGGCTCGGCGGGGCGACTCACCCTTGCATGCAGATCGACGTGTTTTTGCCGAGGGTCGGAATGCAGGTTGTGAGTACTGTTACAGGGGCCGAGGGAGAGATTGGACGCCGCGGTGGCTGGGCTCCCTTCGCTACTGGAACTTGTACTGGTGTGTGTGTGGGTCTTGTGCCTTCTGTCTGTCGCGCTCCGGCTGTTATCTCCGCTCATTCTGTCTGTCTGTCTGTCTCACTGGCTGGCTGTGTGTTTGTATGTATGTCTGTCTGTCTTGTGTCATCACTGGGTTTCTTCTCTCCCTGGAACATAACAGGTTTGGTTTGTCAGTCTTTCTGTCTCGCTGGCTGGCTGGCTGTCTGTGTTTGGCCAACTGTCTGTATGTCTTTCTCTGACTGACTTGGGTTTTGCCGTTTCTGGGTCTGTTTATCTGTCTGTGTTGTCATAATAGGGTTCTTTGCCAAACGTCACTAACACATAAACGTTTTTATATTTGTCTCTCATTAGTTTCTTTTTTAATCCGTCTGTCCACCCCCTAACACACAAACGTTTTTTATTCGTCTCTCAATTCAGTTTTTTATCCGTCTGTCCACCCCCTAACACACAAACGTTTTTTATTTGTCTCTCAATTCAGTTTTTTTTTAATCCGTCCGTCCACCCCCTAACACACAAACTTTTTTATTTGTCTCTCTATTCAGTTTTTTTTTAATCCGTCCGTCCACCCCCTAACACACAAACGTTTTTATTTGTCTCTCTATTCAGTTTTTTTTTAATCCGTCCGTTCACCCACCATCACTGCAACATGATTATATTGTTTTGGTCTACATGATTGTGTAGCTCCGTCTCGTAGGTTGTATCTGTGGAGTGTGTCTTCATTTTCTATACAAGAGGTAATGTGATGTACCCACTTGTACTGCTGCTGGTTTGGATCCCACAACTGACTTTCGGTTCGTCTCGCTCCATTGGTTCCTGGAGTCTCTGTCTAGAAGGATCTCATTGGTCGGGTTTAGACTCTACTTTGCCCTTGTCTTTTTCGGTTCATTGATTCTGAGGGTTTGTCTGTCTGTATGTCTGTATCTTACTTTTAATGGGTCTGTTTCTGTATGTATATATATCTTTATGGTGACTGTCTGTCTGTTAGTCTGACAATTTATCTCTGTATGTGCATTTGTATGAAGTCTGTATGGACGTGTGGTTTAATGTATGTGTGTGTGTGTGTGTGTGTGTGTAACGGGTATGGGATTGTGTTTGGTACCATATGTTGGAGGAATAAGTAACCTTCCAAATTGACTTCAGGAGACTTACCCATAAAACTACAGACCTGCAATGCCCACCGAGTACCGAATGTGGAAAGCATATGGATTGAATGAGATGCGATATAGGTATGAGAGAGAGGTGTGAGTACAAGGATAATTACCCACCGTCACATATATATAATTACCTCGATGCTACCCCTTTGTATTATCACCCCTCCAGTCAGATCACAAATATCATTGAGGTATATATAGTATGTGTGCCAGGGAAAATGAGAGAATCCCCCATTCCACCACTCTGTCCCCCATGTCCTGTCTTTCCTCATCTCATGTTACAACACCACTTGTCTTGTCTGCTCTCTTGTTTACCACCAAATGATGGCACTAGTGGTAGCCTGTGTTCCTGCCAAGTCATCGTGCTTGCTTTAGGCGCTGTTGCTTCATCCTTGTGCGTCCTAATGCTGCTTGCTTGCCCTTCCTTGGTGTGTAAGTTGCCTCTCTCCCCCTCCGTTATCCCGTTGCTCTGTTCTGTTGATCCTTTTTTTCTGTTTTCTCCAGGTGTATTTGACTTTCTTTTGTTGTTGTGACAGACCCCTTGTATCCCTACTCTTATTTCCTCCTGTAATTTTTAAGTACTGATTATTTCTTCGTTTCCTTGTCCCATTTTCCTGTTCTGTAATGTTTTGTCTTCCTCTCTGGTCCCTTATTGTTGATCTGTAGTGTTGTGTTCTTTTCCACCCTTAGCCCCCTTCTGCTGGCTGTTTTCCTTTCCTCCTTGACCCAAAGTTGTATTCCCTTTTGCTGTGTTTTACCTCCTTGTTGCTTCATTCGGTTACATCCCATTTTTATGTTGTTTCTTCTTGTTTGGTACCGTTACGTCCACCAGTCTCCAGTTTCTAACCCCGTCCCCAGGTATTCAGTTTATCTGATCTCTTTCCTCCGTCAATTTTGCTGCTCATTCTTTACACAAGTGATCATTCTCACGTGTACTGCATATTTTCCACCTGCCTATTCATACCCTATTTCGTTTTACTCGTATATCATATTATCCAATCTCTTGTCGCCTCCCCTGTCCTCATCCCTTCTCTTTTACACACACATGTTCCCTGTCACCCATTTATTTATATATCTAGTTTCATCACGACTCCCATTTCCATTCCTCCTTTACCCTTCCTTTATCCTCTCTCGGTCTATATTCCCCACAGATGTCCCCCTTCCCCTAATATGTTCATCTAGTTTCCACAGTCCCATAACCAACCCCGTCCCATGCATCTCTCATCCTTCTCTAAACCCATCCTTTACCCATCGCTCACATCTACCATTACCACTGCTCCTATCGTCTCTGCTTGGCTTGTCAGCGAGGCGGCAGTAGTTTGGAGGCGGCCGCAGTCCCCAATTACCTCGTTAGATGATGGGGTCTTGCGGTAATGTGGATGGAAGCGGGCGATCATTGTGTATATGAAGAGTAATGCATTTCACATTGTTGCGGTGGTGGTTAGAGTGTGTGTGACGGTGGTAATGTTGGTGGTTGGCATAATTAGACCCCGTTTGTGGTGGTGGTGGTGGTGGCGAGGGGTGATTAGCAGGACCAGAGGGAGGGAGGGAGGGAGGGAGGGAGGAAAGGAAATGGACCAGGGGTGATTGGGGACTAAACTGCATGGATAAGAGGAAGACTGGCTGAGGCCTCAGGAATTCGTATACATCACTGTAACATCAAGAGTTCGTAACAACTAGAAAATTACATACATTAATTTCCTAACACCAACAAACTTTTTTTTTTAGTACTGTTGATTGGCTAATACTTGAATCAATCAGAAGAATAATTCCTACAGTATGTGCAGAATAAAGACCAATTTTAACCAATGTCATATGAAGTGGGAAAGAACACTAGAATGAGAGAGAGAGAGAGAGAGAGAGAGAGAGAGAGAGAGAGAGAGAGAGAGAGAAAGAAAGAAAGCGTAGACAAGTGACTGACATGATGGGAGGAGAATGCATGCAAGCGTGGGAGGAAGGGACTGAGGGTGGGAAGGAAGGAAGGAAGAGGGGGAGAGGAGAGGGGGAGGAGTAAGATGATGGATAGGACGACTGAGGAAGATTGCAAGTTTGAATTTGAGTGGGGTGAGAGGGGAGTGATGGAAGGGCAAGGGCTGGAAGAGTGGTTGAGTGGGTGGGAGGGTGTGTGTGTGAGAATAAGGAAAAAGGGGTGAGGTAGGTTGTTGAGTGAGTGGTTTGGTGGGGAAAAGATAAGAATGGAGAAGTAAAGAGCTGGAGGGGTGAGAAAGTGGAGTGTGTGAAGGGGGTGAGAGAATGGAGAGGTAAAGAGCTAGCTGAAGGGGTGAGAAAGTGGAGTGTGTGAAGGGGGTGAGAGAATGGAGTGGTAAAAGGGCTGGAGGGGTGAGTGAGTTGTGGTGGAGGAGTGTGTGAGAATGACTGGCGAGACGAAGAGTAATGACAGGGATGGGGGAAGGGGCGTGTGTGTGTGCGTTTTTTTTTTTTTTTTTTTTAGTGATGCATCGGGCTGTATTCTGTTGTTGTGTTGTGTTGTGTTGTGATTCATGCATGGGTCTTGTTTGTGTTTCTTTTGACGGGGCGCATTATAAGGTTGGTGTGATTTATGGTGTTGATCTGTAGGTGTGTTGTTGTTGCGTTGTGATATCCTGTTGTGGTTGGTGGTGGCGTATTTGGTGTTGATGTCGTGTGAGGAATACGTCTGTTGCGATCTGTTGGGTTGTGATTTGTTTTTACGACGACGTAATAGGTACCGCAGTGATGTCGTGTGGGGATTGGATTACGTGGGGTTGTGTTGTGTTGTGTTGTGTTGTGTTGTGTTGTGTTGGGTTGGGTTGGGTTGTGTTGTGTTGAGGTGTTGGGTTGTATTCCGTTGTTGTACGTTAGTTTGCAATGCGCTGATCATCATTACGGGAAACTATTTATTACTACATAGGACGATCAAATATGGAAAAATAATATGAATGTTGCACTTCTTGTACATCAGTTGACTCACTAATAATACGCACCACAAGAAACAAGTAAAAATTTAACATTCTCCTCAGTAATATTTCTGGTAAAAGTGCATCTACACCTTTTTTCTCTACTTTTATTTCAGGCGTCCGAATCTATATATGTGTTTAATTTATATAACCTGCCACAGTTGTGTTGCTCGCCTCATGCATTCACACCTTATCATCCACACACTGGTTGGTTTAAATTTATTCTTATCATGC
This sequence comes from Petrolisthes manimaculis, assembly GCA_034508575.1. NCBI lineage: Eukaryota > Metazoa > Arthropoda > Malacostraca > Decapoda > Porcellanidae > Petrolisthes > Petrolisthes manimaculis. Next base: position 46,899 of record JAWZYT010002633.1, read on the forward strand.
ACAGCTATCTCACCCATTTTTATTAACAAAATACAAAACAAAAAAATTCAGTCGTACCTTTCCCCTCTGCCCTTTACATCTGTTCCATCCATCCGCATCTGTCACTTCCATTCACACAATTATCGAACGACCTCTCTTGTCACCCTCTCTGGCGTGGGGTTCGATTACAGGGAAGGTAAAAAGTGCTCATGTTGTAGTATACAGTATAGGTTACAGTGTATCTAAAAACAATTTCAGTTTAATTAAAAAGATACTGTTCTAAGTATAGGGGCCTTACCTGAAGAGTGTTTAGGTTGTTGGCTTTACCTAATAATGATTGTGAGTGCCTTCGTTGAGTGTGTTTTCTAAAGGGCATTTACTTGAGTACTTTAATGGAGTCGTACCGTACAAAATATCTTTCATTGGTGGCCCAACAGGAATATTTTCTCTGAGGATCTTTGCTTTTTTATTGGGTGACGAGGATTACATGACACAATTTTACCAACCAAACCGATCCAGCCTAAAAAAAATTAAGTAACATGTACTGGTAAAGACAAAAAATAGGATTTGCGAGCCTATACCTGCCTACCTGTTGATGAAAGACCTGTGTGTTCTGCTGGAGGGAAGGTGTTGAGAAATGTATTTAGTGTGTCAGCGACCCGTTAGGTAGGTCCTCTGGCACGTAGGAAAGTGAACGAAAGTATTGACGGAAAAACATACCAGAGAATGTGATAGCCGCGAAGAACATATATATTTTATAATTAATATAAAGTTGATGGACAAAAGGAGAATGTGATGATCATATTGGAGAAGAGTCTGTCAAGAAGGTGAACGAAAATACTGAAGGGAAATATAATATTTTACAATGTGATAGCCTCTGAGAACATTGTTACAAGGAATGCTTAAGGAATAACGTAATTAATAATACATGAAAACATCACTAGCAATGCATAATGAGAAAAGAACTAACGTCATTACGAACACTTGAAAATGGTCACTGAAAATGCACTTGGAAATACCGTCATTGGGAAAGTGTACAGGGGGACAGGCTTGGGGGGTGGGGGTTAGGGGGGTGCGGGAATAAGGGACAGGCTTTCTACCTACTCCAAGCCTTTCCCTCTATTCCCGCATCCCCCAAACCTCCCCCCAAGCCTGTCCCCAACTACCACACCCCCTTAAATTTTTCCCTTTCCTGTAAGTAAGGCCTAATCGTGTTGGTCTCACCCGGTGATGTGTAATTCTGGAGAAATAATGATCCCGTCTTATCTTGAAACTGTGTCGGGGTAATGATAAATACAAACCTTACATCACACGCAAGTAACGCTTCAGTGATTCACACACAGTCTTCCGAATACCTGCTTAACATCTGAGAGGAATAGGAGAGGAGTTACCGTGCGAGGCGAGACGAGGCGAGGCGAGGAGAGGCTATACAGTACAACCCGCTGACTTTCTCTTTTATATGATTATTGTGATGTAGGGATCGTAAAGTCTACCTGCTCATCACAACACTAAATATGACAGTAATTTATTATAAGTCGTCAGGTGATGGGTTCATTATTTGAATTATTGTGAAGCAACTGGTGAATAATATTCTGTACTATCAAAGACCAAAATCGTGGAACAAGGTGTGAATGGAACAGGGTGTGAATGGAACAGAGTATTTATGGGTTAATTGAGCAGGACATGTGTGAGTTAAATAGGCAAGAGAGATCAAATATACTATAGATGAGGCAGGTAAAACAAGACACAATCAGAGGTGGAGGAAAACAGGTGTAGAGGGAGGTAAAGTCAAAGTAGGACAGGTGTGTGTGTGTGTGTGTGTGTGTGTGTGTGTGTGTGTGTGTGTGTGTGTGTGTGTGTGTGTGTGTGTGTTTAAGCGGTAGTAACCTGATTGTGTGTGTGTTATTCAGTGAGTTACAGCCCCTGGGGTGTAGTAAGGTGGAGAAGCACAGGCACGCAGGGTTCCGCTTGCACACACGCTAAGTCCATTACACACACACACACATACACACACACACACACACACACAGTACACTTAAAAAGACACACAAACCAGAACGAGATTTCCACTGGCACCCTACTGTATATGCCAGAACACACACACACACACACACACACACACACACACACACACACACATCCAGACAGTCTCTTAAAAACATACCACATGCACACTGAGACGTCAGAAACCGCACAAACACAAATAAAATAACACACACACACACTCACACACACACACACACACACACACACAGAGAGAGAGAGAGAGAGAGAGAGAGAGAGAGAGAGAGAGAGAGAGAGAGAGAGAGAGAGAGAGAGAGAGAGAGAGAGAGAGAGACACACACACACACACACACACACACACGTCCTAACCTAACCCCGCCAGAAATATATTCACACTTGGATAAACACACAGTGAGAGAGCCTGGGCTGCGTGTCGTGACCTCAGAACCTCCACTTTTTGTCATTACTGACTTGAATTACGACTCTACTGGCGGGGTTGAAGATCTGGCACTTGTTGTGGTTGGTGGTGGTGGCACTTGTTGTGTTGTTGATGTTGTTGTTGTTGTTGTTGTTAGTGGTGGTGGTGATGGTTTTGTTGTTGTTGTTGTTGTTGTTGTTGTTGTTGTTGGTGGTGGTGGTGGTGGTGTTGTTGTTGTTGTTGTTGTTGTTGGTGGTGGTGGTGGTGGTTTTGTTGTTGTTGGTGGTGTTGTTATTGGTGGTGGTGATGGTGATGGTAGTATTTGGTGTGGTGTTGATGTTGTGTTGGTGAGAACTATGTTGTTGTTGAAGATGGGTTGTCTCGGTTGTATCAATGGTATTATTGTCTCGTTGTGAAGTTGTTAATAATGGTACTTGCTTGTTGGTCCGACGTTGTTGTGGTGGTATTGGTGGTGGTGGTAGAACGTTGATGATTATGTAGTGGTGTGACTCTTTTCGTGTTATGTAGTTGGAAGGATAGTAATGCTGCTATTGCTTTAAGAGAAGTTGGCAAAATCAGGTTTGAGGCCTATATTTTGTGCATGCTACTTACATGTATCGTATTCCTCGTTTATTTATAACTATTTACCGAGTTCTGGTAGTAATTGTTTGCGGTTTCGTTCGCCTTGTGGAACTATTTTGTAGCTGTGGTTGTCAAATTCATGACAGATGTGTATGGCAGTAACATTCTGTGGTTCGTTTCATGTGGTGGAGACATGCTGGGAGCAATGTTTCATGACGTGTGTATTTATTCACACATGTGAGTTCACAGTTAACTAGGAAATGTCATTCGTCTTCCATGCGTGCCTGACGTGATATTTAGTTATTGTATAATTGGGGTCATAATGAGAATTGTAGGGCTTCTGATTTCTGCTGACTGTACCAAGAAACAGATTCGTTGGCCAGAACAAGATGAGAAAAAATGGTTTATAACATACAATGAAGTAATCAGTATCGTTCTGAAGCGTCAACAACAGAGAACTTCCCTCCTTAAGCTGATAGGAAGGAGTCATCCAAGTCTAAAGAGCAGTAATAACAATTATGTACATGTGTGAGTAATTAATTTTTTCATACCAACACTTACAACTTCGCAGAAAACAGAGGTCATGCCAGTGCCAACTCCACGATTTAACTACCAACAAACACCAACAATAAAGATTGCCATGAAAACACAATATCCAACAACAACAACAATAACAATAATAACAAAGATTGCCATGAAAACACAATATCCAACAACAACAACAACAACAACAACAACAACAATAACAATAATAACAAAGATTGCCATGAAAACACAATATCCAACAATAACAACAACAACAATAATAACAAAGATTGCCATGAAATCAAAGTATCCAACAACAACAATAACAAAGATTGCCATGAAAACACAGTATCCAACAACAACAACAACAACAACGCCGATGAATGCCACAACAAACACAATAATAACAATCAACAACAACACGGAATGCCATAACATTAACAAACAACGAATAGTAGCAATAAACACAACAACATTAACAAACAACAAACATCAGCAATAAATACCACAACATTAAGAACTAACGAATAGTAGCAATAAGTACAACAATATTAACAACCAATGAATAGTAGCAATAAACACAACAACATTAACAAACAACAAACATCAGCAATAAATACCAGAACATTAACAACTAAGGATTAGCAGCAATAAGTAGCACACCATTAACAACACAAACACACTACAACGGATCATTTTTCGAAGCCATCTCATTGGAAGGTGTTGCAGTACATTAGACCATGACTTTACCACAAATTCATGTATGCAAAACATATCTTTTCACTAATCATGATCTTGCCCCATAATAAGAAATATATATAAGGCATTAGTTGTTTATTTCCTTCACAGGTACAGATTAGTAATCGACATACAAACTCATATGTCTTCTGAATTACTTAACAACATTTATCACTCCTTGGAAGTCAATTCACACGTCGCACTTTCAACTCAAGGACACATTTTATCATTCACTTCAGTTCACACAAATACACCCAAGCTTTTCAGTAAGAATGTCATAGAGCTGTCCTGTGTGTATCATAATGTATTAGTGAACGAACCGTAATAAGACAGGAGTGACTAATACCGAACAACGAATTAAATGCTGGTTTGGGCAAATTTCAGTAGGAGTGTCATAGAGCCGTTCTGTGAGTATCATAATGTATTAGTGAACGAACCGTAATAAGACAGGAGTGACGAGTAGTAAAATAATATTACCAAACAATGAATTAAATGCTGGTTTGAGCAAATGTAAATCGGTTTGAGAGTTTGTTATTGTGTTGATGAATTGCGTTTGTGTGTAATTTTTTTTATATATTTGATTTGACTATGTTTCCACCACATTATATAATATATGATATACTGTAAATCATTCAATATTACACCTAAAATTAGACCCATTGATACACACTCAAAACTCATCATTACTGTTTCCTCTGAGGTCATTGCAACCATAACATCAGGATTCATTGTTGCACCACAGAACCATTTGTAACTTTTTGGAATTGCATCTAGAAAAATAAATATATCCCATTTGTAACTTTTTGGAATTGCATCTAGAATAATAAATATATCTCATTTGTAACTTTTTGGAATTTTGGAATTGCATGGTTATCGGTGTTATTATTTTATCTATCAACTAACTACTCTGAATAGGAATATAAAAAAGAAAATTGGTTTGTATCATCGAAGAGCAAATTTGTTTAGGTGATGTAGCGAGTGTGGTGTGAGTTATGGAATCAACGCGTGCGCATTACCCTCACGTGGCGAGCACTACCAAGTTGCAGACAACCTTGAACCTTCTTCTACCCAGCCCTACGCCATGTTGGATTGTCTTGTATGTGTGTGTGTTAATTATCGTTCATATCTCCGCGCATCTGAGGCTCTGCGCATTCTAAGTGAAAGGTAAAGTGAGATTAAACATTGTAGAGTATTATTTAGCATTCAAACGTATAATATTATTGTGTTATGTGTATCAAATATATTGTACTTAGCGACTGGGTGGTCTGGGGTTGGTTGTCTGTACTCACGTGCTGTTCACTTCACTCACACTTTACTCGTGTATGCTGCCTCGGAGGTCAACAGTACCGGGCTAAAAACATTTCTTTTGAAAAGTTACGCCTATGGTTTAATTTTTTGCTGTTTGGTCCACTGGTTTGGTCAGTTATGACGAACATACATACGTACTGTACATATATAGTCACATACCACACTCACAAATGATAATATGGATAATAATAATAATAATAATAATAATAATAATAATAATAACGGTATTAATAATGATAGGATGATAATAATAATTATTCACACACGGAATAATAATAATAATAATAATAATAATAATAATAATCCCTATTCCTCTATCCTGTGTGTGTGTGTGTGTGTGTGTATTTGTGTAGCGAGTGCAATAGGTATATGTGTACTGTTTATTAGACATTTGCGTGTGCTTGTTTGGTGTGGGTGTGTGTGTGTATAAGTGAGTGGATGGAGAAACTGCGCGAAGGAGTGTGTGTATGTGTTTGTGTTTGAGTGAATGATGTGTGCTCTGTGTATTGAGAGAGGAATGGTGTGTTTACCGATGTAGTGGTGTGTGTGTGTGTGTGTGTGTGTGTGTGTGTGTGTGTGTGTGTGTGTGTGATTATAGAACAAGATGGTGGGTCATCAATGTATGCAATAGTGATTATGGAAGTGGTGTATGTTTACGTGTGTACAAATAATATACACAAGACGTTGCTAAAATTGTGTGTGTGTGTGTTGTGTATGTGTTCTGTGTGTCCGTATATGTTGTGTGTGTATTTGTGTGTGTATGTGTATGTGTTGTGTGTGTCCGTGTATGTTGTGTGTGTATTTGTGTGTGTATATATGTGTGTATATGTGTGTTACCGCAGTGTATACAAAATGTTGGCTTCTATGTATAATGTGCATGCATGTGTATCGATCGGTGTGTGGTTGTGTTTACTTCTGAGGGTGTCGTGAGAGCACACACACTGGGACCCACAAAACGTACACTCTGGGAAATATGTATAGCATGTTGCACTAATATCCACCCCAAAGAGTCCGTCACGCTAGCCTCCATGTTTGTCCACGCCACGGTCAACACGCGCCCTCATCGACCCGCGCTAAATAATGTACATTTTCAGACCATAAAAAGCAAAGGTTTGTCAGTACGACGCAGTGACCGATACCACTGGAAAGCAGAAGGGATGGGTCTGTCACTTATTAGCATGTTACTACTACTACTACTACTACTACTACTACTACTACTACTACTACTACTACTACTACTACTAGTACTAGTACTACTACACACGTTCCTTTACCTTGTTTATGAGTATAAATCAATTATGGCCTATATCTTAACTTGTGTGTGTGTGTGTGTGTGTGGAAAAAAATACAAAACGATAACATAACTACATCGATTTTCCACAGAATAAATCACATATTTATCTTTTTATTATATTGCTACTGGGAGATGCAACAAGGAAGCTGAGATGATTGACGACATACTTATAAGACTACCTTTACTCCTTTCTATAAATCATATTACTTGTTATTTTCATATTTGTATTTTCCTCTTTGTAAACATCGTCTTCAACTGTATTATAATTTTATTTATAAACACCATTAATCATGCTTAGACATTTTTAGGATACAACTTCATATTTACACAATTCTATTTCCCATGTTTTATATTAATTATATTTCACCCAGGAGTACGTCAGCAAAGGCAGGCAGACAGGCAGGCAAGCAGGCAGGCAGACAGACAGACAGACAGACAGACAGACAGACAGACAGACAGACAGGCAGGCAAGCAGGCAGGCAGGCAGGCAGGCAGACAGACAGACAGTGTAGGAATAAACATATTTGAACAACAATTCCCTCTGCCCAAAATCAAGACGGACGCCAACCAGCTCTGCAAGCATAAAAAAAAACACACACACAACACATAAATCTCCCTGGGCTGTCTGTACATAAGGCTATTTGTGTTGCTTACGATGCCTCCTGTTTACACTTAATTAAAGGGGGGACTATTTTTTTCTCGCCGTCGTAACAGGTACCCCATCCTGTCCCCTTCCACCTCCTCCTCCTCCCTACCTATCCCCTGTCCTCTTCCTCCCTACCGATCCCTCCCTATCCCCGTCCTCCTCCTACCTCTCTATCCCTGTCCTCCTCCCTCCCTATCCCTCTCTATCCCCGTCTTCCTCCCTCCTCCTCCTCCCTCTCTATCCCTCCTCCTCCTCCTCCTCTTCCTCCCACTGTTGGCTCTTGCTTTAATGCCATTTCGTTTTCAGTGAAGCGGGTGAAATACTCCAGTAAAATATTAACGTTGTCTGCTCTAGTGTTAAATGCTGCATGTGCTGTTATAATACTAAGGTGATTATGTGGAATATCAGAAGAAGCTGTTGTGTTGGGTCCACTCGCAGCCACATTACACAATCAGTATCATGATTAATTATTGCCAATTGCTGGTGAAATGTCCGCATATTTTTAGTGAATGATCAACATGGGACAGTCGTACTAAAAAGTCAGGGTTGGCCAGGTTGAAGACCGGTTTATAATCATTGTTTTTAATGACAATGTATTTTGCCTTTGTTAAATTTTATTGGATGATGCTAACTATTTCTTTATTTGAAGGCGTTTCTAGAATGTCGGACAAATTAAGCTCACAGCTCTATTTAGCTTCAATCACAGTATATTTGAAGCCAAATAACGCAAATCTAACTGGAGTATAATATTTGTATTGTTCCTTTTCTTTTCGTTTAAAACATTGCACGAGAACAACTCGGTTGCTTTATTCATCATTTAACTAATAATACACCAGCAGTACAGACAGCCAGAGAAGGGGGGAAGGTAGAGGAAGGGGACATTCTGCACATACTGTAAGGATAATTTTACTGACTGATTCCAATATCATCCAAATAACATCACGAAGACATTTTTGGTGTTAGAAAATGTATGCACTTAATTTTCTAGTTGTTACGAACCCTTGATGTCACAGTGGTGTATACAAATTTCTGAGTCCGACTGTACACCATCACGAGGACATGTTTACTCCTACAAGTCAGACACATAAACTCAAAGATATGAACGAAATAGACTGAGAATCCACAAAACTGTATGGGAAAGTCATGTACCGATACTGCCATATATTATTATCAAGCAAATTATCCCACTTACGGGGCACCAAATTGAGGAGCAGCCTTCCGGAAACGTCTCATAAGCGGTACGGATATTGTCAGTTACGATATGGGTGAAAATAATATGTTTTCTGGCCGTAACTTCCGTCCGTATTTTACCCTCCCACATGTTAGTCAGTCAGTGATTCTGGCCACAAAAAGCATAGTTTCTTATCTAATGTATGCATGTAGTTTAAATAAATAACATGCATACTTAATACAAAACTCAATAAATACATACCAGAGTAACATGTTGCCTTAAACTCATGGTATGGGTAAATTGGTAATCATTATTATCAGGCGACTCCATTAGGATTAGAAAATGATATCGTAAAACCAGAGTCCCACCTGTTACCCCTAAGCCATACAATGTACAGTCAGCGGTATAAGTCGTGTCGCCTCACCTGCTTCACCGAGACAGGCAGTGTTCATGGACTCGAGAAATAAGCACGTTTTCTACATTTAATAATCTCGCGTCTATGAACATCGCGTGCCTCGGTGAAGCAAGTGAGGCGACAGGACTTTTGCCGCCGACTGTACTGTAAAGTCAAGGTCAAAAGTCTTGCAACCTGGTGAATAAAAGTGAGCCGTTTGATTGAATCTTACGAACCAGTAATGTAGAGACCAACAGCTATAGTTTCGGATAATTTTTCGAAGCCGTCTCATTAGAAGGTTATGCAGGACTATTGACCATAACTGTACGACCGACAGCAAAAGTTCCGTCGTCGATCTCTCATGTCCCTCTCTCCACGAACCATGAATGTTAAGGGGGTGCGGAAATAGGGGGACAGGCTTTCTATCCACTCCTAGCCTGTCCCCCTATTCCCGCACCCCCCCCCCCAAGCCTGTCCCCTACTCCCGCACCCCCTCAACCTTGGCGATCCGAAGTAACTGTATACAACCCTGATGATGACTTTGTTGTGGGAAAATAGAATCGTGTGCTGTATCGGATTCAAGAGACTGATTTCCAACCTTCCGTGATGAGAAAGCAAGAGAAAAGAAAGACACAAATTATATATACTGTCAGTAGGACGAAAGTTAAGGGGGGGTAGTACAGTTGCCAAAAAAGGTATTGCGACAAATCTTGATAGAACTTTAACCCTAGTAATATCCACAATTATTTGTAGGGACTAGAAGCATGTATAACAGAAGGAAATATACATATACTTCTGTAATACATACTTATAATCCCTACAAACAACTATGGAGATAAATACATTTAATGTTGTATCAATAGTTGTCGCAATACCTTTTTTGGCAACTGTACACTGTTGGTAAATCTGGAGCAAGTGATTCCTCCAAACTATTCCAAGCAACAGAACACCATTATTTTTTTTTCTTCATCTGGTCCTGTTTTCTGGCATATGTTGGAGGAATCAAGGCACTCCAATCTTTCAAAAATATACTATCCCCTTTTAAGTACAGACACGAGCAATATTTATTTTTTACCCATCTATCGGGAGTGAGGTGTATCTATGTTGGAGGCCTGGTTGGATTTGGCTGCATTTTCGCGTTCCGTGTTAGCAGAATACACACACACACACACACACACACACACACACACACACACACACACACACACACACACACGAAGAAGAAACGGGTCATAAATCAACTCGGAGTGCCTCAACACACCATTACTCCGGCAACAGTACTTGTGAAGGGAAGACTCTTGAGTGCCATGAATTACACACAAGTTATATCCCATTGAATCCAACACCAAACATCACATCACCTCACCATCATCAGCCTCACACACCGATCTTTATAATTCAGCTTGCTTGCTTGCTTGCTTGCTTGTTTGTCTGTCTGTCTGAGTTTTATTTGTGTGTTTGTTTGTTTGTTTGTTTATTTGTTTGTTTGTTAATTTGTTTGTTTTAGTCTCGGCACAGGTATGGTTGACTTGCTTGGCCTAAAATCAATGGTTGTTAATTTATGTCATTACCTTCCTACCTTCCTTCCTTTTATCTTTTGTTTATATATTTATGTAATATGACTGGGAATTATGAGTCCAGAAGTGAATAAGTTTTGGTCATTCCAGGTAAAAAAAATCCAGGTCAGAAATGGATACGATTTTTTTTTTTTTTTTTTTTTTTTTTTTTTTACAAATTTTCGACATTTTATCGTGAAGGAGGAGGATGAAGTATGGACTGGTTACGTACTGTATATTTGGCTTTAGTTTTAGTTTTAGCAGCTTTTATTCAGTTTTACCTGCTTCACTTTTCCACTTTAAGTCTACACCACCAAGTGTCTTTTATCTTTGTCATTTTTATTTTTGCCATGACACACACACACACACAATATATATATAGCTATGATATAATTAATTTTATATAAAAAAAATAGAATCATAAGAAAATGTGGTGTGTCAGGACTGTCATCTCTGTTTAATCATGTGTGTTAAATTGCTATTGATTATAAATGGCAGGAATTGTACAAACGCGTAGAAAAATGATAGACAATTTTCTCCAGCAGTACCATTGTATTGTTTACCTATAAATTGTTGTGTAGAAAATAAAATAGTTCGGAATAACAATGGTGTATCAGACAGTTTGGAGAAATGGATCGCGTGCCACTTCTGGTTTCAAGCAAAGTCGTTTGTTTTCCTATCAAGGCTTCACGAGGCTTCAGAATTGCAGTGGTACAAGAGCCATTTCGCCCGAATGGTTGATAGGCCCGTCTTTATCCGAGGTCCCCAATTGATACAAATGGCCTGGCGAGACTCAACTGCTGGTGGTGCCTCCCATAAATTGAGTAAATGTTATACACAACTCTTCTTACGCATGTGGTGATTGGAGGTGAATCTTTATTTACCTGTTTGTTGATTGTGCATGAAGCTGTGTTTCTTATTGTGTGTGTGTGTGTGTGTGTGTCCAGGGAGTTTGTGTGTGTGTGTGTGTCCAGGGAGTTTGTGTGTGTGTGTGTGTGTGTGTCCAGGGAGTTTGTGTGGCTGTTGTCATGAGTCTTGCAATATTAACTAAGGCGTTACTGAGTATTCGTGCTTGGGTCATCCATCCACAGTAGATTTTCCCACGGAGTTTACTTTTTCTGAGTTTATATTACACACTATTTAAGGTCGGTGTTCAATCACTTACCAAAATTGTATATAAAACTCGCATTCAAACCCCCAAGAAAATACGGTGACCTTTGAAATTTAGCTGCATTGTGACCTTTGTTTTTGGGCTGTCAGGAGGGTAATTGTTGGTCAGTCAATCAATCAATAAATCACACAAACTAGTAATTGGTCAGTTAATCAATCACACAAACTAGTAATTGGTCAGTCAATCAATCAATCAGGCAGCCAGGATGTTAATTTATCAATGAATCTGTTAATGTGTATAAAACCTTTGATGACAAGTGTGAGCCTCTGTCTATTAATCAGCAAGTACCGAGACGTAAACAAACGCAGTGTTGCTATATTTCAAGCATCGCTTCAACAACAACAACAACAATTGCATGGGCCCGTTACGAGTGGAGTCAACTGTATAATATGAGACTTTGTTTACATGTTTGCTGATTGCTGTCCCGTGAAGGAGCGTTGGGGAGATGGATAGCAATTGCTTGTTTGTCTTTACCTTTGCACTGCACACCCGAGAAACAAACCGTGTGAGTGGTTACGTCAACTCATTCACGGACTTCCATTATTCTCTTTGCTCACTCACGGTAGTATTTTTCTCATGCATTATTTATGCTTTTGTGAAAGAAACACCTTTGCAATGTATGTACAGTCGCGATCCAAAATATGTATATAGGGTTGATTGCAATGGTTGAGTCAGCACAAGTCGAGGTTTAAGAAAGGAATAAAAATTTAACTTGTTCAATAAAGAGTCAAACGATTCGAAACTTTAACAAAAATTCATAGAAATTCTAGATCACGACTGTACATTCACACATACTGCCAGGGTGGAAGTTTTCATCCCACTGTAATTTTTGTGTATAATGCCATTTATCTTGTTAATATCGGTGAGAAACAAATGCATAGTTGCTGACAGTAATTTACTATTATCATCATTAAAACCTATCAAATCTGAAGAACTCACACGCTTCTGCGATTGTACAGTGTTTCTTTAACTAGCCTCGCTCGAAATAGAGAAGAAAATATGGAGAAATATCTGGCGCAGCAGGATTCAATTTTACAAGGGGTTTAGAATTTATTTACATCCAGTATCTATTAATCAACCAAGGCCGTACACGTAAATGATGCAAAGGAAACTAAGAAAGTGGCGGAGTTGCCCATCACCTGTACGAATTAAAATATTGATAAGAATATACAATATATAATATATAATATATCCCTGCAGTTTATAAGGTAACCATTATTTAACTGTCAGAGTCCATCCTGCTTATGCTTTATCATCTAACCCCATTTTTAAAGATATTTTTATAATGTATATATACAAACTCGCGCTCACACACTTTATATGTGCATTAAACAAATACTTTAGGTGTAGAATAGTGCTGACTTGCTCTATAATTTTTCGCTGCCTTGTTATTGGTCTGGCGTTTTGATATTTGTGAACCCTTTTTTGTGAGCTCCTGATGACTCGCTTACAATTCAGTGAGGCATAGTAAAGGGTGGCCTAATTGGTTGGTTGTGCTGATATATTCTTCCTAAATTGATTTCCGCGGTCGAGTTTTATTGTCAGAAAGTAGGGTTGGTGTGGGGGATTTGCGTGTGTATCTTGAAGGGTGGTTAGGCTATTTGTGCGTGAGGTTGCGTGCGGCTATGTGTGTGTGTGTGTGTGTGTGTAATGTGTAGTTGTGTCTGTCTTTATCGTGCATTTATGTACCGTACATGTCTGTGGATGTGTGTGTGTGTGTGTATTATCGTGTTTATGTTATGTATGTAACTGTTTATTATTATTATTCTGAGGATCGCATGTGTAAGTAAATTTGCATCATACGTCTGTTTTTTCGTGAACTTATTATTTTTTTTTATCTTTTTATTATTATTATTTTGTGTGTGTGTGTATGTATGTCCCTTTGTCAGACGGTGTGAATGTCTATATTGAGTAAATAATCTGATTTATCGAATTGAAGAGAGAGATACTATTTCTACAAACTATACTACTAGTGAATCTGTTTTATTGTTTTGTTTGAAGAGCTACATTGTAACTTTTTCAACTAGCGATTCCCTTTATATTTTATGAGTTTCTCTGAGGTTAAGTAGCAATCTTGTTATTCCGTTCATTTGTCTTCTTCTTATATAATGTGTGTTGTTGTTTCATGCAACACTCTTTTACTATGATACTAAACACATAGTAGACAGAATTTGTGAATGACATAACAATAATTAATTTTGAGATATGTCGATCGATGCATCTCATTCAGTAATATAATGAACATTATTCTGCCCTTCATTAATATTGTCTAACCAACGGTACTCATCGGATAATATTATTTAGTTCCTCTAATGTACAGTTGTGGCACATAGTCCATGACCAGGGTGTAAGAGGAAGTCTGGTCAAGGACTATTTGCCGCGACTGTACATCAGCGTTGTTATACAAAGCAAGAGAATCTGGTATAGGTTAATATTGTTTTTTCTTAATTATACATAGTTGAAATTTCAGAACTATAAATAAAGAAACAATGTAGCCTACATAGTATACGTATGTATGTATACAATAAGTAAAGGAAAGGGATAACCTCACTTTACTTCACTCTTCTCTTGATAATTCGAAAAACCCGGTATTTACTTTATGAAACAAGCAGCTACAAACAGTATATTATAGCCTGACCACATAGACGCCCTCAACTAAGCCGCTCGTTTCTGTGAGGTTATTGTTTGAGGAGTGTGGTCATTAGGGGAGCTTGTCAATACTTAATTCCAGGTTTGTAGAGACACCATCGCAACCTGGGTGGTCAGTGGTGTCGTGTACTCGTTATTAGTGGGTAATTTAGCGTGGCAATGTCGTGAGGTGGGAGTTACGTGACGTGCTAGACCGTGTTGGGGAAAAGCACTGTAGTCACATGCATGGTAGCACTGCACTCGTAACGTAACATTATTGCTGAAATCTGTATCACCGAGAATGTAGTTGTCAATATTTACGATAACAAGATTTCGCATTATGCAAAATATCAGTGACAGCTAATGATGTTTGGATATAAATATTATATTGAATTTAGGTTTATAGGGAAAAACAACTTTACTTTTAAACTTAAAAGTAAGACTTTTGTTACCTCTTTGTACGAGAATACCAACCAATCAACAAGTGAGTGTGTGTTTTTGTACTCGTATGCGCGTGTAGCCTATACTGTACATGATGTGTGTGTGTGTGTGTGTGTGTGTGTGTGTGTGTGTGTGTGTGTGTGTGTGAGTGTGTGTGTGTGTGGACATGCAACTTACCAACGCTTTCATCTGGCAGGTCACACCCCTTATGCATTAAGGTATTATTACCATTTAATCCCTTACACACACACACACACACACACACACACACACACACACACACATACACACACACACACACACACACACACACACACACACACACACACACACACACACACACAATTATAAACATCACAGGGAACTCCACATCACCCACATATTATCGATACCACACACCTCACAAAACATAATTATGAGTGGAGTGGTGTAGAGTAGATGCCTCCACAACAACAACAACACCAGACGTCTCCATTATACCACACAACACACATAATATTGGTGTAGAATCAGTTTTCACACTGAATTTAGCGATACTAACAAACCTCGCTCGCTGCCTCAACAATCGGACACTTTTATTATGTTTTTTTGTTTTGTGTGTGTGTTAAGCTTGGGGAGGAGAGGGGAGGAGAGAGTAATATATCAGGGCGAGCACAACAATTTAATATGCAAGTGTTAGTGAGGCCAAGCGTGAGGGGTAATGAGCTCCCCCAGGCACATGTAGGTTGGAGTGGCTTTACTGCACAGTCTACATCAAAAGTATAGTACAATAACTCTCTCTCTCTCTCTCCTCTCTCTCTCTCTCTCTCTCTCTCTCTCTCTCTCTCTCTCTCTCTCTCTCTCTCTCTCTCTCTCTCTCTCTCTCTCTCTCTCTCTCTCTCTCTCGGTATTAAGGGGAGAGTATACTTTTGATAGATTAGAGTCCCTTGATTCCTCCAAACTATGCCAGGAAACAAACCCAGATGAAGAAATATAATGGTATCCTGTTGCCCGGAATAGTTTGGAGGAATCATTTGCTCCAGATTTACCAACAGTGTACTCTCAACTTAACCATAAAGTGAAGACGAATTTTACCCCAGCCAGCTATATAGGTAATTTTACCCCTGCAGATCTCGGGGTTAAGATCCAAGAGTGAGTCCGGTTTAGAGTCCCAACTTAAACTCCAGATGGTTACCAGTCACCAGTGATATCCTAGTACAGTACTTACTTAATCACAAATGTAATCCTTTCACCTGGTATTGTTGATCCTTCCTTCCTTCCTTCCTTCGTTCCTTCCTTCCTTCCTTCCTTTCTTCCTTTCTTCCTTCCTTCCTTCCCTCACGAACTGCTGCAGCCAAACAAACAAACCACAGCCCCAGTAACCCTCAATCATTCTCTTCTCTTACAGTTACTCATCCATTGATCTCTTCTTCATTCACTCTCTTAACTCACCCATTCATCTTTTCCCCATTCACTCAATTACAGTAACTCACTCATTGATCTCTTCCTAATGATATTGTTAACTCTGCAACCATGCATGACGACTATATGACCTTTTATCCTAAACTATTACACACCCCAAGTTGAACACATACATCGAGATTCACTTCATCGTGCCCTAGAATATCCTGCTTTACCTTGGAGGCTCCCACAGTCCAATGACGAATGTGATGTGTTGTGGGTTTTGCCTCGGTACTTACTGTGTGATTCCCTGCCCACAAAATGACTGTTGATGGTTGGAGTGAGGGAGGGGGACGGGAGGGGTAATAAGAAAGGTGTTTATTTGAGTGTTCCGGCTGTGTGTTTGTGTGTGTGTGAGTTGGAGGATTGGAAACGTGTGTGTGTGTGTGTTGGAGGATTGGAAACGTGTGTGTGTTTGTGTGTGTGTTTGTGTGTATGTGAGTTGGAGGTTTAGAAACGTGTATATGTGTTTGTGTATTTGTGTTGGATGTTTCGAAGCGTGTGTGTGTGTGTGTGTAATATGAGTTTTGCGTTTGACATACACATAGGAGAAGGCGTGTGGAGTGCGTGTGAAGAGTGTCCGTAGTCCGTACTGTATATTACGTTGAAATTTTCTCACATTTTCTATTTCCACATCTAAAACAATCACCTCAGGTCATGAACGCCTCAGCTTACCTAACTTAATCTAACCTAACCTAACCTGTACTATTGACAACAGAAAATCGTACACACTGTTGTTTTCGATGGCTGACAACATTATAGAAAATATAAGACTACGTAACTACAATATAACCTTATTATTAGGTTTGTTATTTTTCAATCACTGAGTCACTTGGTAGACCATTCATTGCACTACTTCTAGAATAATGAATTACCTCTCTTTCCATAATACAGCCCGCGGTGTAAGAATTCCTGTGGCCAAACTTACTTTACTATTTAACTATTTTGATTGACTGCGAGTAAATAATAGAATATATTTGCATGTTTTGTCGGTGTCTGCACGCATATTTTTTAGCAGTGAGTGTCGGAGTGCGTGTTGGGAGGAAGTCAGGGAGGTCGTGCTTTCAGTTTGGAATGTTTACGTGTGTGTGTGTGTGTGTGTGTGTGTGTAAGAGAGAGAGAGAGAGAGAGAGAGAGAGAGAGAGAGAGAGAGAGAGAGAGAGAGAGAGAGAGAGAGTAATTATGTGTATTTTCGAGCGTGTGTGTGTGTGTGTGTGTGTGTGTGTGTGTGTGTGTGTATTAATTTTATGATCGTGTGTGTGTGTAAGAGAAAGAGAGGAATTGTGCGTTTTAGAGCAAGCAAGCGCGTGTGTGTATATTTATCAGCGTGAATGTGTGTATTTATGAGTGTGTGTGTGTATATATATTTATGAGCCTGTGTGTGTGTGTGTGTGTGTGTATTTATGAGCGTTACTGTAATAACGTTCAGTGACGAATGAATGTGTGTGTGTGTGTCAGAGTAAATGTATAAGTGCCAGTGTTTGCGTGTTTGTATGTATGTTTAGCGGAAGTATGCGTGCGTGTGTGTGATTATGCGTATAGCTGTATGTGTGTGTGTGTGTGTATGATTAGAGGTGTGTGTGTACGTGTGATTAGAGGAGTGTGTGTGTGTGTGTTTAGTGTGAGGATGTGTGTCTACTTATACATGTGTGTGTGTGTGTGTAAGATTCGTAGATGTTACAGGAGTGCATTCATAATTTAAGTATATCCTCAGAGAGAGAGAGAGAGAGAGAGAGAGAGAGAGAGAGAGAGAGAGAGAGAGAGAGAGAGAGAGATAATAACAAAAATAAAAGCAGACACAAAGTTCGTCAAAGTTTGGGGAAATAAGGGGACAGGCTTGGGGTGGGTCTGTGTCTGTGTGTGGTGTGTGTGTGTGTGTGTGTGTGTTGTGTGGTGTGTGTGTGGGGTGTGTTTCTGTGTGTGTGTGTGTGATAATATTTGCAAGGAAAAAAATAAGTAGAAATAGGCAAGGAAAAGAGAAAACATGAATGTGAAAGAATTAAGGAGAGAGAAGCGAAGTAAAAAGAGGATAAACAAACAGACAGACAGACAGACAGACAGAGATGGGAGGATAGGGTGAGGTGGAAAGGAAGGGTGAGAGTTATTGGGTACGGAATAAGAACAGGAGGGAGGGAGGGAGGGAATGAAGGAAGGGGGAAGGAGAGAGGAGGGAGGGAGGGAGGGAGTGAAGGAAGGGGGAAGGAGAGAGGACGGGAGGGAGGGAATGAGTGAAGGAAGGGGGAAGGAGAGAGGAGGAGAGGGCAGGGCGGAAGAAGGAAGATAGGAAGGGAATAAAAAAAAAACTCAAGAGTATAAATTTCAGATGCAAACGATATGTATGGTTAACAATTGCTATATTTAAGAACAGCTTTATTATATCGTACGTCATGAGTGTTCGAACATAGAGATACCACAGTAAACATACATCCGAAAGGTGAATTATGCCGAGTATACGAATTATGCCGGGTAACGATATATGGAAGTTTATAGACTAATACTTTTCTAATTTGGAATAAATACTGAAGGTAAGCACGGTACCGTTTTTTTTTTTTTTTTTTTTTTTTTTTTTTTTTTTTTGAGAAGCCATTTATTGTGGATAAATTGGATGCTACGTGTTCCTCCAATACATTACGATAAGACATTTTTTTTTTTTTTTTTTTTTTTTTTGAGAAGCCATTTATTGTGGATAAATTGGATGTTACGTGTTCCTCCAACTTATAAGATGAGACACACTCCCTCGGTGTATGTGCTGTTTTTTTTAACATACTGTGGAGCAACCTGTAGTCTCCATTGGAATTATTCTTCATTGGCATTATTTCGTTGGTGAATTGGACTGTTTCAAAACTTCAACCAAACCTGTATATTTTATTAGTGCCCGTGACTTTACATGAGATAAAAATTCCATCAAATTAAGCCAGGAAATGAACGATCTCAGTATTACGAAGAGGGAATCGGTTTCTGGCGCGCGCACACACACACACACACACACACACACACACACACACCTACCTCATTACCACACATATAGTTTATAGGAATCGGTAGCCATCCAATATTTCAACAACATAGTAATAATCCCATAAAGCATTTCATTAGAGTGTATATTTATTATTCTGTAACAGCTGCCTCCTTCCACCATACATACCATCAAGTAACATATACACTACACAGTCATCATACAAGTTCTTTGGGCTAGAAAACCTGTAATGATACCAGGACTCTGTTGTTACTAAATGGGTACCAGAAGAAGACTGTGGTAGTGGTGGGTGGGCAGGGCAGGGTAGGGTAGGGCAGGGTAGGGTAGGGCAGGGCAGGAGTGAGGAGGAGGAAGAAACATATTACACACTTACATAATTACCCACCACTCCACATCCGCAACCCGGACCACAACTACTACACACACACACCAGCATTCTCATTATGGCTTCGTTAAACCTCGGTATCCTGGCTCTGTTAAAATGACGCACTTCACTACTTAGCGAAGATGTTGTTGTTGTGGTTCTGAACAGGTGGATGGATGACTGCAGGCTGTTTGGCTCACTAGTGTGTAGAACTGTAAGACTGTGAGAGTTACTGTAGCGTAGAACTGAATGGGTTGCATCCTGGTGTGAAAGAGCTGAAGAGAGTATGAAGGAGCAGCAAGAATATGTTGATGACAAAAGGGAGTTTCATTTGTATTTATGGGAATTTTATTATGACTTTTATTTACTAATGAAAGTTACTGACTTACCCAGTATTTGTAAAAGTACTTTAATAACATTGTAGCATTAGCTAAGACCTTTATGGTCATACATATTTTGTTTAACTAGAGAGAACAGTGTTAGAGCAAAGTAAATTAATAAGAGTGCGAGAGTTCAAGTGAATAGGAAGAAGAGTGATCGTCAAGAATATATAATAAATGTGAGATTAAAAAAATAAAGTGCATGAGAGAGAGACATAAGTGAGAGAAAGAGACATAAGTGTGAGAAAGAGAGAGACAGAGACATAAGTGAGGGAGAGAGACAGAGAAAGAGAGGGCATAAGTGTGCGTGCGTGAGTGTGAGTGTGAGTGGTGAGGCTGGGTGGAGATAGTGAAGACATAAGTGGTGCCTGTGAGCCATCTTCGGGGTCGTGGGTTTCCGTTAACACCATGTGATCTGCCTGGCCACAATGAGCATCACTGCCTTCTCCTTTGTTTATCCCTCGCTCTTGGTGGCTGTCTGGGTTAGCGATTCTCAACGGGGCCTACAAGTCACTCTCCTTTGATGCCTCTGAACATCTTTTGGCGTCGATTTGGGTAGGACCGTGTGTTTGTTTAGGTATGTTGGTATTAGTTATGTTATTTTCAGTCACTCATAAGTCACTAGTCGCTAAAATAACGTATTCACACTGGTTGGTGGGCTACCCTTTTTGTGTGTGTTATTTACCGAGGGCGCACGGTTTCCTCAAGTCTGGAATCTCGATGCTGATTGGCCGGCAGTGTTTAGAGGCCAGGGGGGGTTGCCAGATTCCCCCACATGCACCGTCACAGAGATGCTCATATAATTACTAAGTCTTATTTATACTAAGTCTTATTCTGTATTATAACTCTAGCTCAGGATGATGCTACTCCAACATTTCTTTTTTTATTTTTACTGTTACTGCCCACACACTTACGAGGACACAATAATTATACCTATTATTATTGGGGAGTATTTGTAGATGGTCGAGTTTGTTTGTTTGTCTGGAGTTGTGGAGATCGTCTGTGTTTAAGGGGGAAATATATTGTTGGTAAATATGGAGCAACTGATTCCTTCAAACTCTTCCAAGCAACAGGCCACCGTCATTTCTGTTCATCTGGTCCTATTACCTGGCATACTTTGGAGGAATCAAGGCGCTCCAATGTACCAAAAGTATACTCTCCCCTTAAATATCCTGCATGGGCATCTCACAACATTTAATTTCCTGTAATGTGCATTAATTGGCGCTCTGCAAAATGTAGGTTTCACACGGCATATTATAAACATTGCTTGTAGCATTTATCTTGTTTTCTTCATCACAGCAACTCTGAAATAAATTTACATTCCTTCTAAGCTTTGAGAATATATTATAGTAATTATTATTATCCTGAGGTTTATGAATAGATTAAACCTTTCCCCCACGTAAGATGAGATAATGAAATATTATGTGCAGCTTTGAGGGAGGTCCCACAGGCGAGTAGGCAGGCAGGCATGGAGGCAGATGGGCAGGTTAGCAAGCAGATGGGCAGACAGTCTTATAAGCAAGCACTAGCAGATGGGCAGACAGTCTTATAAGCAAGCAGATGGGCAGACAGTCAGGTAAGCAAGAAAATTGGCAAACATGGAGATTAGCAAGAAAATCTGTAGATAGAGGCAGACAGATAAGATGGGAGGCAGTAAAAAGACAGACATGCAGGCAGACACAGAGCCAGTTGTCGAGGCAGACAGTCAGATAATAAGCAAACAGGCAGACAGAGGGATGTAGGAAAACAGAGGACAGTGGCAGGTAAGCAGGCAGGCAGGCAGGCAGGCAGACAAACAGTGAGCCTGGCAAGAAAACAGTCACACGGAAGAGTAGAAAGGCAGACAGGCATGAGAAAGGCAAGGTAAACAAACAAACAGGCAGAGAGATAGAGAGGCAGGAAAGCAGACAGACAGACATACAGACAGACAAACAGACATACTGGTGTTTCTGTTCCAATTGGGCGTTCCTCTTTGCTGGTTAAACAGAGGCCAGTACGGACAAAGGGTCAGTGTGAGACAGGTGAGTTAGGCAGGTAGGGAAGGTGAGGCAGGCTGGCTGGTGAGGTTAAGGAGGCCAGGCAGGTGAGAGGTGAAGGTGAGGGAGGTGTTTGGTGAGTGAGGCCACACCAGTGAGGTAGGATGGATATACTTAGGAGCATGAGGTAAGAAAAGATGATTCAGGTTTGAGAGGTGGAAGAAAGGTGAAGAAAAATTGTTTGAGAAGGTTAGACATCAAAAGTCAACAGGAATAAAGGTATATTAGTTTCACAGGATTAAAAAAGAACATCGAGGTGATTACAGATGAGGTAAAAGTCCAAGGAAAGACTTTATTTATGCATTAGGTGACCAAGAATGTTAAAGAGGTGAAGGTGCATGTGGTAAAATGGAAATACTTATATATAACCAGGTAAGATAACGGTAGATGTGGCAGGTACGAGACGTGGGGAAGGAAGGTGAGGTAGATGAAGAGATAAGGAAGGTCAGGCAGGTAAGGCATGTAGGGAAGATGAGTCAGATTAAAGAGACCAACAAAAAAAAGTAGTAAGGAAGGGGTTGGTTGGGACAATTTAGGATGGAGGTGTAGGATGGAGGGTAGGGTATAGGGTAGATGGGTAAGGGTAGGTGTTACAGGCTTGTGGAAACTATGGAAAGATTTTTTTGGTCAACACATGATGCTTGGAATGGTATAAATAGAAGGAGACTGTACAGGATGGATGGAGAGTTGGTTAGATGGGTAAGGGACGGTGTTACAGGCTTGTGGAAACTATGGAAAGCTATTTTGGTCAACACATGATGCTTGGAATGGTATAAATAGAAGGAGACTGTACAGGTGAGGGACAGTCTTGGGGAAATGACTGTAAGTTATTTTAAGCCACTGATGTTATATTATACTGACTATATATATGCTGACTGAGGGAAGTTGCTGTCAGTCAATAAAAGTTATTGATAATACTTAAAATGTTATAGATGGATATTGGATAAGGCATAATAATATTGCATTTGATAAGTTCGGTATGTGAAAGCAGTCAGTGTAGGTGAAATCTGAGAGCAGTAGGTAGGTAGGTAATGTATGTGAAGATGTTGGTGAATTGAGTAAAGCAGGCATTGTATATAAATATGAGGTAAGGAATTAGTGAGTTGGAATTATGGAGACAGATTGTGAGGTAAGGGTCAGAGATAAGAGTGTGAGATACTGGGAGGGTGTGAGGTGTGTGTGATGCTGACAGAGTAAGGCAAGGAATGTGTGAGTGTATGTGAAGCAGAGTGTGAAGCAGGGAGTGTGAGGTGTGTGTGATGCTGACAGAGGGAGGTAGGGAGTGGGTGAAGTGCGTGTAAGGCAGGGAGTGTGAGGTGTATGAGAGAGGGCGTGGAAGAGAATGTGGCACAGCAGGTGAAGTAGGACAGTAGGGGTCTTGTTCCCAGGTAACACAGTCTGTTCCTTCTCCCCCTCACCCTCTCGTCCCTCCTCCTTCCTTCCCCTCCCCCTCTCGTCCCTCCTTCCTTCCTTCCTTCCATCCCCTCCGTCTGGTCTCCCGTCCTTCCTTACTTCCTTTCCCTCCCTCCCTCCTTCCTTTTAACCCTTCCTCGTTTGCTCCTTTCTTACCTCCCTCCAGCTCATCATTCCTTCTTTCCTCCTTTACCTGTTCCTCTCTCGTAGTACCTCCTTCAACATACATCTCTTCGTTCCTTAATTCCGTTCTTCAGTTATCCCATCATGTTTACTCCCTTCAGCCCCTTCCTTGCCTGCCTTCCCTTTCTTCCCTCCCTTCACTTTCTCCCTCCCCTTTCCCCCTCCACTTTCTACCTCCCCTTTCTCCCTCCCCTTTCTCCTTCCCTTTCTTCCCTCCTGTGACTTTCCTCCGTACCACACCTCCTTATCTCAGTACAACCTTCCCTCCTCCCCACCACCCTTCCATTCATCTTGCTATCACAACCCCCACAGTTTAGATAATTAAGTTCCATTCTCCTTACCTTTTCTCTGATTACACACCCCATTCCCCGACTGTCGTTGTATCTAATTTCTCATCTAGTTTTTTTTTTTTTTTTTTTTTTTTTTTTCAGTCAATCGTAGTTGCAGCCTAAGTATTTCTCATTCATAGTTTTGAGCACAACCTTGGTTTTATTACCACCACTCCTGTACGACTCTCTTTACTCACAGTCTCACTATAGATTCCCTCACTCTTAGCCTCACAATTTTTTCCTCATCGCATCACATTCCTTCTCTCTTAGCTACACCATAATTCCCTCACGCCTTGCTTCATTCCGTTCCCTCACTATAGCATAATTATCCTCATTTCTTCACTTTCCTGCCCCTGTATATCCTCACCACAACTCCCTCACTCGTAACCCCATTCCTTTCTACACAACCACTCCGTCTGTCTCTATTAATTGATGGCCTCCTCCTCCCCTCATGCTCCCCAAACCCTCTCCCTACTTCCCAGTCCCTTCCTCTTCCCTTCCTCTTCCCTCACCCACATCCCTGCTCTGCCATCCCTAAGCCCCCACCCCCATCATCCCATCCCTATACCCCTATACTCCCTAAACTGTCATTACCAACTGCAGTCTGTACTCACTTCATTCGACCCTTCCTTGCCCTTGCCCTCTCATGTTACTCTCTCTTCCTTTACCCACTCTAGTGACAAAAGATCAAGGGGGTAATTTCTTGTTGAGCGAATTGAAGTCAACGCAGCCCTCCAAACAGTGTAAGAAAACACACACCCTGTGATTACACCTTGGTAGTCTGATTTCTGACATAGTTTGGAGGAATTTGACAAGCGCTATCTAGTTCGACCAAACACATTTTCGCCCTAAACACGGTACAGTCGGCGTAAAACCAACTTTTCATTTTCCTTCATTGTCCAATCCATTACCCTTACCCTTGCCTTCTTACTGTACTTTCTCCCAAAACAAATAGAATACTTTTGTCTGGTCTATTGGTCTTGCTTTCTCCTTTCATTAATGCCTCTTCCTTCCTACTTTCCCTATACCCTTCCTACTTTCCCTTCCCTTCCCTTCCCTTCCCTTCCGCCTCTTCTTTCCCTTCTGACTCCTCCCCATCCATGGGTTGACTTTGCCCTTCTCGTATTACCTCTCTTCCCTCCTTCCTTACCACTACCCATACCTCCCACCCCCCTTCCCTCTTTACCACTGCCCATTCCTCCCTCCTTACCACTGCCCATACCTCCCTCCCTCTCTCTTACTGTCCATCCTACCCCTCCCTCTCTCTTACTGTCCATCCTACCCCTCCCTCTTTCCATTCATCCCTCCTCCTTTCTGACTCCTTGGTTTCCTTTACTTCCCTCCTTTCTTTCCATACAACTTTCCTTTCTCTATTTTCTCACAGTTTCCATCAGTATTACGAATTTCTGAATGATGTCTGTGACTCCTGCTGAACTTTCTTGGAAAAATAAATACCTTGCCGATTTGGTTGAAAATTACCACACCCGGAGAAAACCTTTTAGGGGAAAGTGTCTCATGTTTATATTCACGAATTTCCACTTCAATTCTAGTGTAGGGGAGAAATTAAAAAACGCTGAACAGGTGCGGAAAGTGATTAGGCAAACAGAGACAGTGAGTGTGCCGGGAGTGAGTACTGAGTGTGACCTGGTTAGTTTTATAGTAATGGGATTCCTTACTTCCTCCTGTAATGTCACAAGTAGTTTGAATGTCTGATCTCTCTCTCTCTCTCTCTCTCTCTCTCTCTCTCTCTCTCTCTCTCTCTCTCTCTCTCTCTCTCTCTCTCACACAGTATCACACAGTTTCTCCCCCTTTCCCGACCCTCACATTCCCTCCTCCCTCCCAACCTTAAATTTAACTCACTGGCATCATATCTCACACACTCAGTGACTATTCTCTTCCCTTCTTCACCCTCCCCTCCCCTTCCCTCCCCTGACACACACACCTCACCGTCATCCACCCCTCCCTCCCCACCGTCATCTCCCCCTCCCACCCCTCCCACCCCAACCGCAAATTTCCGTGAATCTGGATGGGAGTCGAGTGAGGGAAAGGGACAACAAATCACCGGTAGATCACTTACTCTGGAAATGGACGCCGCCACTGCTATGAGCGGACCTAACACGTATCATGATCCTCAAGTTTGTGGTTGCGGTGGATGTGCGGCTCTGGTATTCCAAAGTATCTCAGGACCCGGGGAAGTTGTTGTCATTGGAAGGTTAGGAGTTTTGTAATGTTCTCCCAAGTGTCTCAGGTCCCAGGGAAGTTGTTGTCATTTGAAGGTTAGGAGTTTTGTAATGTACTCCCAAGTGTCTCAGGTCCCAGGGAAGTTGTTGTCATTTGAAGGTTAGGAGTTTTGTAATGTACTCCCAAGTGTCTCAGGTCCCAGGGAAGTTGTTGTCATTTGAAGGTTAGGAGTTTTGTAATGTACTCCCAAGTGTCTCAGGTCCCAGGGAAGTTGTTGTCATTGGGATGTTAGGAGTTTTGTAATGTACTCCCAAGTGTCTCAGGCTACGGGGTTCGTTTCTCAATACTGAGGTTATAGGATATTATTGTTGTACTCATAAATTTCTCAGGTAACGGAGAATATTTTGCCTTTGAGATTTTATTTTCATATTTTAGTATTCAATTTTATAGAATAATTTGGTTAAGTTTGGTTTGATTAGGTTATTTTTGGTTTGGTTAGGTTAGATTAGATGAAGTTACTGGAGAATAGGTTACCTTGTAATAGGTTAGGATGTGTTTATATACCATAGATTTAGGTACAAAATGGGTCAGATTAGGTGAGACTAGGATACGGGATATTAAGTCAGGTTTTGATAAGCTAAATCAGGTTAATGAAGGTTGGATTTGCTTACGTTATTTTAGGTAAATTTCGATTAATTTCAATCTAGTTAGCAATACTTGGTTAGTGGGTCAGTATGATCAAAGTTCCGTAAGAGAGAGAGAGAGAGAGAGAGAGAGAGAGAGAGAGAGAGAGAGAGAGAGAGAGAGAGAGAGAGAGAGAGAGAGAGAGAGAGAGAGAGAGAGAGAGAGAGAGAGAGAGAGAGAGAGAGAGATAATATGCATCCCTCCATCGTAAGAATGAGGGAAAGCACTGAACGAGAGACAATAATCGTTTCCCTTCACTGTAAGAGATAGGGAACGAACTGAAAGGGAGGGAGTGAGTGAGTGAACGTTTCCCAGCACCGTAAGAATGAAAGAGAAAGCGACCCAACAGGCAGAGAGAGTAAACGTTTCCCTCCCTCCACCCTGAAAGACTTGTGGGTAATGGATCAGCTCAGCCCCGAGGTGGATTGATACTTAGTGGTTGAGCTTGTTAGGGGGTGAGACTGGTGGGTGGCGGAACGGGAGTAGCGGTTGGGGAATGAGAGAGAGAGAGAGAGAGAGTTGGTGGTGGTGGTGAGAAGAGGAGAGTGTGTTATTTTATGAGGGTAGAGGTGGAGGAAGTTGTGTGTAGAGGGGCGAGAAGTGTGGAGGAGTGATTGTGAAGAGAGAAGTATGTGTCTTTCTTTATATGAAGTACTTTCTGTCCTCTCGGTCCTTGACACTGGATAGCGTACAGTGCTGATGGGATTCCTACTGTTATTTCTAGGAAGATGTGTCTATGTATTGATTATCAGGACAGTTTCTAACAGGGACATAATACTGGCCATCTTCTCTCGGTTGAAAATTTCTGTAAAATCTTCATCATGGAATAACATCTTTACTGTCGTCGACTTTATATACATTGTAACAAAGACACCGGTACACATCATCACATAATTATTAATTAATTATTTCACACAATAACACACAGGCATTATAGTGTATGGACGCATAAATATTCATGCACACCCAGTCACAGTCAGATAAATACGACTTGTAATACAGGCATACTCTCATATAAATACAGTACGTAATTAAACACACACACACACACAACACACACACACAATACACACACACACACACACACACACACACAACAAAGGTTCCCAGCTCTCCCCCCACCCCCTGAGAGGATGTGGGATACCAAACCACAGAAAGCGAAAAGAAAAGGAAAAATTCAGAGTTGGATGTTCCCATATAATTGTTTACAGTCGGTGCTACAGTTGTCGTCAAAAATCATCCAACAAACAGGTTCTATATTCCTCATCCATGCACCCACCCGTTGTTGTTGTTTTTGATGCTGTTGCTGTTGTTGTTGTTGTTGTTGCTGTGTTTTTTTTGTTTTTGTTTTTTTTGTTTTGTTAGATTAAGAAGAGGAGTATTTTATGTTTAATTAATCGTATCAGATAGTTATAATGAGTAAGATATATATACGGTAATGTTAACAGGTCGACTCCGCTTATAATGTGTTTTGTACGGTAGAGATATTTTGTTCCTGAACCACAATATATTATAATGATAATAGGACACCCTGTTCATGTTTAAGAGTGAAGTCAATTTATGATGTGGACTGTACTCTGCTGGATGGCTTGGCTGGAAAGGATGATATTCGAGGATTTGCTTGCATTTTTTTTTGTATAATGACATAATAATGGCTGTTTTGGATCGCCTTCCGGTGTTTATAATGATTAGCGACCCGTGTACCTCTCGTCTCGTCGTGTGAATGTTCGGCGTGAATGACTTTTCAGGGGATACTCTTTTATCGACTGATTGGAAGGCTGTTTTGTGGCTTACTATACATGGAGAAATCAGTCTTCTCTAAGTCGCTAACTATGTGTCACTTATACCCTATGCTTCTATTAAGTGGAGATTATCTTGTTGGTATAGTTTAGAAGGCTACTGATTTATTTTAATTATACCAGAAAATGGACGCTTCACCGAGTCTAATGAAGTCAGCAATGAAAGGCTTTACATACGACCCCATTATGTGTTTCGACACTGGACTACCGACAC
Source organism: Petrolisthes manimaculis (assembly GCA_034508575.1). Taxonomy (NCBI): domain Eukaryota; kingdom Metazoa; phylum Arthropoda; class Malacostraca; order Decapoda; family Porcellanidae; genus Petrolisthes; species Petrolisthes manimaculis. Next base: position 75,754 of record JAWZYT010002633.1, read on the forward strand.
TCAAGTCTAATAGAAGTTAACTAGGATAATTCTGTTTAACATAATAGAAGTAATTGGTTTAGATTAAGACATAGATAGTTTGGGGACTGAGAACGATAAAAACAGACGTCGCTTTAGATCCTTTTACGATTATCCTTACTCAACGTAGATTCGACCAGATTAACTAATTCATTAATCCGGTTTATTTGTGGTGGAGCCGTCCGGTGTGTGTGTGTGTGTGTGTGTGTGTGTGTTCCCATGCGTGTGAGCAGCAGGAAATTGAGACAGGATGACGCCTCTTCCAAAGTACCATTTCCATTCAGGGTATTGCCATGATCAAGAAGATTTATTTTTTTTCTTTCGGTTCACTAGGAGGATGTCGGAAGCGCGTGGTGTGTGTGTGTGTGTGTGTGTGTGTGTGTGTGTGTGTGTGTGTGTGTTTCATGTGTCCACAACAGTACATAACATAGTGTGTTTCTGTGTGTGTGTGTCCACTGGTGTGCGTGTGTGTGTCCACTGGTGTGCGTATGTATGTCTATGAATGTTTTCGTGTGCATGCGTAGCCTACAGTATGTGTGTATGTTTGGTGGTTGGCCGTGAGTGAGTTATTTGATGTAGAGGCACGTTGAAGCACGCCCCTCGCTAGTCTGTCGTGCCACACCTGAAAATACCCTCTGAGGCCACTCGGTTTCGCTGTGTAAATATCTGTGCAAGACACTGGCCATTTATTTTTCTTTCTGAGTGTGTTGTCTTCTCAAGTCAGATACAAAGGACTATAGGAATACAGTCATGTAACCGTTTCAGTTCCCTTACAGGAGGTCACAATATAATATTTTGTCAAAAGAGAGGCTGTAAAGTTACGAGCAAAATTTTCGATACATTTGGGAACTGGATTGAATTCCCTTGAGTAAACTTAGCAACAGTTTATAATGTGTTTTTGAAAGCAGGTTCTTGCTTATGAATGCAAAACTAACTGTCATAAGGGCACACGAAAACGTCAGTTAAATATCTGCTTGTGTATCTCATGTGTATCGATCGAAATCTTTGACAGAAACTGTACAGTCGGCTGCAGAAGTCCTTTCGCCTCACCTGCTTCACCGAGACTCACAGTTTTCATGGACTCGAGAAATACCTCATGTTTTCTACACCTACTAATCTCGAGTCTATGAACATTGCGTGCCTCGGTGAAGTACGTGAGGAGACAGGACTTTTGTCGCCGACTGTACAGAACCTCTTGAGAACTGTATATATACAATGATTGTGAATACACAAGACCCGATCCAAGTTGCTTCACTGGATGGTCGTGTGTGAAAGCTTGTACCCCTGATTCCTGAGGCCCGTAGTTTAAAAAAAAATGAGGGCTCTTACTGGAGCTCTATGAACCCTCCAAAATAATCCAGGCCACAGAACCCTTCAGTATTTTTAATAGGGAATCTGTTGACCGGAGTAGTTTGGAGAATTCATAGAGCTCCAGTAAGGGCCCTCAAATTTGTTAAAACTACGGGCGTGAGGACTGTGGAGGCAATCATTAGTATCTTATTGGTGTGATGTATTTCGTGATGTTTTCCCCCTGCGTGTATGATGAGGCTGATGTATGTCGTGATATATACTGTTCCAAGGTGTATAATTTATGGAGGTGGTGTATTACCTTCTAAAGTATGTATGTATTGCAGCTGTGATGATGTTGATGTTGATAAAAATGATGATGGTGGATATGAAGATGATGATAATGATGTATTCTATTCATACAATCTGTCTGTCTGTCTGTCTGTGTGTCTGTGTGATTGTGATTGTGAGTGAGTAGGTATTGACTTGTGTGAGTGTGAGTGTGAGTGAGTAGGTGTTGACTTGTGTGTGGGTGAATAGTTGTTTTTTTTGTTTTTTTTTTTTTGTTTTTTTTTTTTGTGTGTGTGTGTGTGTGTGTGTGTGTGCATTTTTGGAAAATTTTAAAGATGTTGTAAGGTTTCATGAGTCACGTGTGCATAAATCGTAGATCCTTTGCGAGTACAAAAGAAAAAATCTAGCAACCTGAGTGGGTATTTTTTTTTTTTTTTTTTTTTTTTTTTTTTTTTTTACGATACTACGTGAGTTACCTTTTTGTTCTGGCTGTAATTTCTTGCATTCCTCGTCCATTCATTTCTAAAATCGTTTCATTCAGTAGTTCATTCATTCCGCTCACATTCCCTCTTCATGGAGTATTTAGATATTAAGGTAATTTTTTATATTTTTCCTCCTTCATTCATTACGGTAGTTAATTGAAATCATGTTCTCTCTTCGTTCATGTCTTCATTCAACTCATCAATTCTATTTCATTTTTATTCGTGTCTCTTCATGGAGTATTAGGTAATTCTTGATATTTTTTCTCCTTCATTCATTACGGTAGTTAATTGAAATCATGTTCGCTCTTCATTCATAGCTTCATTCAACTCATCAATTCCATTCTGGTTTTATTCGTTTTCATTCATTGATTTCCCAGTTACTCTCGTTCACACTATGCCCACCATTGCTTTCCTCGTGTTGTAGGCTGTCTCTTACAACACAACCCTTCTCATTCATACCTTCATAACCACTGCTGATAGATGTGTGCGTGAGGGAACAGAGGTGATACGTTTGTGTGTAAAAGAGAGAGAGGGAGGGAGAGGGGTAGAAAGGGGTGGTGGTGGTGTGTGGGCGAGTTGGTGTGTAAATGAGAGAGAGAGAGAGAGAGAGAGAGAGAGAGAGAGAGAGAGAGAGAGAGAGAGAGAGAGAGAGAAAGGGGTGGTGTGTGAGGTAGGAGGTGAGGGACTGGCGCAAACCACAGCAAGTAAACAGAAGGCAAAGTTTGGGCGACACGCGAGCTTTTTAGGGAGCCAGGCACGAAGGTCACACCTGTTGTACACACACACGCCACCTGCCTGCTTGTTCCACCACCCTGCTTACCTGTTTGTTCCACCTGCCTGCTTACCTGCTTGTTCCACCACCCTGCTTGCCTGTTTGTTCCATCCTCCCTACCTGCTTGTTCCATCCTCCTTACCTGCTTTTTCCACCACCCTGCTTACCTGTTTGTTCCATCCTCCTTACCTGCTTGTTCCATCACCCTCCTTACCTACTTGTTCCACCAGGATTAGCACCTCCCCCTCACTATATTTCGTGAACAAACGGAGGAAGAAGTAGAAAAGGATATAATAATATATACTTGTTCTTTCACTATCTAGTATCTGTCTCAGTCACCACAACAACTGCAGCTTATACTCCCAGCATACGTGACATTCTGCCCACACACACAAAGTATACATCGTGAATAAAAAAAAAACATAAACAAAAGAAAAAAAAACATAAGCAAAAGAATATACATGTTACTTATTCCAGAGGGAGGTATGTATGCTGGTGTGGTTAGCGTGCAGTGTCGGTAACACAATGGTAGTGGGTTCTAATCTACTCCAAGGGAAAGGATGGTACGGTATATATTTGCTGGTTTTTATAAGGTTCAGCTCTGTGTCATGAAGCTCACGAATGTCATAAAATAACCTCGCTAATATTGTCATTACAGATTAGAGTTGCAATACACAAAGATATATGACTTCCTATCCTTCTTTCTTTGCCTGGATTGCAGTGCTCGATAATGCAGGAATATTCTTGTGTGTGTGTGTAGAACAAACATTGTAATCTATATGTCTGTGTATGTTTGTGTGCTCACCAAATTTTTCTTGAAGGATAATATAAAGGATAATAATAGAACACACACATTCATCATGCAATATTATAATATCCAGAGGACAAATGAATAAGCTTCTCTGGTGCTTCAGTTCCCTTTGGCCTCAGAAGTTAATTTGGTTTATGACTTGGCAGATAAGACACACGACTTTTGTTAGTGCCTTGAATGTAGAGTATGGTACATTAGTCACCGTTCATTCACACTGATTGAGATAAGAGCTGCTGAAGTGTTTGTCCATAATCAGAATAGTAAACAAACGGACAACACAAGGAAAGTATACTACAGTATTTGATCAAAACTTTCCCTTAAAGTGACAACTGGAATACATTGTATTGTGTATTTTATAATGTAACCATATACTTTTTTACCTCCTTCTTTGCCTTTCCTTCTATTTCCTTAATCATCCCTTTACCTTCCTTTTTCTTACGTTGAGCTTGACACATTTAGCCTTGATGTATAATTACTGGTACGTTCTGAGTGATGTAGAACCTGTTTGTATGCATACATCTTAGCATAATACTCAGTCCGAATGCTTTTATTATAAGCAACATAGTAAAGGTTACACAATTCCTTCCCTGTAAACACACATTCTCCACGACATGCAAAACGCACCAACTTATGTAACATGAAGTTATAGATTCATGTATATTTTTCCCCTCTCTCTTCCGCACTGCTCCCTTCCTTGCATGACGATGATACATGCGGTCTTATTGCTGGTCGATCTTGCCGGATTTTTAAGCACCCAAACTCTACCACCTGGTGGAGTAAGTGTGAGTGGGTTTGTGTACTTGCCGTCATTTATCCTCGGTTTATATAGAAAAACAACACAGACACCCAAGGGAACTGACTCCTATGGCAACATTTTAGATGATTCAAGTTGGACTAAGAATTCAACCTTTGTAGAGAATATTAGAATATGTTTGAGAGTGACTGCTGGTTATGTTCGAGGCAATATCTATGCCTGGCTTATTGTTATTGTACAGTCGGCGGTAAAAGTCATGTTGCCTCACCTGCTTCACCGGGACGCACAGTGTTCATGGACTCGAGATATACGCATGTTTTCTACACCTAATAATCTCGAGTCTATGAACACTGCTTGCCTCAGTGAAGCAAGTGAGGCGACAGGACTTTTGCCGCCGACTGTACATACAATATGTTTCTCATATACTGAGAGAGTTTCTTAGTCATCTGTCAGGGCTTTACGAGACGACATTATTTAACCCATCTTCTAAGGGGACCAGAGTGAGTGATTTGAGTTGAGGTGTATTTAACGAGTAGACGTACGGAATGAGACGTCTATCGTGGTGTGGAATGAAGGGAAAAGATACAGTACTGTACTATTTGTCAATTGGGGGAGCTAAGGAATGAAATTATCAGATCCAGTGAATGAAGGGAAGAGGTTGTCGGTGGGTTGTAAGGAAGTAAATTTAGTAAAGGATGTGAAGAGTGGAATTTTGTCGTTTACTGGAGTAGGTAATGCATGAATGAATTGGGATATGTGGAATGAAAAGGCACAGAGCGTGAGTTGGAGGAGTTACAAAAGGATTATCCCATAGTGTACAGAAAAGGGGTACAAAGAGCGAAGTTTGGTCATAGTACATAACAGTAACAAAAATTGGGATAACTCAACTATCCACAGATTATGATTCAAGCAACAACATTTCCATTCACATTTTTATATATATATATATATATACCACTAACAGTTACTTATGGAGCAGTTACCCGAAGCGACTAACGGAGTTCACAGATACCTTTTTTCCCATCTGTATATCATGAAGGAATGGGATGCAAAGAGGTATAGTTTTGACTAAGATCTCGTGACCATGTGAGTGATGTGACTATTTTTAATAAATTTCCACATGTACTGACCTCGCTCATACTCTAAGATTGAATCCCAAGTATGGTATAGGAAATGTTGTTATCAGATAAAGTTTCTGTTGGTATTACTTATTGCTGGAATGTAATGGTTATGTTAATTGAATACAGTATAGGGTAAGATTGGTACCTGTACTACTGATCGCATTTGTATTAATCTTCTTGTTGAGGGACGGGAAAAATATTCGGCATAAAAGGTATTACCAGAGAATTGGTAGTAAATAGATAAGCAAGGAGTTTGTGGAATGATGTATAGTTTTGTATGTGGTAAAGAGGTAAGTGAAAAATGATAGATATGATAGATTGAGGAAAGGCTAGAGGCTACGTATAGTGTGTCAAGTTTTGTGAATTGAAAGAATAAATGCTCTGGTATTCTCGTGCATTGGTTTTTAGGGCATATAATTGTTTACGTTTTGCATTGAAAGAAATGAAGATGCTAATGTTTTACATGGATTTCTGTACAGGCATAAATGTCTGTTGAAGTTAATTTGAAGGTCTACTTACTGATTCCTCCAAAGTATAACAGGAGATGCATTAATTTACTATTCCAGTATAGGCGATATATTTGTAGCCATGTTTGAAGGAATCATTAACCTTCCAATTGACCAAAAGTGGATTCTTCTTGTTCCTTGTCTAAATTCAGATGATGAAAACTATTCTATTTAATGAAATATAGTGTATAATGCCAAGTACCCGTGATTACTGTAGACTCACCAAGTATAAAGGATGTATTGTAGAACAGAAAATGCAAAGAATCACGAGATTTCGAAGGTTGCATGAGAAAGTGGATGATTCATTCCGACATAAATCCTGTGAAAAAAAGTACTTAATATTAAGGAACTTTGACTTGCTGAACGAGGCTACAGCAAGGTCGTAAAGGAACACCAAAGAATACTGAACTGCGTGAGGGTGAATGAGGTGTGGCAATGAAATCTGTTTAGACGGAGACTGTATTTAAGAGGGCATAAAAATGATTGAAAATGAAGAGTGAGAGCATGGGAATTAGAGGTGGGGTCATGACGAAAAGGAAATTGTTGTTGGCGTGAGTGAGTGAGTGAAAGAAGCATTGGAATCTGGTCTTGGTGCAAGATAAATAACAAAAATCTGCTTGAGATAGAGATTGACGAACAGACTGAACAGATATAAGGACCAGACAGAAAGTTTATAATAGACTGAGAGCTTTGGAAGATCAAGGA
>JAWZYT010002633.1:87500-146094 GCA_034508575.1 Petrolisthes manimaculis
TAGCCACTAGATATAGCCAACCACCTTAGGCCTAAAATTAATTAGAGGAAAGGATTATGCGACATCTCCTTCCCATTGATGGAGCGAAGTTTGATCGCCTTTTGCGAGGTCACTCACTCGTACTGATATAACCACAACCACTTACTAACAAACTTTAGCTTACATACTGTCCTAGGATCATCAACAAGTTAGTGTTTATGCAATTAGCGGGCAGTAGTGTGCTGCAGCCTCTTGAGTCAAGTTGCACAATTAGCAGTTAGCCAGTCTTAAGAGACAGCCTGGTTTATTTTGGGTGAAGGATAGTGTACATTCAGGAGCTGCGATAAAAACTCCTTATGTAATTTGCAGATGTGCCCCCGCATACAGATACAAGATGTCCACACTCTTATCATAACCGAACACTTGCTTGTCATGATATGCAGAAAGAGAGGTTGGCCACCATGAGAATACTGATGCATTTTATGGGCTGTAACTTAAATATAAACCATTATTTTAAAGTTTATTGTCGCATCTTGACTTTATACGGCATGGCATTGCTTTTTTCTACCCTGGTCAAGTAGCCATCTCTTACTAATAATTATATTGATGACATGGTGATGGTACTTGAATTAGGAGTTAATCTTGACTTGGAAAATATTTGTGAGTTGCTAGGAGCGATTAGGAAGTATTAATACAAGAGTAATAGGCTCATTAAATTATCATGTTGTAGCCATGTCACACTTGACGTTTATTTCCTACCCAGTAAATCTTCAACTAGCTTGGCATTATTAACTTCAATTGCCATCTGTTACATTATAAATTGTGATTAAGAGCTATTTACATTTCTTGGCGCAAATGTTTGCCATGTAATTAAAAGGATTATAACAGAAAACTCTTGAACTGGACATCGAACCACTCGTACTCCGTTTTTTTTTTTTTTTGCTTGAGTTACGTTGAGTTTATCTCATGAATTTCCAATTTCTTACACTTGGGTCATCACAACAAAACAACGAGTTACAATGAAGGAACGTTTGCTACCCCCTCTCCCCTCCATGTCCCTAATTACCTTCCCCCCCCTTTTGTCCCCCATCTGACCCTCTGTTATCTCGAGGTTAGTGAATTGAGGCGTGGTGGGTGGGGACGGTCGGTCAAATTAGGTAGGGTTAGGTTAGGTCAGATTTGCCCTGACTCCCTCCAGTCGGCAAGTAGGCTATAGCTGATCATCCCTCCTCTTTCTTCAGGTGAACACAAACTCATGTAACCCACGACCATTATTGCCCTGACTCGTTCCGTTGCTCGTTCCCACCATTGTCGGTTCGAAGGGCGGCCCCGCCTTCATGTGCAGCAGATTGTTACAAATGAAATTAGGCATATGTTTCTGTGAGTTATAATTGTAATGAGTGATTTCTTTACCTGGCAAGTGATTCTATAAAATTATCAAGGAAACTTGTTTTTGCCTTTCATGATTGGCTGCAGTTCAGGCTGGTGTAAAATGCAGCTAGACGAGTGATATACTTACATTCATGTCTCTGAAACAGTTCTTGCATATGAGTAGTTAGTAGATGATAATTGCGTTATTTGTAGAAATAGTAACCAAAGAAAGTGTGAGAACGAGACTACATACACAACTTATATATATGGGTCCATCTCATTGGTCCATCCATTACGGAACTACAGCTTCGGGATGTAAACAACAGGACGCGGCAACACAATAAGAAGGGACACACCAGTAATGAAATATAACAACGTTCGAAGATAACAGTTGTCAAACAGTTGTCAATGCAAAACTTAAATGTTAGAAAATAGAAATGACGAAAGGAAAACAATATGAAATGCTATGCGTCATCAGTCTCCCAATATATGTAGCTAAATAAGATATATAGATCTATAATTCGAATTGCAGGGTGCGAGAGTTCAGTCTGTGAAATTAATGTACAGGTGCTGTTGTGAAAGAATAACTGAAAAACCAGTGTCAGCGGAGTATCGAATAAAACTGAAAAAACTGAAGGCCAGTGTACGGAACAACAGCCTAGCCAATAATAACAACACAACACCCGAGAGGACCACCAAATTGATCTGAACCCTGTGTACGAATACCGTGTGTGTGTGTTTGTATGTGAGTGTGTGTGTGTGTGTGAGTGACTGGGTGAGTGGTGGGGTGGAAGGAATACTGTTACCTCGCCTGGAATTGGTCGAACCCCCCCTCACTCCCCGTTCCATCACCCTCCCACTACTCGTCCCCCCCTCCCTCCCCCCCAACAGACCCTCCCTCACTCGCCGATCATCACACTTCCCTCCCCCACCCAAATCCCCGGTTACTATCTGATGCTAAGATAACTGTGATATAACATAGGCCAATAAAGTTGTGTTTGTGGACAAAACCCTCATTGATATAATCAGAAAACCGAAGGAAACAATTTAATTATCAGCCCATGGGAATATACTTGATAAACAAAGATACTGAAGTGATTCCAACCAAGCGGTAAAATATTGGAGGCTGAACGGAACTTGTAAGTCCCTGCTCATGACGCGGCGGGGACAGTAGCCGTGCATGGACCCAAAGAGAACCACAAGGTTGATTGATGATTGGTTCTATCAGCGTCGGGAGGCGGCGACCCGACGACTGTCCTCCAGCCATATGATGAAGGTGAGTGTGAGGCGACAACTTCCACCTCCTCCTTGTTCTCTTCAAAACAACTTGTGTGCGTCTGTTTATGTATATATTTTAACTTTTCTCTCCTGGCTAGTCAGATATATACCAGCATATAGAAAATTACTGGCCTCTTAAAAAAAAGTGTCGCCTTCAATACCCCACGAACATCACAAGCAATTTTTGCTTGAAATCTAAAGGTCAAATACGTGAAACAAAGCAGGTATGCTGTCAAACTCACTTTTCTTTTGTGACAAAAACCAGTTTTGTTGATTCAAAATGTACTGAGGTTGGTGCTCTTTTTTCTGGCATAGCCTAGTGTAGAGGAATTGTTAGCCTAATAATCAGACATTTATAAATGTTTTGTCTTGAGGACGAAAGGTTGTCCGACTCCCTCTCCTTCGTTGCGGTGCCATCGACCGCACGCAAGCGAGCTAACACAATGCGATGGTCTCAATTTTTTCCTGCCATGCCCTCCAGGTCCGTGTCGCAGCCCCGGCGCGCGAGGCCGCTAACAGAGGGTCAGCGGAACGTAAACTGTACCTGAACTTAGGGTTTATCCGTCGTGGATAAATAGGATGGCCTCTGATTCCTTCAGATTTTCTCTGCCAGAACACAAACTGCCTCAGTGTACGAGTAAACGTATGTTGCATAGTTTTAGTGAATTCGTAGCCCTCCCAACAACAAAAGACCTCCCCCTTAGAACTCGCGTACGTAAAGTTGCACAACATAGGGGAGTAACGCGCGATAATAGCCCATAAGGTGGAGTGGGGTAATGTAAGGCCTCGGTTGCCGGTGGGTATAATAATGTAAGCAAATTGGTAACGCCGGAGTTCTTGTGGCATCATAACATGGCATCGGGACATGAGGAGCCTTACACAAAGTCTTGTTCATCTGTCCTATACCTTCACTTGACTTGTCTTGAGTGACTGTCGTTTTGTATTTACTTTTATGTATTAGCCTAGTCATCCTACCTTGACACGATATTATTGTGTCAGAAAATAATTACAGATACTGAATGTCAAGATGTGTATCCAATAACAAACAACTTTTGTCTTCTATTATGATTGACGTCTAGCACTGAGAAGATAAGTCCTTAACAAATTATAGCTGATGACTTAAGAACTTTCATGTTACTACCTTCAGGCGAGTTTTCATATTGAAGGATATTAATAAAATCCAAAGATATAGAACATTACACTTAGATTTCTATAATAAGTAATATAATTAGATGTTTACTGTATAAATCTTGAACTACATCCAAACAGTTTATTATATATAATAATGTAGAAACCCCTCACGTCGCCTAATGGTTAAAACCTGTTAAACTTCCTGATGTTGTACACACAAATTGTCTGTTGGTGTTAGAAGAGTCAGTCGTGTTAAGAGGAGATTATGTTTTGGGTAAATTGGAAGGCTACTGATTCCTCCAAACTATCCCATGAAACGTATTAGTAACACTAGTGTGATCTGTTTCGTGGCATAATTTGGAGGAATCATAGACCTTTCAATTTACCAACAAGAAACTATCCCCTTGTCCCTGGAATGTTATATGCAATACTCTCAACCAGGAAAACATTAAAACGAGAATATCATGTTGGTAAATTGAAGGGGTAACAATCCCTCCAAACCTCAAAGGAAACAAATGACCCCAATGTTACCATATATAAGGGATATGTTTCGTGGCACAGTTTGAAGGAATCAGTAGCCCTCCAATTTATTACCAAGAGAGAATATTCTTTGAGGTAGAGACTGAGAAGAGCTAACACTGAAATATGTAACCTAATTAACCTACTCCAGAAATATCAGCTTCGTGTGGCTTGGAGATATTGCTTCGATTATTCTGTTTGACATATGACTACCAGTACCGGGTATATTTATTTTGGAACTCTTTAGTTTGTATAAAGTGTAAGTAAATCAATACAAGGTTATGTAGGCTGCCCGGTATGTGTTTGCTTGAAATAGAATCGTTTACAATTAGGCTATTCTTTCCCGAAGTATAATACAAAAAAAAAAATAATAATAAAAAAAAATAGCCACAGTAAGAAATTAGTGTTCTTTTGCTGCAAGATTGAAGAGAGTGTACTGCATCTAGACACGTCAGGAATATTGGACATAAAATACAGCAACTAGATATCGTGACCACTGTTGAGAATTATTGGTCCTTTTTTGTATAGTTTGAAATTGAAATGTAGCTGACACATTTTTTTGTCTAGTACACATTCACGACATATTATTGTTGCTATTTTTTTTTTTACAGATCTATCTTTTATTCAACAACATGAAAATGAGAAAAGAATGATAATAGGTAATTATTTTTGTCTCTTGTATCCTATAGGACCAAAGTCGTGGACAGCCTCAAGGAGCTTAGGCTACCTGATAGTGACCTTGTAATTCTCACTTTTTTCCCCAAAGCGTTGATCTAGTCTGGCAGAGCCACCTACCGGGAGGTGAAAGCAACATACACTCTAGTTTTTAGTTGGAACCATACCTGAGTGTTCTTAGATTAATTGAATATAGCCTATATCGTGTCAGTTCAATGCAGCTGGACATGAATTTTATACTTGAGTGTGCTGTTTCATTTAGAGAACCGTAGGCTATATGAATAAAGTGTGTGTGTGTGTGTGTGTGTGTGTGTGTGTGTGTGCTTCCTTGCTTTGTAGTAAAAGTGTGTAAACGAAAGCAATGACGTCAGCTGTTCTTCACCCAATGATAATTATCCTATTATTAAACCTCTACATCATATAAAGTCGTCTAGTCCCAGGTACAGTATCTCTTAACCTACAAGTTGATTATGTTACGTGCCGCCAGCATTGTTCAGGGGATGATAAAATTAACTTTATATAGGAGAAAAATGCGAAAATTCGAGGGTTAGGTTACAGCATCATTGAGGTATGCGAACGTCATCTTACACTAACCATTGGTGTTGTGGAGTTTATGCCTGTCTCAAAGTTGTACAAGCTGTTTGTAAGATGGTGGGTACCTTTACAGAATGAAGGCAACACACTTAGGTTATTATACTTACATTAACCGTGTTTGTCTGTTTACTGATATAGTTGTAACATTTTAATATCTTGACAATTACAGTGCTTTTCTATTGTACATGTACCGAGCCATGTTTCCAGTTTTTTTTCACTACATATCCATTTACCAAGCCTATATAATTATATAGTATTAAATTTACCACGTGGTCGCACAATACTATATTTCTTCATAGCTTGGTAGGCCTAATTATTTATGTGCCTTCTCATGAAACATTTGGTTAGATTGTATCGAAAACTTCAGTTGGGTGTACAGTTGCGGACATCTGGAACCCACAAAGCTGAAACGGGTGTCCCTTATCAAGCATAGGAGAAGACTAGGGGTGTGTGGGAAATGGCTCGTCCTCCCCAATGCTCAGTGAGGGGTCCTGTGTGCATTGTTCATTGTTTACACTCACACTTTTGACCTTTTCCTTATTCGCAACGAAAGGCGACTTAGACTATGCATCTCTCGCTGACTTCCACCAGACTATATTATTGTTTTATTTTCTTGTTGATTGCTGGAGATAATGATTACACCTGGATGCTGCAGATGGAGTACGATACCGGTAGCCTGACTGTTGTCTGTCCCAAGATCAAGAGAGATCTTGGTCTTGGTCTGTCCTACCCTTTCCCGTTTCCCACCAAGCGTTGCCAAACTTACCTTTCCTTTATGTTCGATTCCAAAACGGTCCGAGTGTGGTGTTCGAAGTAGTATCACACCTTCCACCCACTGAATCTTGGAACGAAACTCTCTCTTCGTGCTTTACCTTAAGGGAAGACTTATAACATCCTACTATAGGCTAGTTGAGGAACGTGTACTGTGCTGTGGTACAAAACAATAAATTCTCTCGTCCAGCATTCCTACTCCGTGACTCCTACGAGGCCCCGAGATTATTGGGTGTCGCACTAGATGAGACAGTGGAGCTTCGTGGTGATGTCTGTACCGTAGCTTCTCTTCTGCCCCACTCACTAGATGACGACACCTTATTTTTACACATCACTATCAGGAGAGAGCGAGCAGCTACACCGTCACTCACAGCATCTTAGAATAGGCTATGGTCGGGCATGTCTTGTAAATATGTCTATTCCTTCGTCTTTTATCTGATTATGTCTTTAAAAATATGCCTCGCCCTTCTTTTATCTGATTGTGTCTTGTATTTACTTACGCATTGTTTTTGTCCAGTTCCGCATCTTGTATTGACAGGAGGACGGACTTTAAAATGGCGGCCACACCTTACAATCCAAGGTCGCTAGCGTTTATTTTTAGTGCTCGTATATGAACGCAATATAATGATGCAGTTTCTCGGCAAAGACCAATTAGTAGAACACTTTCATACATAATTATACTTAGCACAGTAGGTACCAAATATTTTCATACCGGATGTTCAAATATAAAAGTGTTATCTATCGTCGGCGATTTGGCTACTGATTCCCGGGATCGAACTGTGCCAGCCTACACTAGTCATCGCCTATTCGTATAGCCTAATGAGGTACGGTAGCCTAATGTTTCTGTTTCCATGGATGTATTGAAAGAGAATCCTCTGCCATTCAGTTTCACCATAAAGTTATGTTGCTTCCCCATAATGTGTGTGTGTGTGTGTGTGTGTCAGAGACTATGATTATGACCTTGGTGTAGGAGCAGCCTATGGGTTCAGGGTCAGGGTCAGGGTCAGGATGAGATCATAGAGGAATATCTCGCAGTGAATCAGCGGAAAAATCTAGGCTTTTTATTGTGTTGGTGTGATTTATGGGTCTGAGCGAAGGAGACTAGGGTTTAGTTTGTGAAGTCTCTGCCAATACCATGTGACTTCTTCTTTATTCATTGTGATACCTACTATTTGTTGAAGTTCCTATAATGAATATAGCCTAGATCTCAAAAGATTATCGATCGCTTGTGCCACCACGTATAGGCCAGTAGTGGTAACAGCTTGACATAAATATAAACAGTTAAATTAGCTTAATGAAAAGAATCCGATTTGCCTTTACATGATAAGCAGTAAAATTAGGACATTGCTTGGGATGAAACAGAATAACAGATATGTATCGGTAATGATATGAATACACTATGACCAACAGACTGACAGACAACAATGAGACAGACTGACAGAAAAGTATAGTGAATCGGATACAACCATAAACACAGACTGACAGTGATATAAGTACAGTAAGAAAAGCATAAAAGGTGTTGATATGGAAAGACTGACATGTCAAGCAATGAAAAGAGTACAATAAGACTGACTGACAGGCAAGGAAGGAAGCGGCACCATAAAAGGAAGAGAATGACTGACAGGGATGAGAATGAGACAGGAAAAAGAACGACTTATAAGGAAAGGTATTGCAAACAGGGAAGAGAGTAATAGACAGATAAGCCGTGAGATTGATGCCATAAAGAGGTACAGACAGACCACAAGGTACCGTATTATTTCTTTCCCGAGACAGATAGACAGCCATTCTTAGTGTCAAGAGGCAGACAGACAGATATTTTAGGTAATGCTTATTAGTTCCGGAGGCAGACAGACAGACGGGTTTTTTCTACTTCCCAAGGCAGAGAGATGGACAGACAGACAATAATGGGGTAGCTGTTCGGTATAAGGTTGGCCACTTGAATTCATACACAGGCTATATGGAAAGAGTTGACATTATTCTGAAAGTACTGCAATGAATGGTCTACCAAGTGACTCGGTGATTACAAAGCAACAAACATTATAATATTGTTGCATTGCAGTTACGTAGTCTTACATTTTCTAGAAGTTGTAAGCCCTTGAAAGCAACAGAATGTGTACGAATTATTCTAGTGGCCAATAATACATACAAACAGACGTGTTCAAACCGAGACTCAAATATCCTATAGTAAGGCGAGGTGTGTTCATGAAGGCGTCATCCAACATGTGATGCAAAACAATATCCCCTACTCGTATACCAAAGTAATTTTTTCCTGGCATAGGATAGGTAAGTTTAGGGAAATCGATGGCTTTCCAGTTCGCCCACAACATATTCTAGGCATAATAATCTGCGATTGATACAAAGGAATACAAAGAAAGTACAGGCAACAGGAGGTCCATAGTGGCCTTTTACGATGATCCTAAACTTATTCTATCACTACCACAGGAAGATATTTCTCAACAAAGAAAATGACTAGTAACGTCTAGATGTTAGGAACTCCTTTCAGTTATCCCATTAAGGAAAACATTATGCTATTAATTATATATTCGTACTAACAACAAACTATTTTAAAATAAAGTTAAAGACCGGTTTCCAAGGGAGTAATCTCTTATGGTTAGAATTGGGAGGGGTATTGTATCCTCCAAACTAGTCTAACCTTCTCTACAAAACAGAACCCGTACTCTTATACTATGTTAATCTGTTTCCCGGACTAATTTTTGAGGGATCACTCCAATTTACAATGAAGACTTTACCCCCTTAACACAAGAGCTGAGTAAGTTTGTATTATATTCTGAATTACCTATAAGTAAATAGAGTAAGGTATTGTACGTCCTTGGGCTAACAGAAGAGAGAGAGAGAGAGAGAGAGAGAGAGAGAGAGAGAGAGAGAGAGGCATACATTCCAACCTGTCTAATTGTTGAAGTGAAATTATTTATCAAGAGTGGGCAGAGCGAGACTGACTTTACTTTACTTTACCTCCTTCCCTTTCGAATGTGTCTTTGGGCTTCCCGGTGCTGCTTCTCGCCTCCATTATTTTACTGTTAAAAAATCCGCCGCTGCTCATTTTTGCAACTCACCGCTGCTGACAAGGAACGCTCAGTTGTGTGTCTTCGTGGTTGGGGGTGAGCTGGTGGGTAATTTTTTTTTGGTTGGTTGGTTGGTTGGTTTGTAGGTTTGCTGGTTTGTCGGTTTGTGGTTGTTGATATATTGGTGTGGTTGGTTTGTGGATAGTTGGTTGGTTGGTTGGTTTGTAGGTCGGTTTGTGGATAGCCTAGTTGGTTGGGGGTTAGGAGGCCTAATCGGTTTGCTTGCATGGTATGGTGAAGGAACAAGTGGCAACTAAAGGAATGGAGGCGTAGGCTAACTGGGAAGAGAAGAATATTATAGAAGAGGAAGTGAATTGGAGAAAACAAAAGAGAATTAATATCCAAGAAAGTCATAAGATGGTGAGGGAACCCAGGGACAGTTTAATAGGATACATGTACCATTGGCAGAAAGAATTGTTTAGGACTAGGACTATCTCTTAAACTTTCACCTCGTAGCCTTCAAATCAATCTTGCGAATCCTAAACAACATACTAAATAGTTGACAAAAATTTACTTCGTTTCATAACTGCTTCGAATACCATACAGGAGTGTACAGATTTTGAAGGGTCGTGTGGGATTTGAGAGATGACTGAACATTTGCTTTCGTTTAGTAAAGTCATGGTCTAATGTACTGCAACCTGGTGAATAAAAGCGAGCTATTTGAGTTAATTTTATGAACCAAAATTGCACACACCAACAGCTATAGTTTCGGATCATTTTTCGAAGCCATCTCATTGGAAGGTGTTGCAGTACATTAGACCATGACTTTACAAGAGATTCACAGTCCCGCAGCGTTAAACCAAAACTCACATTCGTCCCTGAATGTTGTGTCTGTTGGTTGTTGTGGTCTAGGGAGGTGGTACGATATTGTTGTGTCTGTATGGGCTAGGAATACCTCTCGAGGTCATATTTCATCGGGTGTTGGAGAAAGAATGCAATGGTTTATGTTTTTTGAGAGTAGGCAACTGTATAGGTTGTGGTCTGTACTTGGTCTTCTGTTATGGTAGGTTTTTCGTTGTTGTGTTTGTGTGTGTGTTTGGGTCGGAGAAACAATTCAACGTTTATGGTCTTGGGGAAATGTGATGTATGTATGGATTGTGGTTTTGAGTAGGTTATTGGTGGAGAGGGAGAGAGAGAGAGACCTTTAGAGGTCAAATTGATATCGTATTTGATTGGGATAAGGATGAAATTACTCACTATTTTGTGGGGTGATGTGTGCTGAACTGCATCACCCAATGTTATACAGCTTCTCTCAACCTGATTTTTTTTCTGATATTATAGTGAAAGACTCCAGGCATCACGAAATTTCAGAATAAAAAAATACCGCTAGATTTATGGTATTTTCATCCACAATCATAAAAGTGAGGTAAAGTAAAAAAAAATGGGGCTGGATGCATGTTATTTTAAACCTGAAATTTAGAATAGTATTTTAAATACTTGTCTTATTGTCCACCTTGATAATTTCATTATCTGCCTAAATGTTTTTGCAATAGAGATAGCCTTCATAATTCGGTTCCCCTTCCCTTTCTTCACTAACAATGAAATTAAACCATTATGAGTGCCAATGTTGATTGTTGTATTCTAACAAGAGACAATTTTGTTGTGCCAGAAAACAATTACAATTATATAAGGTTGAACTGTTTAATAGTTACTGCTATTAAGTTATGGATAATATTTTCGAGTGATTTTTCATTCGCAGGTGTTTTACAGTGCACGTGACTACCAAAATTTGTTAATCAGGAAGGATAGTTGTACCAATTGACACTAGCGACTCTTTAAGAGGTCGGATAAGAAATTAGTTACAACCATTGGGTTATAAACAGTACAGTATCGTCCTACTTTTGAGAGATTTTGCCATGGTCACTAACTCACTTGGTAAATAATCGAAATAATGTGCTGCTTGAAAAACTATATAGCCTATATTGTTGTTGTTGCTTCCTCAGCCTCACGTTGTTCTGGCACGTAATGTCGGCACCATTGTCGATGGGAACAAATTCTCTCCCTGTCGTGATTCATCCTTCCTGTACCGAGAATCTTTGAGGTGACTCCCACGGTACGACGTGTTCAACATTGTGTGGTGTGTGTGTATTTACAGTTGGCCCGAACGAGACCGTGTTGTATTCCTACCCAGAAAAATATACCAAGAGCGTTCAGAGATTGCAACCCCCCTACCAGGTCATAAGTCTGTACTGGGTTGTGTGTGTACTGGGATATGTGTCTACTGGGATATGTGTCTACTGGGATATGTGTGTATTGGGATATGTGTGTACTGGGTTATGTGTGTACTGCATATATTTTCATTAGATATCACGACACGAGTTTTATATTTGATAGTATTTTCCCTATAGTTAACTGTATGTATGCCTTATTACCATTCATGTTGTCTCTTTAGTGGTTGTACTCACGCTCCTAGGCTTACATTTATCTCTTGAGTGAAGATATGCTTGAGTGGCAGCTGTGTCGGCTTGTCTGTGTTGTTCTCCGAGGAAGAGATTGGTAAACACATTATTTTAGACTCTTAAGTCGAGCAGTGTTTGTGTGTATCCGTATATATAGCCTGTTAGCGTTGTATTAATATATGGGGTGGATTGGTGTGTACTTATTCTTATTAGTATGGATAACGTGTCATCTTTGTATACTTTTGTAGTAGTGTGTTGAGTATGGGTCAATGGCATATGTGTGTGTGTTATGGTGTGGGCCTTCGTGTGAGGAACAAATATATCAGAAGCATGTGTGAGTATAGTTATGTCAGTGTCATTACTGTGTAGGCCTAGGAAAACAATGTGTGTGTGTGTGTGATTGTCAAGTGAAAGAGGCAGGCTGTGTGTGTGAGAGAGAGAGAGAGAGAGAGAGAGAGAGAGAGAGAGAGAGTGAGTAAGCAAGCGTGTGTGTGTTTGAGAACGTCAAGTGAAAGAGGCAGGCTGTGTGTGTGTGTGAGAGAGAGAGAGAGAGAGAGAAAGCAAGTGTGTGTGTATCTTATGTGCGTGTGTACGTGTAGGGTACGTGTGTGTGTGTGTGTGTGTGTGTGGGAGGGCAGCAATGTGTTGGTGGGTCCTTACCAGAGATAAATATCCGGTTTCATCCTTATTTACCCATTAATCATCGGTTTGATCCTTCACCTCTTCCTCGCCCTCTTTCACCGTCCCTTCTAACCCTCACCCTTTATTCTCCTTCCCTCCTTCGTCACATCTTCATCAAATTCACTATTCTCATTCATTATTTCATTTCATTTTTTTTTTTTTTTTTTTTTACATTTTTAATATTATTTTTTTTTTTTTTACATTTTTAATATTAACTTTTTTTTTACATTCTTAATATTAATTTTTTTCTACATTTTTTTTATTTTAATTTTTACATTTTTAATATTAACTTGTTTTGCTCCGACTAAATATTGCCCACCAATTCTTCCTCTCTATCGCTAGTATTTGTTGTTAACTCTGACCTTTCCTCCTCCTTACTTCCTTACTTCATTTTAATTGTCTTGTCTCTTTTCTCACGCAACATTCTTATCTGTTCTTGTTCCCTTTTTTCATCGTCATAATTGATTTTGTTTCACGATCCTTTTTTTTGCCTTTTCTTTGCTTGATTCTGATTTCATTTTGTCCCCCAATTGGTCTTGCATTCATTCACCTCATCTTACCTCGCTTACCTTCACTTCATCTTCCCTCGCTTACCTTTACCTCATCTTACCTCACTTACCTTCACCTCATCTTACCTCGCTTACCTTTACCTCATCTTCTCTGGCTCACCTTTACCTCATCCTTGCTTCACCTGTACTTACCTCATCTCAGTCAGACACCTTATCTTTCCTCTCATGGCCTGATCTATCAATTATATACACTTTTATTGTTTACTGTTCTGACGTCGTTCCTTCATCTTTTTGTTAAAATGTGTAACTTACTGACCAGCTGTTTACTGTAAAGATCAGTAAATATCGCACGTATAATGTCAAGGTCTAATTTCCACCTTGTTCCTTTTTTCGTATTGTGTTTTGTGTTATTTTCTATTGTCATTACCTCTTGTGTACAATGTTCCGTCCTATCCTCTTCCATGTTTCAATCTGTTCTTAGTTTTCTCCTCGTGCTTTATCCTCTGCGAAAGATTTTAAGAGTTATAAGTTGCCTGAAAAGGAACCTTCACTCTCCCTATAACTGTATTCCAACATGCGTACATATAAACGGAACACACGCTTAGACGCACAAACATAATTCATCACAAACACAGACACACGAACACAACCAATGTCTTTCATTTTTCCCTTTCCCCGTATCTTTCAAGCAACTTCCTTCCTTCCCTCCCTCCCCCTTCACTCACTCACTCAGTCAGTCAGCCAGTCACTCCCCCCAAGTCTAATTTGCCAAGGGGTAGTTGTGCCATCATCTATGTTAATAAATGTAAGATATTCATGTTAGCCTGCCCTCCTGATAATAAATGTTGGGGCGGATGCTTCGGTCAACGCCCAACTCGCCCCTCACCCTCGCCCCTCCGCCATTTTGAACCGTAGCGTCGCCAGCACGTAAGGTCGAGGTGCCCGCTGCTGTAAATGGGAAAATGGGCAGTTTAGGGAGCTACGGTGATGGCCCAGGGTTACCGAGGGGCAGGGAGATTTTGACTCCAGGTCGAGGCAAGGGGAGGGAGGTGGGTTGTAATTCTGGGCAGTCAGTCAGGGAAGCAGAGAGGTAGGCAGGGTCAGGGAAGCAGAGAGGTAGTAGGCAGGGTCAGGGAAGCAGAGAGGTATAGGCAGGGTGGGTGGTAGTGGTGGATATCTTGTTGTTGAGGTGGTGGTGGTGGTGGTGGTGATGATTATGTTGTTGTTGTTGGTGGTGGTGGTCGTGGATATCTTGAGGTGGTGTTGGTGGTGATGATTATGTTGTTGTTGGTGGTGATTGTGGTGGTGGGTGGACGAGAGAAAAGATTAAATTAAGGAAGGGGAATATAAGGCCTGATGACAGACTTGAAAGAATGAGATAGGAAATAAATATTGTTTAGGAATGAGGGATGATTTATAGAAGTTAATTGGCAACACGAATAGAAAAGAAAGAGAGAGAGAGAGAGAGAGAGAGAGAGAGAGAGAGAGAGAGAGAGAGAGAGAGAGAGAGAGAGAGAGAGAGAGAGAGAGAGAGAGAGAGAGAGAGAGAGAGAGAGAGAGAGAGAGAGAGAGAGAGAGACACAGAGAGAGAGTCACAGAGAGAGAGAGACACACACACACAGACACAGACACAAACAGAGAGAGTAAAACACACATTAACATAGCAAGGACCCTAATATTATCCCTCCCCCCTCCATGTGTGTCTGTTTATCCCTCCCCCCTCCATGTGTGTCTGTTTACCGTGTTAGGTCCTCGTCATTACCGCTGCCCAACACATTCATTACGAAGCACAAAGTCTCGTTGTAAATCACCCACGCTAAACTACTTACCTACCGAACCCTCCTCGGAATTTGTTTGTTAGTGTGTGTGTTTGTAGTTATTACATACGTGAGACTTTTTAATGTCATCGGTGGTGGGGTAACGGGTGGAAACAAGAAGGAAAAGTAAGGGATGAATGAGGAAAAATAATAATTATTATTATTTTAATAGTTCACGGTAAATTATATATACCGGTATTGTTTTTATTTTTTATTTTTTATTTTTTTTTACCACATACTCAACCTAGTGTTTTATCTTTAATGTTGTGTTTAAGGATCGTCACGGGGTGGTGGTGTTTGCGTTACGCTGTCCACCTCGAGATTATCCAACCAACCAACCAGCCAGCCAGCCAGTCCATCCCTCAGCCTCGTCACTGTAGACACTGGCCAGGGTAATCAGTTTCTGGATTATTGAGGCGTCGGCAGGAACCAACTTTGAGTAAACCTTAAGGAGAGAGTCTGGTGTTGGTAAATCTGGAGTGTGTGAGCGGCTTAGATTAATTATGTAGGTAGAGTAGAGTTCCGGTTGTAATGGTTAGAGAGGTTGTGGGTAGTACGGAAATATGAGCGTGATGGAGGAGTAGGAAGGGGTCAAGGTGTAGCTGTTGCACTGCTATGGAAATGTTTACGAATTTTCCCGCGTTCTATTAGTACCGGTAGTTATAGTATTTGTAGCCGGAGTCTGTGTTTGACATATGATTTACAGCTTTGAGATGTTTGAAGGCTACTTACCCACCCAAGCTATGCCAAGGAAAATAATTCGTTCATTGAAGACGAGGTAGTAAGGTATCCTATGTGTTACAGCAGTTGTGTTTGTAGAACCAAATCGGCTACAATTTACCCAAAATATATTACTTCCCTAAAACTGTTGGTTCTTAGCTTGACTGAAAAGATTTTAATGCTTTGAACAACAGGAGTCGTTCCTCAAAAGAACCTTAATTTTAAAAGCTACAAAATATCTATATGTACCATAATGTTGTTTGTGTCACATTAGACAATACTTATCACTATATTTCGTTTTGCCTTGGGGAATTAAAAAGCTATTTATTCCTCAAAACTTTGGTACAGAACAGATACCCTACAAGTCAACTTAATCGCTTTTTTTCCTGACAAAGTATGGACGAGTCAGCATTTTATGGAAAAAAATAATGATAGTACCATGTTTTTGATTTCGAAACAAAGAAATATAATATTTGATGAAATTCAAAATATAAATGACATTAATTTTCCTTTCGTTTCAGGTAAGTGTTCCTTGAGTGCTGGTTTCAAGAATATTGTGTGAGTATAATTTTTTTTGCTTTCATTTTCAACCCTGCAATAGGAGATAATATTTCGGGAGGTCTGCCCTGTGTAGATTTAAATTCATTGCATCTTAAATGATTTTCATCATTTTGACACACACATTCATTTATTTTTGGCTATATAGGTATAGTGTCAGTTTTCAGCGAAATATTAAAAGATAAAGTTCGTCGATCAAGGTGATGTAGTACTGAGTTCAGTTGTAATAATTTTACTTATGTTACTTATGACAACCATTACTTCACTGCAAGGCCAAACAGGTCAAAATAATCGAGTAGTAGTGTTCGCTTCTATAAAGTAAATAATAATGTAACACCATCGTAGCGTCCTGAAATCAAGCACGAGTGAGAACAAACAGACGAAAGGCAACATACATATTCGGTTTTCCCACTTGAGATATGGACAGTGGTAGATATGAGATAAATACGTAAATACAAGAATAAGAAGTTAGAATATAGCACATTTTATTTTGAGCATCCTATTTAGCGAGTGATTTGTGTGGCTATACTGACGTCAGGTGACCCTCGAGGTAAGGAGTACTTGAGGCAGTGTGTGTTTTCATATCGACATTGGACTGGTCTCGGTAGCTTCAGGTCATGCAAGACAGGCGCCCCTCCTCTCCTTCCCTCTCCTCCTCTCCCCTCTCCTTCCCTCCCCTCCTCTCCCCTCTCCTTCCCTCCCCTCCTCTCCCCTCTCCTTCCCTCCCCTCTTCTACCGTCTCCTTCCCTCCCCTCCTCTACCCACTCTTTCCCTCCACTCCCCTCCTCTGCCCTCTCCCTCCCTCCCACGCGACCCCTTCTAAAATCAAACGTCGACAATCATAGGGGTTAGTTCTCCCCCACCTTTCACCACAGACTCGTTGTGTTCTTCCCTATATAACCCCTTCACACCTTTCGAAATTCTACCTCACACCCCTCTTGCTAAATCAGAAATCTTAAAGAACTTCCCTTTATCTCTGGATCCAAAACATTGTCCACCCTAGAAATTCCCTGTTCCCCTCCTCTTTCTATTTCTCAGCCTTCCCTTCTCCCCCCCCCCCACTCCCTCGGTCCCTCTGCAATGAACCTCAGTCCTCGTGTGGGTCTGTAACGCCCCCGCCCCGCCCCACCCTCCGAAATCCCGCCCCTCAACTGTAGCCCCTGCAGCTCCCGCCCCCTCCTGCCTTCTGCTTGCGTGCCATAATATCCAATAGCCTGCGGATTTGCTCTCTACCTACTTATCATTATTTACAAGTATAGCGTGAATTGCACTCCTATTTTCTTTATGTCCCAAGTATTCCTACCGACATTCCTCAGAAATCTCTGTCGTAACTGGCTGCCGTAATCCAGCGCCTTCCTTCCGGGCCAATAGAGTGCCACGTAGTGCCTGGAGGTCAGAGTCGATATACGCCTTCCACCAGCAAATGATTATGTGCCTTACGGGCGCCTTGGTCCTTATGGCGGTGCTGGTGTGAGCGAGGCGAGTTACCGACTACATGCACCAGCCATCGACGAGGTGGACAGGGTAATGCCAGTGCTGAGGCTCCCTTAATTGTGGATTTTGTCAACATGCTACAAGGGGTCGATGTGGCCGCTAGGGAAGAAGGGTAGGAGTAGTGGGACGGGTCACACTGGGCACTTCTGGCCAGGCTTAAAGGCACACGATAAGCGTTATCCTCCTTACTAATGGGGCCATGTGAGAGGGGAAGGAGGCACTGAAGCACTTGGAAGGGGGTCCTTGTGAGTGGACAGAGCGGGGTCACGAAAGCACTTGATGGAAGGGAGGAGTGGGGGGCAAGATATCACTAACTTGGAGGGAATCTTTATGACTGGATAAAGGGAACTATGAAAATACTTGGCGTTGGATTTTTGTGCTTGGACGGAAATGGACGCTGAAACACTTGGAGTCTATCTTTTGAAAACGGAGGAAATACAGAACAATTATTTGCAGAAGGAACTGGAACATTTAACTGACCGGAGGGGAGTAAAACAACACCTTGTATGGGTTCGTAGTTTATGGATGAGAACTTCGTGGCCACTTGAGTGTAGGCTTTTATGGAAGAGAAAATGAAGCACTGGGTTAAGGGTGTGTGGCTAAGAAAGGGACATATTTGGAAGGGGTCATGAAAGCAAAGGGGAAGGATAGGGGAAGTAGGGATCTAGGGGGAGGGAGGGGGCCAAGTAAGGGACATATTTGGAAGGGGTCATGAAAGAAGTAGGGATCTAGGGGGGAAGGAGGTGCCAGCATGGAAGCACTGTATGTAGGAAGGTATATAAGAGTTGGTGTTGCCTGGTGAGTGGTGCCAGGGAGACGGGGACGGGGACGGGGACGGGGTCATTACGTGCTGAGGGAGGTGTTCGTGAGTGGGTCTTATTGCCTCTGATGTTTGTGTGCCGCTGACGTGAGGCCTTGCTATTGCCGCTACACCCTGGACGATTTTGGTGTGTCTGTGTGTGTGTGTGTGTAAGAGAGAGAGAGAGAGAGAGAGAGAGAGAGAGAGAGAGAGAGAGAGAGAGAGAGAGAGAGAGAGAGAGAGAGAGAGAGTAACAGCAGGGCATGTAATAAGGGTAAAGAAAATAAGTAAGAACTAGAAAAGAAGGGAATTGAGAAAACTGAACGGATGGTAGCCTATGTAATAAAGGGTAAAGGGAGAAAGCAAAAGATAAGTATACTCTCCCCTTAATATAATATGCCAAATTTATACTGTTCCCACAATGTATATATTAAGATACAGACTTATGATTGGATAACCCATGAGCTGTCACCAAGTACATTGACGACCAAAGTTAAGGTGGTAATTCTATTTTGGTACATTGGAGTGCCTTGATTCCTCCAAAGTATGCTAGGAAACAGGACCAGAAGAGCAAAAATAATGGCGTTCTGTTGCTTGGAATAGTTTGGAGGATTCAGTTGCTCCAGATTTACCAACATCAAACTTCCCCTTGAAATAGAGTCACTCGATAATGAAGGGTATCTGAAAATGTCAAACCAATTTTATCCATCCATAATGTAATACACTCCAATTCACATTTTATTATATGAAATAGAAAAATAGGTACCGGTATGTATGTAATATTAATAATACTAGAAGGGGTATGTATATAATATTGATAATACTTGAAGGAGTCATTAGGTTAAGTGGACCATTTTGCAGTCAAGGGTTTCGAGTCACTGAAATACAGGTTATTAAGTCTTATTTCGTCGATTAGGAACGTTTAAGGGAAGTATCTAATCTTTTGTGGTCACATATGTTGAAGTCAATGTAGGACTCCAAAATTATTTATAAAACACATCCCCTGTATAATTTCATATGGAGGGGTTGTGTTTCCTGGCATAGTTTGGAGGAATCGGTAGCCTTTCGATATCCCATAATTATTGGTTACTCCCCTTAAGGACCCTGTGTTCGTGTGTGAGTCTTGGTGGCTTCTGGTTCCTCCTGATTATGCCACGAAACAAACTCCTTCCATATGGGTGGTGTTTCGTGACAATGTTTGAACGACTTACTAACCTCCAATTTTCTGACTACATCACTGGGTCTCTTAAAGAATCAAATCATATCAAACTTTACCCCTAGAATTACTACTATATGTTATAAGTACCAGATGACAAGACCACCCACTTGACCATTTTTCTTGCCACGTGTTGACATTTATATAATCATCAAAAATGTATATTTATATTATCTGCCCTTCCCTCCCCTCCCTTCCCTTCCACCCCCCTCCCTTCTTTCCCTTCCCTTCTTCCCCTCTTTCCTGCCCTTCCCCCTTCCCCCTTCCCTGCCCTTCCCCCTTCCCTTTCCTTCCCCCCAGTAAGTAGGACAACTCAGACAGTCTCCCTGGGCGGACATTAGGGCAGTAAGACACACCGTAATGACATAATAACGTAACCCATAATATTCACGTTATTACATCGATTAGGGGAGTCCCTTTGATACTCGGAGGTGTGTGTGTGTGTGTGTGTGTGTGTGTGTGTGTGTGTGTGTGTGTGTGTGTGTGTGTGTGTGTGTGTGTGTGTGTGTGTGTGTGTGTGTGTGTGTGTGTGTGTGTGTGTGTGTGTGTCCTTAGTCTTGCCCACACGCACGCAGGCAGGTATAACCACTCACACACATCGACCAATACGCACACACACACACACACACACAGAGATCGACACTCGCATAGGCTACTCACACACACACACACACACACACACACACACACACACACACACACACACACACACACACACACACACACACACACATAGATAGATACAGACAGGCAGTTTGAATATTGACTAAACGTAACTGAGAATGGAATAGCATACACTGTTTCCTTTACTTCTATATCCCTGTAATTATATCCATCACTTGTAAGGACTTCAGAATATAAATAATAACAATAATAAAGATGATAATAATAATAGTAAAAATAATTATAATAACAAAAAAGGTAGTAATATAATAATAATAATAACAATAAAGATAATAATAACAACAATAACAATAAATATAATATTATAATAATAATAACAACAATAACAATAAACAAATTTGTAGGCTATACCGAGAAACCCAATATTATTACCTCAGTATATTTATTTTATTTATTTTTTATATGGGACAGTGTGGAGGGATGATGAGTAATAGCAAGGGTAGTTTATATGTACAGTTGGACACAGGAATTCATGGTACAGCCCCAAGTGAGAAATGGTCAATTTCTCCCAATATCAAGTTCCTTAGTGCCAAATAGGAGACACCATCAGGGGCAGAAGTCAGTATTGAGGATGGTGTGTGTGTGTGTGTGTGTGTGTGTGTGTGTGTGTGTGTGTGTGTGTGTGTGTGTGTGTGTGTGTGTGTGTGTGTGTGTGTGTGTGTGTGTGTGTGTGTGTTCCTTAGTGCCAAATAGGAGACACCACCAGGGGCAAAAGTCAGTATTGAGGATGGTAATAAAAAGCAAGTACCTGATAATAGACACCCATGGTTACTCAAATGGGACAAGTATATTTCACCTGGGCTGTACCACCCATTCCTGTGTCCAACTGTACCTTGAGTAATAGGCCCCTATACCCGGTAGTGTCCCTGTCAGTGGGTGCGTGTTGAGTGAGGCTGGCTGGCTGACTGTTCTTGGACGTCACATTATTCTCGTCACACCACATTTTTGTTGGATGTGGTGGCGGCACTCTGGTAGGCTAAATGTCAGGGTGGTGGTGGTCATTATTAGATTTGTTGTTGATGGTGCTGTTGGTGTTATTATTATTATTATTATTGTTATTTTAAATTTTATTATTATTATTATTATTATTATTATTATTATTATTATTATTATTATTATAAAAAATATTATTAGTACTATTAATATTTTTATTATTATTATTATTATTATTATTATTATTATTATTATTACTATTACTACTACGGTACTATTAATATTATGATTTTTTTTTATTACTATTACTATTATTATTATTATTATTATTATTATTATTATTATTATTATTATTATTATTATTATTATTATTATTATTATTATTGGTAGTTGCATTTTGTTATTATTTTATCCTCGTTCACATGAATCTGAGAACAGGATTAGTTTGATGATGAAAAAAAAAAGTGAAAACAAAAAGAGAATAATATCGTGCACAGAATGATGGGGATGAAAGAGAGGACTGGACTAGAAAGCTGGAGGGGGAGAACAGGGTGATAAAGGGGAGGAGGAGGAGGAGGAGGAGGAGGAGGAGGAGGAGGAAGAGGAGTAGGAGAAAGCATGTACAGTTGGCATAAAAAATCCTATCGTCTCACCCAATGTTTAATGAAGGGTAATATAAATAATAGGCAACTAATCATTAAGAAGGCACATTGATAATACATAATATAATACAAGCCTGTGAAGATTTTATTTCCATTCACATGTGGTTCATGATTTCACACACACACACACACACATGGAGGCATCAAGTGACCTTTAGAAAAACACTCCCTCACGATGGTATAACTCGAACTGACATTTTTCCCTGGTGCGTCCTTTGAGTGAAGAAGCAACAACGATTATCGAGTCTAGGCTATATACCAGAGAGTGGGGCAGGGTGGGTGTGGGTGGGTGTTGATGTACGGTATATAATTATGAACATTAGCGATCAATTAGGAATCCATATTTATCCGTCCGAATCCCCAACTTGTCCCCCAACAACCAACCCCATTCCTTTCTCATCTTATATTATACCCCATGCTGTTTCTCACCCACCACTCACTCATTCAATACTCACCACACACTCATCCACCTAAAGTTTCTCACCCACCATTCACCACACACTCAATACTCACCACACACTAATCCACCTAAAGTTTCTCACCCACCATTCACCACACACTCAATACTCACCACACACTCATCCACCTAAAGTTTCTCACCCACCATTCACCATTCACACACTTAATACAACACTCATTCACCAAAAGTTCACGAGAAATAAACGGGGTGAAACATTACGAAGGAAACGGTGCGGAAGTCAGTCAGCGGGTGATAACATCGTGTTTTGTTTTTGTGTGTGTGTGTGTTTTGTGTTTTATTTCCCCATTACATATAATAATTTCAAGTTACTACGAAAAGAAAAGCATCATATTTTTTTTAACTTTTTTTTTTTTCATTACATTTAATTTCAAGTTACTACGAAAATAATGCATCATATTTTTTTAAGTCGGATGTATATTAGTGTTGTCGGGGTCCGCATCATGAACTTGTCTAAAGCGAGCTGTGTGTGTGTGTGTGTGTGTGTGTGTGTGTGTGTGTGAAATTAGGGGTCGGGGTT
The DNA here is from genome assembly GCA_034508575.1 of Petrolisthes manimaculis. Classification (NCBI taxonomy): domain Eukaryota; kingdom Metazoa; phylum Arthropoda; class Malacostraca; order Decapoda; family Porcellanidae; genus Petrolisthes; species Petrolisthes manimaculis. The sequence goes on from JAWZYT010002633.1 coordinate 110,372, forward strand.
GGAGATTGCAATGGGGCTGGTAAATGTTGAGATCCGAGCAAGATTATTTCGATCATCTGAGTTTCTGTGAATCCGGTTCCAGCACACATTGTTATGCCAGACAATGATGTAGATAAATGACTGTGTTTGAATGGCCGGCAGGTGGTGATATATTGCGAAGGGGTGGTGAGGGGGGGGAGTGAAGGGGGGAAGGGTGAGGTGGGGGGGGGGGGAGAGTGAAGGGGGGAAAGGTGAGGGGGGGAAGGGTGAGGGAGGGGGACAGGTGAAGAGAAGTGGGAGGGGAAAGTTGAGTACAGGGGAGAAGGGAAAAGAGACGCCGAGGGAGGGAATGGCGAGTAGAAGTGAAGGGAAGGTGGTGAAGGGAAGAATAAGAATGATTAGGGGAAGGGAGGAGGGTGAAGTGGTGGTGAAGGGAGGGGATGGGAAAGGTGAGGAGGGGCGAGGAGAGTGGGGAGGGTGAACGGGAGAGTGATTAGGGGTAGAGAGGCGAGGCGAGGAGAGGAAAGGAGAGGGTGGGTGGTATTGGGAAGAGATAAGAGGAAAAAAAGAGAAGAGTGAAGGAAGGAGGAGGAAGAGGACGAGGGAGAAAATAAAAACACAAAAGAAAAACGTAATCTGAAGAAGGAATTGAATAAAAGAATGAGTGGTAAGATGAATTGTGAGGAGTGGATAAAGTTAAAAAAAAAATACAATAAATACAGACAGAAAAGCAAAGGAATACAAATTACAGGCACATAGCAACAAGTTTATGGGGTTTTGCACAAAAATATATATATGGTTCTATACTAACTATTTAATATGGTATATAAGGTAGATATATCGTATAGAAAAATTATATAAAGACTATTCCCAACATAGCTTACCACTCCCTCCATTTTCATTTTCCATTTTCCTCTATCTATCTGTCTCTATTTCTATCTATATCTTTATATCTATATCTTTTTCTATCTATCTCTATCTGTCTCTATTTTTATCTATCTCTTATCTGTCTATCTATCTATCTATCTATCTATTTCTATCTATCTAAGCATAAGAGGCCAGCGGAACACAAGTTTTGAACAGACTATAGCATTGAGAAGAGGAAAGGTTCGAAAGTGACATAAACTATACTATTCTACATACGAGATAAATTATAATCTCTTCAACACAACCACTTACAATTTACTCCCGGAAACATGCATCTCTTGACATGAACCAATACACATAGAGGTGGAGAAAGTCGACTTATATCATTATTACTTGACTTACACAGTTACACAATTAGTACTTGAAGGTCAATAATAACATTCAGATACAAATAGCACAGTGTAAGGATTGTTTGTTAGATATTTTAGCTAGATGTACAGTCACGAGCACTAATAAGTATCCAGGTGTACTTCGAATACCTATAGAGACAGTAAATAAATAAACATGGAATTGGAAAAAGAGACAAAATGAGTGTGAGTAAAAGGGAAGTGCAAGTAGGATACAAGATAAGTGTGAGATAGTGTGTGTGTGTGTGTGTGTGTGTAAGGAGGGAAGGTAAGGAGGGAAGGTAAGGAGAAGAGTAGGTAAATGATGTGAGAGTATGGGAAGAAGGAGAGGAGGGGAGTGCATAAGAGAGGGGGAACAGAGCGTAAATGATGTGAAGGAGGGGAGCAATGGGGTAAATATCTGTATGGAGGGGAAGAAGGAGGGGGAATATGGAGGGGAGGGTGAATGATGTAAAAGGAGGGGAGATGAAGGAAGGAAGGGAGGAGAGGAGGGAATGATGTTAAAGGAGGGGAGAGGGAAGAAGGAAGGGAGGAGAGGAGGGGAATGATGTAAAAGGAGGGGAGATGGAAGGGAGGAGAGGAGAGGAGAGGGAAGGAAGGAAGGGAGGAGAGGAGAGGAGGGTGAATGATGAAAATAAAAACAGGGAACTGGAGAAGAGGAACCAACTACAGAAGTCAGGATCATGGCCAAGGACCTCTTGAAGGAACACTGAAGGACTCTTTGGTCATCCACCGTCAATACTGAACCAACCACCACGAGAGGCCCAGAGAGAGAGAGAGAGAGAGAGAGAGAGAGAGAGAGAGAGAGAGAGAGAGAGAGAGAGAGAGAGAGAGAGAGAGAGAGAGAGAGAGAGAGAGCTGTAAGGGGGATATAAAGATTTAAAACAAGGAGAGAAGAGAGATTACTAACTAAGAGAGTGAGAGATATGTATGAAAAGAGATATTAGACAGACAGACAGACAGACAGACTGATATACAGATTGACATACAGATAGACAAAGAGACAGGCAGACATAGACAGACAGAGAGAGAGACAGAATAGCAGGAGCAGCAGCAGCAGCAGTAATCTCCCCCTTGACAGACAGACAGAGAGAGAGACAGAATAGCAGGAGGAGCAGCTGTAATCGTCCCCTTGACAGACAGACAGAGAGAGAGACAGAATAGCAGGAGGAGCAGCAGTAATCGTCCCCTTGGTGAGGCAGTGCACCAGTTCCCATCATCTTCAGACAACCTCAGTGTTTTCCTCTACTGGTGCTCCAACCATCTCAAGTGTCACGATCCACTCGCTTATCTCTCTCTCTCTCTCTCTCTCTCTCTCTCTCTCTCTCTCTCTCTCTCTCTCTCTCTCTCTCTCTCTCTCTCTCTCTCTCTCTCTTCCTCATCCCCCACCTACTTTCCTTTCGCTCTCATAGGCTATCTCTCTCACTCACTCACTCACTCACTCACTCACTCATACCATATTAGCCTACACACACACACACACACACACACACACACACACACACACACACACACACACACACACACACACACACACACACACACACACACACACACACACACACACACACACACACACACACACACACACACACACACACACACACACACACACACACACAATCACACAAACTCAAACACACTGACTCACATCTTCAGCCAAATACGATGAGAAGTGGAGTAGGAAGAGAGGAGGTGAAAGGAAAGACAATGAAGAGAAAGAGGGAGAAGGAGGAGGAGAAGGAGGAGGAGGAGGAGGAGAAGAAGAATGAGTGAAAGTTGAAAATGAGAGGATGTGGACGAGAAGAGAATGAAGAGAAAGAAGTATAAACGGGGCAGAAGTTGTAGCGAAAATAGTGAAATAAAATAAACGAAATGAACTGCGAAAGCTGAATTGGTACGAAAGAAAGAAAGGAAGGAAATAATAAAAATAAGGCAGATGGAATGAGGAAATATAGGAAGGAATTATGAGTAGTAGAAAAAGTGACATATACTGTACAGCCACATTCAAAATAATATCCACCTGCACTTTTTCCTTCCATCGTAGTAAATATTTTGGTAATAGAGAACAACACGTGTGTGATTTTGCAGCACATCTTATATATATATGTATAATATATTTGATGGGGTTGAGTTTGAGTTGACGTAGGCTAAGGTGTTTGTATGATTATATTTTGAGATTATACTGATTATTTAATTTGCACGATGGAAGGAAAGTGTTATATGTAGTTATTTGATTGTGGCTGTTAATTCGCGTGTGACATATCGGAAGTTACCGTAATTATTCTAGTACCGAAAAATAAGTTATTCGTATTATAATTACCATGATGTTACAATGCAATACAAGAAAAAGAAAAGAAAAAGGAAATACCACAGGCAAAGAGAACCCGAGGAAATAATTTAGACGAAAGAAAGAAAGCAAGTAGGAAGTCGAGAAAAAAAAGGCCAAAAGAATGAAAAGAATGAAGGTGTTGAAAGCAGTAGCCACAGACTGACTGAGAGAGGCAAGCAGGAAGAGAGGTTTGGGAGAATAAACAAAGAGGAGGCATTAAGAGGTGGTGAGGGGTCAAAAAGTGCGGTTAGGGGAAGAGAGGAAGAGGAGGAGGAGGAGGAGGCTTGAGAGAGAGAGAGAGAGAGAGAGAGAGAGATGTAGGGAAGTAAAAGTGAGGAAAGAGGAGATTACCGAGAGTCAGTTACCAAGGAAGAAAGGAGGGAATGTGGTCAGGAGGGAGAGTATACAAGGGGTCAGTCAGTCACGGGAGAGGGGAGGGAGAGGGGAGGGAAAGGAGGGGACGTGGGAAGGAAGGAGGGGATGTGGGAAGGAGGGAGAGGGAAGGAAGGAGGGAGAGGGAAGGGAGAGGGGAAGGAAGGGAGGAGGGGATGTGGGAAGGAGGGAGAGGGAAGGAAGGAGGGAGAGGGAAGGGAGGAGGGGATGTGGGAAGGAAGGAGGAAAAGTGTGAATGTGGGAAAGGAGGGAAGGAAGGAAGGAAGGAAGGAGAGGGGAAGGAAGGAAGGAGGAAAAGTGTGAGGGTCATTTGGAGGGGAGGAAGGGGAGGCCTGGACTTGGGGTGGGAAAAAAGGTGCGTCAAGAAACAATGTGAGTAAAGAAAAGTACGAAGACGATACAAGATGAGTGAAAGAATGTGTGTGTGTGTGTGTGTGTGTGTGTATGTAGGATTAATGATTAGGAGAGAGAGAGAGATGTGGAGGAGGAGGGAGGAAAGGGAGGTCGAGATTCAGGTCAGTAAGGCAAGCAAGGAGGGAGGGAAGGAGAGGAGGGAGGAGGAAGTTAGAAGGAATGAGAAATGGCAAAGTAGAAGGGACATGGGAGGGAAGGGAAAGGGAAGGGAAGGGAAGGAAGGGGAGGGGGAAGGGGAGTGAGAGTGAAGAGTAGGAAGGTGAGGGAGGGAAAAAGAGGGAGGCTGGAGATGTAAAAAGAGAGGGATAGATGAGAATGGAAGGGAGAAGGAAGGAGGAAGTGGAGAGAGAGAGAGAGAGGGAGAGAGTGAGTAAGAGGAGGGGACCATCGTGTCAGCAAGCCATACATCAGTGTGGTGCCTCAGTAAGAGTCATCCCCTCATTACGGTATCATGGTAGTCTCGCCCTTGTCCACTACTCGAGTTATCGCCTCACCTCACTCTGTTGTGGGAGGAATGGTGAAGGAGGGAGTAGTAGGAGAGGAATGGTGAGGCAGGGAGTAGTAGGAGAGGAATGGTGAGGGAGGGAGTAGTAGGAGAGGAATGGTGAGGGAGGGAGTAGTAGAGTAGGAGAGGAATGGTGAAGGAGGGAGTAGTAGGAGAGGAATGGTGGAGGAAGAAATGAAAGGAGAATAGATGTTGGAGGGGATAGAAGGGGAAGGGAAAATGAAGGGATAGATTAAGGGATAGATAAAGAGTGAAAGAGAAGATGAATGAAGAGGACATAGAGAGGGTGAAGGAAGTGTGCTCTCACTGTGGTTATAATTTATATCATCAACACCGATGATAAACTAACTCTATAAAGACGCATTAGCATAAATATGTACTACACTGATGATATAACACCAATTACAGCATATAATTATCTCCTAATACGGCACACAATTGTAAGAAGATGGACTATTATTATGTTCGATTATATATATTTATTTATGTTATTTATTTATGTTATTTATATTATATATATATATATATATATATATATATATATATATATATATATATATATATATATATATATATATATATATATATATATATATATATATATATATATATATATATATATATATATTTATATTACATATCGTATACTCCTCTCTCTGGTTAGGAAATCCCCATGAGATGCAACACCAAAACAAATAATAAATACTAGACTTACCAGAACCCCCAGAGCTTCGTGGAACACATCTATGACACAGCAATACCGGTACAGGAAAAAGCAGCTCCCACCACAATTAATTAGAATATTCTGACATTTCCCGGAACGACTGAAACTGTACCTATAGTGAAACGTGTGTCACTAGTATCTTCATATTTAGTCATTAGGGGAAGGCAGCGAGAAAAGGAATGGTTGGTAGGGTGGGGGTGGGGTGGGGAAAAGGGAAGGATGGAAAGGGAGGGGGAGAGGACAGTCGGTTACGGGATGTGGGGGAAAGATGAGAACTGTTGATGGAGGGAAAAGGAAATACACACACACACACACAAAACACACACACACACACACACAAACTTTTCCTCCTCATTTCCCTCCTAATTTTTCTCCTCATTTCCCTCCTCATTTCCCTCCTCTTTTCTCTCCTCTTTTCTCTTTCTTTCCCACATCCTTCCTTTCTCTTCCTTCTGTCGTACCGGGAAGCTTAAGTTTTAAATTCGTCTTCTGTAGACTTTAATGTGTGATTTTAGATAAGGTGGGATGGTCGTGTGGTGTAGTAGGTTGTGGTCCGGGGGTTGGAGGGGGGAGGAAGGGGGAGGATGGAAAGGGTGAAGAGAAATGGTTATGGGATGCTGGGTGGGAAAGAAGGGGTAAAGGTTGGGGGTGGGGGGTGGCAAAGGCTGATGGAGAGAGAGAGAGAGAGAGAGAGAGAGAGAGAGAGAGAGAGAGAGAGAGAGAGAGAGAGAGAGAGTTAAGGAGTTTGCCTGAGATAGGAATAAGGAGTAAAGGAGGGAAAGGGTGGAAAGAAAATGTTGTAGGCTGGTATATGTGAAGGAGAGATGGAAAAAAAGGGAGAGAAAAGGTACAGTCACAATCCAATATTAGTATCCAGGTCTTATTAATTAAAGTTTCGAATCATTTGACATACTATAGTGAACCAATTACGAAGCTTATCCTGTTTTATACTTGCCTGAGTTTGCTTAATACTCGATCTGGCTATTCGAAGCAAACCTGGATACATATTTTGAATTGCGAGTGTTTGCGAGTGTTTGATAAAGGAAAGTGTGAAGGGGAAAGAAATAATTGTCGAGAAAATGATTGAAACAGAATGCCTGGTTAATTGTATGTGTCTTCTGATGTTAGCCAGTTGAAGGGATACTGATTTCTCCCATCTGAGCTACAAAACAGATCTTCTACTTGCATTCTAACGTACTTGTGTGTTTCTTGGATTACTTACGAGGAACCAAGAGAGAGAGAGAGAGAGAGAGAGAGAGAGAGAGAAAGAGAGAGAGAGAGCAGTGAGGGAGAGAGAGAGAGAGCAGTGAGGGAGAGACTGAGGGAAACAGGGGAGAGTGATGGGGAAAGTAGGGTTTGGTGTGTAGAGGGAAAGGCAAGGCAGGACAGGACACTTGCGGTCGACCAGGGAAGGAAAAGGAGAGATAAGGAAGGCAGGAAAGAAGGTAGGAACGGAGAGGAAGGCAAGGGTTGGTGTAAGGTAAGGGAAAGTTGAGTATACCTACCTCTTTATACTCCCCTATGCTCCTCCAACTTGTGTATCTTCCTCACTTCCTCCACTTCTTGTACGACCTAGGGTAATTTATAAACTTCTCCTCCAACTTGTGTATCTTCCTCACGTCGCTTTCCTCTGTGGCAGCCGTGATGACAACCTTCCCCCAGGGGTTATCACACTGCACCTGCTAATTTGGATAAGATGTTAACCACTTAGCGGTGATCCAGGCATTTGTTCTCTTGACGGTGGGGGTCGGAGGGCATTGCTCGCTCTGATGTGTGTGTGTGTCTGTGTCTGTCTGTGTGTGTGTGTGTGTGTATAGGGGGTAATGATGGGTTTAGTGATGTGACGGGTGGAGGTGTTGGTGATGTGGTGGTAGGAGTGGTAGGGTAGTGGTGGTGGTGGATGGTGGCGAGTTTAGGTGTGTATGATTGTGATAATACAGTCTTTTATTAAGAAAGACAAGTGTATTTTTTGTCTAGGTCTATGTTACTGATTCCCCCCAACTGTGCCACAAAACAGACTCACCTGGTATACACGTGTTGTTTTGTGGTAGAATGTGGAGGAATCACAAGCCTACAACTTCCCAACGAAATCATACCTATCTTAAAAGGAATAAAACGTAAAATGCTCCTGCCTTCCACCAGCCCATGCAGCGTGTGTCAGTGAGCATGTCAGAGAGTCAGCCAACCACGCTGACTATGAAAAGGATGGACTTTATTTTTGTTGCCAACTGTACGTGAGGTGGGAGTGTTGGACTTGTTGCTCTGCTGGACACAACAGTTTTATTCTTTCATTTACAATTAGTTTTTGTACGGTCACTGAGATAACTGAAACTTCTAAAGTAAGTAAGTAAAGAAACAGACAGTCTGTTAGTTGTGTCTTTATATTGTCGTCTTTTCTATGTCCAAAGTCAACAACACTACTATTTAAATGTGTTTGATGGAAATTAATCAGATGAAGCATGTTTTGTATAGTATTATATATGACAATACTGGTGAAAACTCCACTTCTGCCCTCACTGTTATATATTATTACCCTCTTACCATGATCTCCACAGAAGTAAATGTTTGCAATATATTTTCCGTAATCATATGTTCATGGTACAGCCACAGCCAAATAACCACCGACATTTTGTTTCCAACGCGGTAAATATCTTGGTAATAAAGAACAACACGTGTATGATTTTCCAGCACCTCAAAATACTGATTGAATGGGTTGAGTTGACGTAAGGTGTTTGTTGTATGATTATATTTTTTTATGATACTGATTTATTTACACGATGGAAGGAAAGTATCGGTTGTTATTTGATAGTGGCTGTACAATATAGTTCAATTGACCCGTAAATATGATATATATTCCATTGATGACTCGTATTACCCTACTATTGTTTACATAAAGTGTCTCCCTCCACAGGTGTGTATCGTAGAGTGCCACAATATTCTCCCTCAGTGCCAGTGCCACCAGACGTGAGTACAGGTGCCCAGGTGTGTTGTGTGTGTGTGTGTGTGTGTGTGTGTGTGTGTGTGTGTGTGTGTGTGTGTGTGTGTGTGTGTGTGTGTTGTCAGGTGTTCTTTATTGATAATAGCATTTATCCTTTATTGATGTTCTCATTTGTTCTACACTGCTGGTGGCATTGTATGTTCTTCATTGATATTGGCATTTGTTCTTCATTGATATTGGCATTTGTTCTTCATTGATATTGGCATTTGTTCTTCATTGATATTGGTATTTGTTCTTCATTGATACCACCATCTACCACAACTACTACCACCACCACCACTACTACCACATCTACCACCACTACTAATACCACCATCTACCACCACTACTACCACAACCACCACTAACACTAACACTATCACCACTACTACTACCACAACTACTAAAATTTCAATCCATAACATAGACAGTGAGTTGGTACGTGATCGGGTTGGTTTATCCGGACCAACACACACCCGGCTAATGAACTTTCCCCTCTATTGAAGGTGTCAGTAAGGTATTTTTTCCCCTGTTTTGGATCGGGTAAAGAGAGAGAGAGAGAGAGAGAGAGAGAGAGAGAGAGAGAGAGAGAGAGAGAGAGAGAGAGAGAGAAATAATGAAATATATTGAAGAGTTGTATAAAGAGGTTGCCAAATAATAGCAGAAAAGTCAGAACGAATAAGACAGAATGACGAATGATTTGCTGAGAGAGAGAGAGAGAGAGAGAGAGAGAGAGAGAGAGAGAGAGAGAGAGAGAGAGAGAGAGAGAGAGAGAGAGAGAGAGAGAGTGAGAGAGAGAGTGGGAAGAGAGAGACTGTCACTGCATGGGTAGTCATTGTCCACTGGCACTTTTTTGTAAGCTTCGATTTGTAATGATTCCTGGAAGTGGCACTTATGAAGGCACTTGTCAAGAGAATGGTGCCAACAACGTCTCATTTTTAGGGTTTATGTTGTTATAACCGTTAAAGTTTATTATTATTATTATTATTATTATTATAGTTATTATTATTATAGTTATTATTATTACTGTTATTGTTATTAACATTATTATTATAGTTATTATTTATGTTATTATTATTATTATTATTATTATTATTATTATTAATTATTATTATTATTAATAATTATTATTATTAATTATTATTATTATTAATAATTATTATTATTAATTATTATTAATTATTATTATTATTATTAATTATTATTATTAATTATTATTATTATTATTATAGTGTGTTGGTTTTTGTGATGTCAAGGTTCACTGAGGTGCAACTGGGCGTGATGGTGGCAGTGTTGCTGAACCTAATACTTCACTCAGACGCGGATCTATGAAATGAAAGGGTCGAAAATTTAGGTACAGTCACGAACACTAATAAGTATCCAGGTGTGCTTCAAATAATTAGCTATATAGAGACAATAATTAATTAAATGCACAATAAGAACTCCATTGGCATTATATTTCGTTGGTGAATAATTGGTAGTGGAGTGTTCAAAACTTCAACCAAAACTGTTTACTTTTTAATGTTCGTGAGTGTACAGTCACGAAAAGTTGGTTTATAATACCTTCCATTTAACCTGCCTCTAAAAAAATGTGTATGTGAAATTTATAGCTGTTTTTTCCCTGTAACTCGTTCATATAGACGCAATTGTTCATGTTTCCTTCATCTGATATATACTGGATTTATCTTTGTGACTGTACAGATCTGTTCATAGTGTTACAGAACAATCGTAGTGTAGGTCATATGCATGTATAGCTACAATCAAATAACCACCCACACTTTCCTTCCATCGTGCAAATAAATCAGTATCATATCAAAATATAATCATGCAGAGAGAGAGAGAGAGAGAGAGAGAGAGAGAGAGAGAGAGAGAGAGAGAGAGAGAGAGATAAGCAAAGATTCTCAATGTTTTTATAAGAAACCGCACCAACTTTGTTTGTCATGAAACCTGTAGATAATCACATGAAGTGGGTCACAGTCTCATCCTCTGATATCACAGGAAATGGAGCAGGTACGGTAGGTAGGCCATTGAGAGAAGAACCGGTTACAGGATTACACACTGCAATTTCCACTCTCCACACCAAGGTTCATAATGAGTAGAGTGAATATTACTGTTAGGGTGAGGTGTCATAATGAATGTATTGTGCAGTATGTGAATTTTTTTTTACTATATGTGTAAGTGTGTGTTTGTGTGTGTGTGCAAGTAGGACCAAAAATATATGCCTGTTTGAAATGGTACGGTATGATCCATGTAAGAGAGGGAAGTACTGTAGTTGTGGTAAAATACGTCATTTTTTGTGTGCAAAGAATGATGAGTGTGCGTGAGTGAGTGTGTGTGTAAGAGAGACGGTGATGGAGCATGGAGCATTGTGTGAGACAAAGAAGAAGGAGGGGCAGAGTAACGAAACAAGGCTGGGTAGTATTGTTGTGTTTGTGTGTGAAAGAGGGAGTGTGTGTGTGTGTGTGAAGGAGGAAAAGAAGTGTGTGTGTGTGTTAGGTTGTCTGTGAAGGAGGGAAAGAAGAGGGAGTGTGTGTGTGTGTGTGTGTGTGTGTGTGTGTGTGTGTGTGTGTGTGTTGTGTGTTAGTGTGTCTGTGAAGAAGGGAAAGAAGTGGGAGTGTGTGTGTGTTGTGTGATAGTGTGTTAGTGTGTCTGTGAAGAAGGGAAAGAAGAGGGAGTGTGTGTGTGTGAGGGAGAGAATAGGGGTGAGGGAGGCTGGCGTGTGTGAGGGAGAGAATAGGGGTGAGGGAGGGTGGCGTGTGTGAGGGAGAGAATAGGGGTGAGGGAGGGTGGCGTGTGTGAGGGAGGTGAGGCGTGGTCTTTCGTAAACATTGGTGACTATACACATTGCTCAGGCCACCCACACACTCTCACACTCACAGCATCACTCTCACACATTCTCACACTCACAGCATCACTCTCACACATTCTCACACTCACAGCATCACTCTCACACATTCTCACACTCACAGCATCACTCTCACACATTCTCACACTCACAGCATCACTCTCACACATTCTCACACTCACAGCATCACTCTCACACACATTCTCACACTCACAGCTTCACTCTCGCATTCACACAACATCACTCACACACTCTTGTCTTTCATGAACTAGCTAACACACACACACACACACACACACACACACACACACACACACACACACACACACACACACACACACACACACACACACACACACTTTCATGTTGTTAGTTGTTAATGCAATCAAAAGCCTTCACTTACTATTGTCTGCAAACATTCCTCCACTCCAGCTTCACACGCACACATGCACTATTATGTCAACCTACATTCACACACACACACACACACACACACACACTCACACACACACACACACACACACACACACACACACACACACACACACACACACACACACACACACACACACACACACACACACACACACACACACACACACACACACTCTTACTTAATTTGATCCTCATAATTCACAATCACACACACACACACACACACACACACACACACACACACACACACACACACACACACTCTTACTTAATTTGATCCTCATAATTCACAATCACACACACACACACACACACACACACACACACACACACACACACACACACACACACACACACTTACTTCGCACCATTAAAAATCATAGTCGACACCATCAATGTTTCAAGAACCTATAGTCAGTCACATACATCTCCACATAAGCTCCTTTCCACATACGGTACCATATCTTACATAATTATCTTCCCACGTTCACTCTACTCTCGTACAAATACACTCATACCCACGAATGTAAATAGACACACATGCCCACGCACCTACAGTCTTGGTCAATAATAATCATCCACACATGGGTATCTCAAACAATTTACCGTCTAATGTTTTCACGTTCATATATGATGATATTATTTTAAGTAGTGCGTAGCTGCTTGTAGTAAATTAAAAGATGGTACGGTACTTTATTTATTGGAAAGTTTATCAGCTAAGGAACAGAAGGAAGCAGTCTAAATTTTACGTGAGTTATTCCTAAATGGATGATTATTTTTGACCACGACTGTACATACTCCCTTTACACTTATATACAGAAACACATGCACATGCCCACGCACCTACATACTCCCTTTATACTTTTACAGACACACACAACCACATCCTCCCCTACACATTATATTTCAACTAACATGCAACAAGTGTTATTCACCCACGTATATTTTCACTCCATATGTATTTTGAGTCATATCTACACACATATTCACCTCATGTACAGTTGGTCACATGAATTCTTACACAGGGTAGGCCTATATAGAAAGAGAGGTCATTATTCTATAAGTACTGCAATGAATGGTCTACTAAGTGACTCGGTAACTGCAAAACAACATACCTAATAATTAATAATGTTGTATAATTTAACCACCTCATACATTTCTAGTCGTATTCAAATCTAGTCACAAAATATTCACCCTAACAATTACATACACACATTATAATCACTCAGCCATACAGATACACTCTCTTGTATAAAAATTCTATACATACACTCACTTAGGTGTTTTCATGTCGTTCAGGTACACTTTTCTTTGTTCACCTGAAATTAAAACTTTTCGAGAAAAAAAAAAAGTCCGTTTGTTGTGGTGTTAATGATGCTGACAAGAAGAGCCCCACCTCATGTATATATATTAATAGGTAGTAACGTATGTACACACAGTCCTTATCGATATAGTGCAATATAGTTTAGGTCTTGTTAATAACCTAGTACTTTGTTAAGATGAATAGAGTAATGGAAGGACATGTTCAATGAGTTTTTTTTTTTTTTTTTTTTTTTTTGCTGTTCAAATGTCTTGTAGTAATTCATCTATTTACATACGGTACTCACCTACGGTATTATTACCCACCTTTTCTTTTACCTACCTACCTGTCTACCTACCTGCCTCACTTCCTTCTTTCCTATGCACATATTTATCTGTTTACTTATTTGCCCGCTTACATACCTGCCTACCTGCCTCCCTGCCTCTCAGCCGTCTTCTTTCCCAGTAAGTTTCTCTCCTTCTCCCCCTCACTTGTTTCACTCACTTTCTACTCTCTTCTAATTTCCTTGACCTTTCTCCTTCTTTCTCGTCATCCTTTCACCCTCATTATTCGTCCATTGGATATTTTCTTCCCTAGTTCCCTCTCTGCACTTTTCCTTCCCCTTCCCTTCATCATCTTATTGTCCTTCACTTTGGTTACACTTTCTCACTTTCCTTTGGCTCCTTCCTCTCCCATCCCTTTCACATCCTCACTCTCAACCACTCCTTCATCCTCCCTCTCCTCCATCCTTCTCTAATCCTTCTGTTCCTCTTCCCTCTTCTACCTTTTCTTCTTGTTGTTCAGTTTTCTTCTCCCCTTCTGTTCTTTCTTCATGTAGGCTATATTTACATTTCTATCCTACATACTATTAATTTGAATTGTGTAATCAAGTAACCTCGTTCGATGTATTGGGTCTGTTGACATTTCAGTGTTCAAATCTTTTATATCTAATTATCCTTCTTTTCTCATACTGTTTCTTCCTCCTCCTTTCCACTTTTACTCCTCTTTTCCCACTCCTTTTCCTCCTCTCTCTCCATTTCCTCCTCTCTCTCTTTCTCCTTTTCCTCCTCTCTTTCTCCTTTTCCTCCTCTCTACTTTTCCTCCTCTCTTTCTACTTTTCGTCATATCTTTTTCCTTTTCCTTCTTCCACTTCCTCCTACTCATTGTAAAAATTGTAGATAAACTTGGCATATGTGGTGTTAAGTATAGCGAGGTATAGATTCACAGGTAATACAACACAGATTATAGGCAGCTGTAAGAAGTATGAACGTGTATATAGTAGAATATACATGTATGTTTGTGTGCGTATGTGTGTGCATGAAATTGTGAGCTTCTGAAGTTTGTGGGTTCATGTGTGTATGTGTGTGCATGAAACTGTGAGCTTGTGAAGTTTGTGCTTGCATGTGTGTGTGTGCTTGTGAAGTTTGTGGGTGCATGTGTGTGTGTGTGCTTGTGAAGTTTGTGGGTGCATGTGTGTGTGTGTGCTCATGAAACTGTGAGCTTGTGAAGTTTGTGCTTGCATGTGTGTGTGTGTGTGCTTGTGAAGTTTGTGGGTGCATGTGTGTGTGTGTGTGTGTGTGCATGAAACTGTGAGCTTGTGAAGTTTGTGCTTGCATGTGTGTGTGTGTGTGTGTGTGTGTGCTTGTGGCGAGGTGGTGAGGTCAGGTGGCAAGGTCAGAGGGTGGTAGAGTCAGCGGCTTGGTTTGAGTGTTGTTATTGATACATCACACCAACCAGACACAACAACAATAATGCCTTGTAGCCACTAACACACTCACTACCTATTTAACACTAACCCTAACTAACACACTCACTACCACTATCTATCTAATACCAACCCTAACTGACACACTCACTACCTATTTAACACTAACCCTAACTAACACAGCCACTACCACTACCTATTTAACACTAACCCTAACTAACACCACTAACACACTCACTACTTATTTAAAACTAACCTTAACTAACACACCCACTACCACTACCTATTTAACACTAACCCTAACTAACACCACTAACACACTCACTACCTATTTAACACTAACCTTAACTAACACACCCACTACCACTACCTATTTAACACTAACCCTAACTAACACAGCCACTACCACTATCTATCTAATACCAACCCTAACTGACTTCTCTACCACACTCACTACCTATTTAACACTAACCCTAACTAACACCTAACTAACACTCACTACCTATTTAACACTAACCTTAACTAACACCTCTAACTATCACTAACATTTGTAGTCTAACACCAACCCTAACTGACTCTACTAACTAACACCACCAATCAGTGCCAATCTGAGTACACACACACACACACACACACACACACACACACACACACACACACACACACACACACACACACACACACACACACACACACACACACACAGTCTTTCTCTATTGGCAACCATAGCTGGACACACAACGTCACCACCACAACCAACAACAACAACAACAACAATAACAACAACAACAAATCGTTAACACCAGGAACCACCACCACCAACAACAACAACAACAACATCAACATCATTCTGCCTTAACAGTTGAGCTCAGGACAAGTAACTAACTAACTAACTAACTAACTAAGCAATCACAATGTCAACAATCTCTTAACAACAACAACAAGAGAACAAGAGAAAGAAAACATGTGTAGTATTGCTGAGTAGGAAGGACACACTGGGTATATTATTTCCCTCGAGTTTCCTATTCATTTACATGTTTCGTATTGTACAATGTAATGCTGTTTTATTTGTACCATATAAGAAAATGAAGGAAAATGACATTGATTCGGATACATTGTTTATATTATCTCTCTGGAGTTTTCTATTTATTTACATGTTTCGTACAATATAATGCAAAGTTGTTATATTAATTTTGTACAAGAAAATGAAGGAAAATTATATTGAATCACACAACAACAACAATATATACAAAGGCCATTTAAGTGGGTAGTATACTGCTGGTAAATATGGAGCATCTGACTCCTCCAAGCTATTCCAAGCAACAGGACACCATTATAATTGTCCAGCTGGTTCTGTTTCCTGGCATACTTTGGAGGAATCAAGGCACTCTTTATCTACCAAAAGTTAAATATTACAAAACTCTAGACCGTTTTATTTTGCTTTGAGTCAAAAGTGTCAGGGAAGGAATGAAAGCAATTTGAATAAGAGGAGGAAATGTTAGTAATAATAATAATAATAATAGTAATGATGGTGATTTGTTGGAGGAAATCAACAGTACAAAGGAAATATAACAGTAAATAAACAACCCCCAAGTCAAGACCTGATCGCCAAGAAATAATAATTTATAATAATGAGAAAATTATCTAAGTAAATGGGAAATGGTTCTGTGTTTATTCCTATACTCTGCTCTGGAGAATCATGTTATTTATCAAGGAGGAAATTCGGTGTTAGTAAATTTGGAGCAACTGAATCCTCCCAACTATTCCAAGCAACAGAACACCATTATTTTTTGCTCTTCTGGTTCTGTTTCGTAGCATACTTTAGAGGAATCAAGGCACTTCAATATAACAAAATTACCACCTGAATCCTGTTATTACTCTACTCTGAAATTTTTTGTTATTACTTGGATATTTACACGACGATTATTTTGTTTATAATGTTAATACCGTTATAAACTAATACCACCAAGCAGTGAAGAGGTACACACAGGAAGTTACAAAACAGCTGCCGGTGCTAATACTTGTACGTGTGTGTGTGTGTGTGTGTGTGTGTGTGTGTGTGTGTGTGTGTGTGTGTGTGTGTGTGTATGTGTGTGTGTGTGTGTGTGTGTGTGTGTATGTGTGTGTGTGTGTGTGTGTGTGGAGACCATGATCCCACAACCCGGTGATTGTCAATTTGAAAGGCAACAGCTGAGGAGGCATGAAGGACTACACACACACACACACACACACACACACACACACACACACAAACTTAGACGCGAATAGGCTACCTGTATTACTAGTACAGAAGTGTATATCAAATCAATGGATAAAATGGTGTGTACATAGATAGATATTGATAAACATACACACATGCAGACACATACAATATACAACAACAAGTTTGGTATTCTTATAATCGTCGTATATATATCTTGCCCGCCGGAAGTGAAGTATATATTATTATATATTATGCCATCAGTAATTTCCTACAAAACGAAGATAAGTAGTTTTTTTATCGTAGTTTAGTTGAATGTTAATACCAAGTCTACCACTATTTGGAAACTCTGCAGTGAATGATATACAAGGGACCCTGGGATGTAGCCTAGTCAGAAAATCGGAGGGCAGTGAGTCCTTCAAATATTGCCACGAAACACCATCTGCAGGAAAGGAGGTTGTTTCATGGTATAGTCAGGAGGAATCAGAAGCCTCCAATTCCAATACACGATCACTGGGTCCTTAAGCTTACATAAATATAAGCATGCAGTAGACATTAGTGAATATATATCGTGATACAAGTCCAGCTAAGCCTCTGTCTGGGTCAAGTATAATATTATGTTAGAGTAAGAAACTGTAATGGACAAATTTGAGACGCTTTGTTCTCTTGCTTTTTCTTGATGGAAGCGGGAAGTTGTCGTTACTAAAAGACCAATATTAAGGGGAGATTCTCTTGTTGGTAAATTAGAAGGCTACAGATTCCTCCTAACTATACTAGAAAACAAGGACTCCCTCAATGGATCTGTTTTGTGGCATAGTTTGGAGGAATTAGAGACCTTCCAAGTCACCAACAAGAGAATTTCCCCTTATAATTAAAGAATGAAATGTGAAGGGATGAACTGCAACACCTGTCCTTCAACTCGTCCGTCTCCCTCATCCTGTAACTTCGATCTCCCCATCCAGCCCCTCCCACTTCCTTTCATGAATTCAGTGTAGTGGGATACCTGTGGTGGACATTACGCCCCTGCACTGTCACTCTGGCTTCCACTCTGGCTTCACTCGCCCTCAGGAAAAGTTACGAGTACGGTAGACAGTTCAAATTATATGAGTTTTACTAATTTGCAGGACATTATGGTCTGAAGTTTACACCTTATTTTATTATTAATCACTATCTATTCTATCTCTTCGTCTGTGATGTGTTTTTTTATTTTGTTTTCTTATTCGGATATACCAGTCTCTCCTCTCCGTCTTCCTCCTCCTCCTCTCCCGAATTTTTATACTTTTCCACCCAATCTTAATATGTTTGTGTGAATGTCCGTTGTATCGCTCGGTGTCTGTCATTGTGGTTTGTATTTGTGTGTCTGCGGTCAGTCAAGGTGTCTGTCTGTCTGTCACTTTTCAGGGTGACTGGCTGTCTGACGGCTCTGCGTGCCACTGGTCACTGCGTCTGTCATGTCTTCTGTTTGCCAGTCCTGAAAATGTGAATGAAAATACACAAACGTGGTGTCAGGTGTGAATTCTCAAAACTTTTTCCTAATGTGTGCTTGTGTTTTTATGCGTGTTCATGTGCGTGCTCGTGCGCGTGTGCAAGAGATAGAAGACACAGAGGACAGGCAGACAAACAAAGAGAGAATGAGAGAGGGACAGTGACCGACAAATAGACAGACAGATAGATAGACAGGCAGAGAGAGAGGCAAAGACAGATAGACATACAAACAAAATAAAATGTATAGATATACAAGTGAGGTCAATAGTACAAACTAGGTTGCAGCCACTGTAAAACTCAGCTACAGTAATTTACATTCAGTTACAGCAACACATTATTTAGTTACAAAATACATGCCCATTATTTTTCTTCTATGGGTCTGTTTCTTGGCATACTTTGGAAGAATCAAGGCACTCCAATGTACCAAAAAAGAATGACCACCTTAAGGGAACTGGGCCCGCTGAGTGATGTTCAATACTAATACACGTATAGACAGATTCCTTTGTTTACATTGTTACCTGAATCCAACAAGTTATGGAAGTCAGTGTGAATCTTAATGGAAGTATGACTGTACAAGTAAACAAGTAAATAATCTCTGAGTGTGAAGGGAGTGTGACGAGCGGAGTGGAGTGCGGTGACAAGTATCAATGGACACGCAAACCCCAGGCGTACAGGTAACGGAGTCGATGCCACTTACCTTGCAACAGCGTGACAAGGACTGACGGAGCCATCTTATGTTACGTGACAGTCCACATCTATGCTAGTGTGTATGTTTGTATGTATACGTGTTATCAAATACTGAAGATACTGTATAGAGAAGCTACTCTTTTACAAATTGTGTGGAAAGAGGAAACTTTAAATGATGTATGGGTATATAGGTGAAGTGCTTGGAGATATTCTTAAAGTGTGAAGTACGTGGATATATTATTGAAGTGTGAAGTGTGTGAAGAGATGCATGATGAAATATAAGGTGTGTGGAGAGATGAATGAAAAATGTTGATGGATAACCTATACCCAGTTGGTTTAATGAAATGTGGATAGATGAAGTGTGGCAGTGGATGTTAAATAAGTTTGTGTTATGATGTGTGTGTTGTGGTTGAAATTAATCAGCCTGTCATGAACCCTTGACGTGGCCTTTATTTTTGTTCCTAGTCCTTGGGGTTGGAATTCAAGGTGAGGCCAAAAAAAAATAATAATAATAATAATAATAAAAAAGGAAGCAAATAAATCACGGTCTGTAAAATGATGTCGGATCGTGGTGATGAAAGTGTGGTGCATAATATCCTGGGTGGTGATTGTCGAGGTAGAGGCGACTTGTGATTGTGGTGATTAATGGTGTTTATACTGTTATTTATTGTTTATTGTGTGTAGTTGATTGTGGAAGTGTTTGTTGATGAAATGGTGGTGTATTTATTTTGTTTTTTTGTTTTGTTTTTGTAATAGAGGTGGTGGTGATGGTAGTGGTTATATTAAAACTAGTGATTATTTTATATGTGTATAGAATAATATAGTCGAGATGTTTAAGTGTTGATAGAAATGTTTGTTGTTTTTATAGTTAGTTAGTGATTGTGTATAGAATAATATTGTTGAGATGTTTAAGTGTTGATAGAAATGTTTGTTGTTTTTAAATATAGTTAGTAGTGATTGTGTATAGAATATTATAGTCCAGATGTTTAAGTGTTGATAGAAATGTTTGTTGTTTTTATGGTTAGTGATTGTGTTGGTGGTCGTAGTGGTTATTGTGGTGGTGGTGGCTGGTCGTTTGGTAGCCACGAGTCTTCTCACATATCATACATAATCTTCCCCCCACTACCGGTAATACACACACACACACACACACACACACACACACACACACACACACACACAAACAAATACATCCTACTCAGTCACTCACTCACACACACATACACTCACTCACTCACTCACATACACACAAATAAATAAACACACACACACACACACACACACACACACACACACACACACACACACACACTCACACTCACACACAAATACATAAACACATACATACATACACACACACACACACACACACACACACACACACACACTCACACTCACACACAAATACACACACACACACACACACACACACACACACACACACACACACACACACACACACACACACACATACACATCCTACTCAGTCACTGTTCATTCATCTCACTTACTCAGGCAATTCACACATACATTACATTGATAAACTTGACTCATTCATTCATTCTCTTCTCGTGTGTCATTCATTCATAAAACCTCACCTATTCACCTTTAGTTATACGATTCATTCATCCACATCGTTCATTCATTCAGATATCATTCATCTTATATCATTCATTTTACTCATAAGGTTCATTCGTTCACTCAATCACCTTTAGTTATACGATTCATTCATCCACATCATTCATTCATTCACATATCATTCATTTTATTCATTCATTTTATTCATTCATTTTACTTATAAGGTTCATTCGTTCTATGTATACATTCATCCACTCACACGACAAGAGAGAGAGAGAGAGAGAGAAAGAGAGAGAGAGAGAGAGAGAGAAAGAGAGAGAGAGCAGGAAGGGATGAGGGAAGGGACTTTTGCCTTCAACTGTACAACCCTGGATGGAGGGGTGAAATTACCAGGTAGCGGGGGAGTTGTTGTGGTGCCGCGTTAACACCTGTATCATGAACTGTCTCCTCTCCTTAGTCACACCTCTCTCTCTCTCTCTCTCTCTCTCTCTCTCTCTCTCTCTCTCTCTCTTTCAGCCTAACCTCAGTAGTATGCAAAATGTTAGAGACAATCATACGAGATAAACTTACATATCATTTAGAGGAAAATAACTTACTCAGAGACACTCAACACGGTTTCCGCAATAAACGCTCTTGCCTAACGAATCTATTAGACTTTTTAAATGACATTTTTAACGAATATGATAAGAGTAAAGCAGTAGACATAATTTATCTAGATTTCCAAAAAGCCTTTGACAAAGTTCCCCATAAACGTTTAATAACTAAATTAAAATCTCACAGAATCCAAGGCGACACCGTAAGATGGATAGAGAACTGGCTAAGAAACCGTAAACAACGTGTGGTAATAAATGGTAAATCATCTAATTGGACTGGCGTTACGAGCGGGGTGCCACAAGGGTCAGTTTTAGGCCCAATCCTTTTCCTAGTTTACATAAACGACATAGATGAAGGTCTCTCATGCATAATATCGAAGTTTGCCGATGACACTAAAATTGCAAATACAGTACTCACTAACGCACAAACTAAAGAAATGCAAGATAATCTCGATAAATTGTCGAATTGGGCGAAAACTTGGCAAATGTCCTTCAATGCAGATAAATGTAAAGTACTCCATATCGGACATCGTAACGTAACTGCAAACTACTCGTTAAATGGTAATCAAATTAAAAGCGTGGATCAAGAGACAGACTTAGGGGTCACAATATCAAGTAACCTAAAACCCAGTCAGCAATGTACGGAAGTAATTAAGAAAGCAAATAAAACTATCGGCTTTATTGGCAGAGCATTCGAGTATAAGTCTAAAGATACAATCCTCACTTTGTATAATTCCTTGGTCCGTCCCCTTATGGAATATTGTGTCCAAGCCTGGTGCCCGTACTACCAGAAAGATATAGTAAAATTGGAACGAGTCCAACGTAGAGTTACTAAAATGATACCATGTCTACGAAACAAAACGTATGAAGAGCGGCTAAATAAATTGAATCTATTCCCATTAGCACAACGTAGATTGAGAGGCGACTTAATCCAGGTATTCAAAATAATCAAAGGCATAGACAATATGGACTGCAACAAATATTTCAATATCGATCAATCAAACTACACGAGAGGTAATGGCTGTAAAATCATAGGTAAATCTTTTAACTCACACGAATCCAAGAATTTCTTTTTTAACCGAGTCGTCAACTTATGGAATGGGCTTCCCCGTAACGTAATAGAATGTAACACAGTAGATAGCTTCAAACGTCGCCTTGATAAACACCTTGCATCTAATCCCCGTCTTTCGATGTTTACTAATGAATAATTTTTTGCCCATTACAGGTGGCAAGTTAGCCAAATTTCAACTACTTTCTATCTTTCCTATAAAATTTCCTTGTGGAGTTTTCTCTACCAACTCCACAAGGTTCTGACTCCTAACTTTATTTCCAGTACGGCTCAGGCCGGAGGGATTGGAGGGTGGGGAGAGAGCCTTCTACTTTGCTATCCTTACCTACGACTATCACTGGGGAGATATTCATTCTCTACCAGTAACCTTCTAATCAGATCACCCCGTGTGGACCGTAAGGTCTGTTGTGGTCTGCGATTCTATGTAACTCTATGTAACTCTCTCTCTCTCTCTCTCTCTGATTGTACGTGGATCTACTAGACAAAACCAAAATTCTCTATATATGACACTCAGCGTTCATTATCCTTATACTTTAACATGGTATATAAACCTTTATTTACCTCTGGCATTACCACTAGCACCTGCCTCGTCAGTTGGTATGGCCATAATATAATGTCCAGTTAGACTAGTAAAAACTAAGATGAATTGGGCATCAGATGAGAGTGTCTTGGCGTTGACGTGAGAGTTGACATGAATATAATGACAAAGTTGTGTTTTAAGACATGAGTTAGTAAGCATATAACAAATATAAATATACATTTTTAATAATTAAACTAGTTAGAGCAGTCTCGATTTATATGAGACTGGTGTGAGATGAGAGTGAGATGCCTGACTGAGATGAGTAAAAGTGACATGACTGTGGAAGAAATCACTAGGACTTGACACGTCACACCTTCAGCATCTCAACCCTCATGTCATCCTCAACCTCAGCCACATTGATTTATTATTCGTCTCATCTTATTTTCAACTTTTTATTATTCGTCTCATCTTATTATCAACTTTTTTTTATTATTCGTCTCATCTTATTTTTAACTTTTTATTATTCGTCTCATCTTATTTTCAACTTTTTATTATTTGTCTCATCTTTTTTTCAACTTTTTATTATTCGTCTAATCTTATTTTCAACTTTTTATTATTCGTCTCATCTTATTTTCAACTTTTTATTATTCGTCTAATCTTTTTTTCAACTTTTTATTATTCGTCTCATCTTATTTTCAACTTTTTATTATTCGTCTCATCTTATTTTCAACTTTTTATTATTCGTCTCATCTTATTTTGAACTTTTTATTATTCGTCTCATCTTATTTTCAACTTTTTATTATTCTCTCTTACTTCAATTTCCTTCTGTTTTGGATTTTCTTTTACCCAGTTTTGGAGTCTTTGGGTAGTTGGGTATTTCATTTCACTAGTTTGTATATTCCACTTGAATATTCCACTATACTCCTAATTATAATTATAATTAATAATCCGACGACACGACTTTTGTCATTCATTGCACTGTCCCTTGTAATTCTTATACAACCAAAAACCTGTGAATGAAACGGTCAGGAAAAAAGGTATCCGAAACGACAGCTGTTGGTTTCGACAAATATGGCGGAGGAGAGAGATTACATTTTGAAGCTCGTTTATGTTCAGGTGATTTAGGAACTTCGCTCGTGACTATCAATATCTCTTCGTAATTGAGGTAGTAAACAAGGAAGCAAGCAGGTAGGAAGGAAGGCAACTGGAGAGGCAAGCAGGTAGGAAGGAAGGAAGGCAACTGGAGAGGCAAGCAAGCAAGCAGACTATATAAGAAAAGTTAGTACAACGAACATGAAGAAATGATTGCTAATAATTGTGAAGTAATTGTTGCCCAAATTGAATGTGTTGGCGTCAATGATAATAGAGTGTTAGGGTTATCAAGTTTTAAAATAATAATGCGATAATACCTTGTTGTTGTGGTGTTGAAATTATCGGCTTCATCGATAATAAAATTTAAAACAAAATTTGATGAAATTTCTATGAACGTATTGGAGGTTCGGGTCAACACACACACACACACACACACACACACACACACACACACACACACACACACACACACACACACACACACACACACACACACACACACACACACACACGTCACGGCCAGCTAACCTGCAAGTCAGGAGGTCCTGCGAAAAAACGCTTGAGAAATGAAAATGAAGAAAATCTAAAAATCTGAACTTGTTACTCACCCACAAAATTTAGAGAGAGAGAGAGAGAGAGAGAGAGAGAGAGAGAGAGAGAGAGAGAGAGAGAGAGAGAGAGAGAGAGAGAGAGAGATCCAGCCTGACAGACAGACAGATAGACAGACAGACAGACACACACACAGAGAGAGACTGACTGTGTGTGTGTGTGTGTCCATTCTTCATATTGCTTTTAATTTATGTTATAATGAGGTATAATTTCTAGTTGTTTGGTTGTTGCAAGGGTACACATTATAATTTCCGTGTCGACAGTTAAGCCAAGTCGTGGGTCTTCATTACCTCGTTACCAGGTGGGGAAGAGAGGGTCCAAATCAGCCTGCAGAAAATGTGTGTGTGTGTGTGTTTGTGTTTGTGTGTGTGTGTGTGTGTGTGTGTGTGTGTGTTTGTGTTTGTGGTTGTTGTGGCTTGTCTGTCAGTGTGTGTGAGGCTGAAGAAGAGAGACAGAGACAGACAGAGAGAGAGAGAATGAGTAAGAAAGAGAATGAGTGAGAGAGACACACAAAGAGTAAGACAGTGTGTGAGAGAGAAACAAAGTGAGAAAGACAAACAGACAGAGTGTGACTGACCTATCTCACTCTGTCTATCTCACTCTGTCTATCACTATGGGTGCATTACACTCTAAAGCCACTCCACTTTGTGCTAAAAAAAAAGATGCAGAGAAATTTGCACTGATCAAAAGCGACGCGAAGCACCCCAGCCCGCCCAGGGAATAAAAAAAAAAAACACACACACGCACGCACACTATCCACGGCTGATATGGGGCGAGGCAGATAAGGACATAGGACCTGGGGAACACACACACACACACACACACACACACACACACACACACACACACACACACACACACACACACACACACACACACACACACACACACATACACACACACCACGACTGATATGGGGTCGAGGGTGATAACGGCATCATGGGAAGCCAGACACACCACCAGACATATCAACAACACCAAAACAGTAGGTACTCTGTATGTATGTATGTAGGGTACAGCTGAAAATTTGTCTGATAGCGGCAATCACGCACAGACACACACAAGCTGCCAAAAGTCTGCTTGCTTGATGTGTAGTGGTGTTGTAATTATTATTGATATAAAACTGTTCTTCCTGCATGAAAATTATAAGGTAATGAGAAAGGAGGCAGACGAGGCAGGTGGTAGTGGTAATGCCAGAGGTAAATAAAGGTTTATAATTATACCATGTTAAATATAAGGATAATGAAAGCCGAGTGTCATGTATAGATGAGTTAGGTGCTAGTGGTAATGCCAGAGGTAAATAAAGGTTTATAATTATACCATGTTAAATATAAGGATAATGAACGCTGAGAGTGAGTGTCATAGAGAATTTTGGTTTTGTCTAGATACACAGCTGTCCCCCAAAAAAACGCGTCGCGAATAACAACAATCAATTACAGTGAATGTGGATTTAGGCACCGATATTTTCATGATCCACCACTGTCACCAATATTTGCATTATCAAGTCACCTGCATTTTCGTCAACAAAGATCAAACGAATGGCGCTCGTGAGGGTAAAGATAATAATGTGCACGTTGTACCTGATATATACTTTCATAACAACTTTTTTTTACTGTAATTCTGTGGTATCCGTTTCATTTAAGTTAGGGGGATAATATAGGGTTTCTATTTTTCAAGTTTCTGATTCATGCATAGAATTCCAAGAAATGGGTTGCCTAAATTATATAGGCCTATGTCGAATTGGTCAGTTTCGTCGCAAAAATTTCATTGAATCGATAACTTCCCATGTGCTGAGAGAATATTTTTTAATTAACTCACTATACATTTAGAGTGTCAGTATCATCTTTGGTTATTGAGTTTTGACAAACTTTACATTTTATCCCATACCTGAGAACTAACCACAACAGAGGTTACTGTAGACTGTAGAGGGACGAATATCTTGTACACTTGGACAGTACTGGAGTTGATGAGTGACAACTACTGTAGACATATCTGCCTCAAACATGATGTGCAGCTTGTGAGATGTAAGCTACTATGAAAGTGCCAGGACCACTCTTTCAACAATAACAAAACTTTACTTCCTTCTCTATCGAACATAAAAACTAACAAAAGTTTTTAAAATTTAATAATAATAATAATAATGATAATGATAAATAATAATTATGATAATGATAAATAATAATAATAATAATAATGATGATAATGATAAATAATAATAATAATAATAATAGTAATAATTGATGATAATAATAATTAATAATAATAATAATAAAGATTGGCCTTCGAAGAATGATTTACGATCATTTCACTTTGTGCCAAATTAGTAGTAATGTTCACCAGTACATGACTGATGAGAGGCTGACGAAAGCATTAAGTACTGTACTTCTCTGCACTGTCAATGTTCAGGCCACAGATGTAATAATAATGAATGTGTGTCGCTGAGACTGTCTCTCTGGCTGGTCGGGGTCAATTACACTCTTACGAAATGTGTGGGGTGTTGGTGGCACGACACGAGTTTCACAATACGGAGAGGCAGATAGATAGACAAAAACACAGATATGCAGAGAATTAGACAGAGACAGAAATAATGACTAGCGACAGACAGGCAGATAGAAAGACTGATATGCATAGAATTAGACAGCAATAAAGACTGGCGACAGATAGATAGATAGATAGATAGAAATACAGATATACAAACCGATAGATAGACATATATGCAGGGAGAATGAAACTCTAATAGACAAACAGACAGAGATTCAGATAAACAGAAAAGAGAGAGAGAGACACACACACACACACTCTCTCCAATAATGAATGTTTAAAAATATATGAGATGGAGTGACACAGAAAAAGAGAAGGTGTATGAGACAGTGTGAAACAAAATTAATAGAGAGGGAGAGTGAAAAAAAAACAATGACACAGAAAAGTTAAAAAGAAAAAAAAAATTACACGAGTGAGAAATTAATTTGAAAAAAGTAAGTAAAATTTCTATCTATCGTAGCTAAAAAGATAGAAATTTATAGAGAGTCGTCCTGATAACGTAATATATATAATGATAGAAACTTGGATAGAAAGAGAGAGACAGAGAGAGTGAATCTTGTTGAGAATGAAGCAGAGATAGACAGATCTAAAGAGAAAATGATCCGCATTGAAAATGAAACATTAAGTTAGAAAAATTGAGAGATCAAGATATTGATAAAGAAACATAATTAGATAGGTAGAAGAGAAAGGAAAAAATGGAACAGAGGTAAATAGATAGAATGTGAATGAGAAAGAAAAGGCGAGTCGTATTGATTATAAAACATAAGCAAATAGTTGGATGGATAGATGAAGAAATAAAATATTAAAAAAAAAATATTGAGCGAGAGAAAGGTCGGTGACCATTGCGTCGCTAGAATAGACACAATTATTTTTTTCTTTCCTTTTTTTTAGAGTAAGAAGTCCGAGAACTTCAATTGCAACCTTTAAATGGTAAATTACTGCTTGGGTAATTTCTACATCTGAGACCTCCATCCATCTCTCTCTCTCTCTCTCTCTCTCTCTCTCTCTCTCTCTCTCTCTCTCTCTCTCTCTCTCTCTCTCTCTCTCTCTCTCTCTCTCTCTCTCTCTCTTCTCTCTTTCTCTCTTTCTCTCTTTCTCTCTCTCTTTCTCTCTCTCTCTCTCTCTCTCACAGTGTATGTGTGTGGGTGTTATTTTTTGTTTGTGTGAATTGCTGTATTCAGTATTTATTTAATTTTGGGCTACAATACCTATATCTTTAGCTGCTCCTTATTATGTATCCAGTAATTCGCTATTAGGTTTATTTCATTGTACCCAGCAACTTTATCAATTCCGTCAGCTATTTCCACAATTTAGCAACACGAGAAAAACAGGAGATAAAATTCAAGTAGAGTCGTGCACAGGAAATACTTTATACATCATTCACACTCATCACGTCTATACAGTACAAGTCACATGGTCTCTATAGCCTGGCTCAGATGGAATGAATTTCATTTTTCATTGTCTGGGTAATAATGGTGCAGCTACTGTCAACAACTGGGCCACAAGAGAAAACGCTATGCTGTGAATGAACTGGAGAGAAAGAGGAGGAGAGGGACATACAGTGAGAGGGAGGGAGAGTTAAACAAAGACATAGAGGAGGAAGGGAGGGAAGGAGGAAGGAATGGAGGGAGGGAAGGAGGAAGGGAGGAAGGAGGAAGGGAGAGAGTTAACAATAGCATGCATCACTGTTGAGAAGATTACTTTATAGTCTCCCAGAATGAAGTGCCGCGGAAGCCTCAAACAACTGCACTATCCGTCACTTATTGTTCACTCCCACGCCCTTATGTAACCAAACTTCAAAGGTGGTGGTGTTGGGGTGCGACTGAACGGTGTTGCGAGTTAAAGGTCAGGGGGAAATAGGACCATGGAGACTTGGAGCAGATCACGGACAAACAGTTGGCAATCGATTTGTGTTTCCCAATAGAGTCGCGTGTCGCCGAACCGTTTCCAACTCGACAAATATCACGCTCTGTGGCCTGTCAACCTTTACCGGTACATGTGGAAGCGCAGTTAGTAATAAGACATCGAATTATTTACAATACTCAACCAATGATATTTTCTCTCGGTGACATTATATTTCAACAGCAAATGAGATCATTTAGAGATATAAAATCTACTGTACCGGTATATCCTCATTCAGTATTTCATAAAAATGCCTTAATAACTTATGTGTGTCTTTGATATAAGGAATCATAATTGTTCGTACATATACACAGAAGAACAATATTGTGATGACATTTATTATTATTAATATTATTAATGACATATTATTAATGACATTTTAAATGGGTGAGTAAACTATAATCAACTCGTAACTGTGACTGTATGTTCATCACCTGTCTCATCTCTTCACCCATCATTGTGGTTCATGGAGGCACATCCCTCTACTCACTCAACAGGTGATTATTAGCCTTGGTAAGTCCGTCTGTGTGTGTCAGTAAGGGGAGGAACCTAACACCACCACCTCTATGACCACTACCACCACCACTACCACTACCACTACCACCCTCACCACCACTACCACCACCACCACCACTACCACCACCACCACCACTACCAACGAATCATCAAATATTCACCTTTTAATTAAGTTGTCAGGTGTTTGGGAGTGACACGAGTACAAAACAGAACCCACTAACTCGGAAGGTCGGCGTGATCTGACCCCAAGGAGATTAAGAGGATGTTTTCTACCTACAGTAACGGGAAGGAAAGTATTGAGTGTTGTGGGGAGGTTTTGTTGTGGTTGTGGTGAGTATATAGTGAGGGGGAGTTGCTTGGGTTGTGATAGTGAGGTTTAAGTAACTACTCCCTTCCTCCCTCACTTCATTCATTTTCCCGTCCTTTCTCTTTCTATCAGCTCTACATTCCCAGTCAGTCCTATCAACCTTCCCCACCACTCTACATCCCTCCCTACTTCCACCCCTCCCAACCCCCACTCCACTGCTTTCCACTCCACTTCTCCCCACTCCACTCCACTTCTCCCAACCCCACTCCACTTCTCCCAAACCCACTTCTTCCAACTCCACCCCACAAACATCACCTCCCCTCACCACCCCCCACCACCCATGTTGCGCCACCCTCCGCCTTCCCCCCGCCCACCTGAGTGCCCCCTGACCCCTGCCCCGGGAACAATATGCTGAGAAATGAACCTCACGCCCCTCGGTATTCAGGCCACGAAATTAAAACGTGAATCTTGGCTTGGTGAGTTTCATTAAGGGGGTGTGGGAGTAGGGGACAGGCTTGGGGGGGGTGCAGGAGTAGGTGGACAGGCTTGGGGGGAGTTTGGAGTGTGTGCAGGAGTAGGGGGATAGGCTTGGGGGGAGTTTGGGGGTGCGGGAATAGGGGACAGGCTTTCTACCCACCCCAAACCTGTCCCCCATTTCCCCACACCCCCTTAAGGGATAATTGACTTGGGAAGGGTTCGTGGGATAATATAGTTTTCTGGTGTTAGTCCAAGCATATCGTTAAAGACGTAAGATGTTAATATTATCTATATATATAGTCGATCAGTTGTTAATGAGGAATGTTTTGTTTTCAGTTCCAACATTAGTTCTTATATATAAATTATTAAAGCTTCGTGGACTCGTCAACTGAAAAACAAAGAAGAATATTAATTTAACTTATGGATATCGTAATTTTGGGTTTGGTGAATGTGTTTATTTGATGATTAACCTCTACGTAATCTTTTAATTAAGAAGTGCTGAGTGAGTGAGGCGACACGACCTTTGCCCTCGACTGTACAATTTATTTACAACACATGCACGAGCTGGTCTTGGTCAGCTGTGGTTAGTAATAATGACACACTCCTCACCCTCACATTTTTATTTTTGTCTTCGTCACCTCCCCTTAATTAATCAGTTTTATTCATTCTTACTCCATCTCCGTTATGTTTCATTCTCACTCTACTTCCTTAACCATGAAAACAGGAGACAGGCATATCGAATAACACACACACACACACACACAATTATGAACCTCTTGGACCTAAGGGACTGTACACTATTATCTTTAATGATGATAATCGTTTGACGTTCAAATCAACCAGAATATTAAAACTAAACTTACAGGCTGATGATCTCAAGGATATTTATATGTTTCTCCAAGGTCTGATAGCATACTGGACTCAGAGATAGATAGATAGATAGATAGATAGAGAGAGAGAGAGAGAGAGAGAGAGAGAGAGAGAGAGAGAGAGAGAGAGAGAGAGAGAGAGAGAGAGAGAGAGAGAGAGAGACTATTAATTTTATTGTTGGTGAATCGATGGGCTACGAAAAATCCCTCCAATTTATGTCACCTGGTTATTATGCTCCGGAAAACAGCTAAGACCTCATAGAGACCAATATAATGGACACACACCCCTTCCTCTTACTCCATGAGGGACACAGTAACTGATGGCTCTCCAATAAACATCCTTAACAAGACCAATTAACCTTGAATCATACTTAGTAACAATCACTGACCTACGCGATGAGTGAGTGAGTGAGTGAGGATCTGCGTGCATGTGTGTGTACGTGTGCTCTCGTTGTGCGTACCATATGTGTGTATGAGTACGTGTGCTCTCGTGTGTATACCATATGTGTGTCTGAGTACGTGTGCTCTCGTGTGCATACCATATGTGTGTATGAGTACCGTGGGTTCTCGTGTGCGTACCATATGTGTGTATACAATCCAAACGTGACGTCAGAATGAACCTTTTACGTCTCATTCATTTATCCTGAGGCGAAAAAACAACATTGTAAATACCGTTAGTTAGAGAGGAACACCGAGATTATTTCACTTCACTATCAACTATTACATCAGCCGTGACATCATTTGACCTCAGTGATGCATGATTGACTTTGTGGACTTGGTTGCGACGTCAGTGTTGCACGCGTAACGTCAAATATAAGCATGACATCAGGAGGAATAAGCGTGACTTCAGAAACAATTGAAGCATCATGTAGTACTGTGTATAGGTCAGTAGGTCTCTCTCTCCTCTCTCTCTCTCTCTCCTCTCTCTCTCCTCTCTCTCTCTCTCTCTCTCTCTCTCTCTCTCTCTCTCTCTCTCTCTCTCTCTCTCTCAAACACGGACATAATACCGTCACTTTTCCTGTATATTTCGTACCATATTCTATTCCCTTCTGTTCTAACTGTGTACAAATATCAAGGCTTTCGTTATAATGTGTTTGTTACGTGCACTGGCCACCTGTATCTTATTTGTTTATGTACACTGGCCACCTGTATCTTGCTTTTGTTTATTTTATCTTGACACAACTGGGTGTTCCTATTCGTGGTTTTTTTTTTTTTTTTTTTTTTACCACTTCAGCCTCATATTTTCATCAGTCTTGGCAGTCCATTTTTCCTTAGCAACTACTGTATTTCACATTGTTTTCCTTACGTGATTTCATTGGGTAACACTGAGATAAGAGGGTGGTGGTGGGGGTGGGGGATGGTTGTGGTTGGGGGGTGGGGGGTAGGGAGTGATGGGGGTAGGGAGGGGGTAGGGGTATTTCGTTTCGCTCGATGTATTTAGAGGAATATGAAATAATCTGAAAGTGAGTGGTCTTGGTGTATGTTGAAATTAGTTGTGCAGGGTTTATGGGGAAGGGAAGGAAGGGAAGGGGTGGAGGTGGAGTGAATGAGGGTATAGGAGGAATAAGAGTGACGTGTTTGAGAGAAGGATAAAGTTATAATTATTAACGATTGGTGAAGGATAGGGTCTAGATGTACGTGGGTGGTAATGGATAGATATAGAAGCGAAGGATATAGGAAGAGAATTAAATATGGATAGAGGAGAAAAGGATAGGGTCTTGAAATAGGTGGGTTGGTAATGGATAGAAATAGAAGCGAAGGATATAGGAAGAGAATTAAATATGGACCGAGGAGAAGTGGGATAATTGTTAACTAGGATTATTAGACAAGAATACTATATTAGGGAAAATAACGAAGAGAACAAGAAACAAGGAAAAGACCAAGAAGGATGAAAGAAGAGCTAGAAGTGAGGGTGAGGAATGGAAACAGGATACAATATATTTTGCAAGATATAAGAATAAAGGATAAACAAGGATACGTGGAAGAGAAGGAGGAATGAAAGTGAGGATGGTAAGGATGAGACGTGAATGAACTGACAGTAGTGCAACTCATTAAACCTTGGGATAGGACAGGTAAAAGGATGAATGGGATGATGATGATGATGATATAATTATACCGTGAGTAAAGTATAAGATTGATATGAGAGAAATTATTACTAATTTGACCTACTCCAATATAATACCATAAAGCCATCCATTATACAGTATAGTGATTACACACACACACATACACACACACACACACACACACACACACACACACACACACACACACACACACACACACACACACACACACACACAGAGGCTTCACTCAGTGTTGTCAAGATTTTTTGCAAAACAAAAAGCAGTGTAGCCAGCTGTTACGTAAAGTAAGTGAAGAACACACACACACACACACACACACACGTATGCTTCGTTCAGTGTTGTCAAGGTTGGGCACAACAAACATCAGTGTTGCCAACAGTTACGTAAAACAATTGCAGGTAATCTCTGTTAAAACTACTTCTTTGCTGGAGGAGAAAAAGAGTGACGCAGAAATGAGTTTGGTTTGTGTAAAGAATTAGAAAGTGTTGTGCTAAAGGTCAAGTGGAGGAGGTGGAGGTGGAGGTGGAGGTGGAGGGTAGTGATGGTGGAGGTGGAGGGTAGTGGAGGTGGAGGTGGAGGGTAGTGGAGGTGGAGGTGGAGGTGGAGGGTAGTGGAGGTGGAGAAGGAAAATGGTGAAGCTCCTAGTGGAAGAGGTGGATAAGGATGGTGAAGAGGAGGGCAGTAGTGTAGTGGAGGTGATGGTTATGATAATTGTATTGGTGATGCTGAAGATATGTAGTGCTAAAAAATGTGGAGACAAAGTGTCTGGTAGTCTAGGCGAGGCGCGCGTGTGTGTGTGTGTGTGTGAGTGTGTGTGTGTGTGTGTGAGTGTGTGTGTGTCTGTGTGTGTGTGTGTGTGTGTGTGTGTGTGTGTGTGTGTGTGTGTGTGTGTGTGTGTGTGTCATCCTGGATCCTCTAGCCTTTCAATTTGTCCCCCAAACTTTTAAATAATTAACTATCCCATTCAATAAAATGTAATAAATTCCCTCTAAATTAGTAAGCACTATTATTAAGATACCTCATTAAATATGCAGAAAAATCCACTTAAGTATAAAAAGTTACCAAATTAATCTATTGCTACCCCTTAAATAATTAAATATATAATTATCCCTTTAAGTAGATAAATAGTAATTGAAATAAGTAGACAATAACAGTATGGAGTAATAGCCAACAACAGTGACATGTAGTATTTGTTATGAATTGAGGGGTTGCTTGCTGGCAGGTCACACATGGCCAGACTGAGGGAGGGGTTGCATGCCACGAAAGGGTTGTTGACGTTTTGCAAAAAGTGGCACTGGTGGTTTGGACTGGACTGGACTGAGCTGGGCTGGACTGGACTGGGCTGGGCTGGGCTGGGCTGGACTGGGCTGGGCTGGGCTTGGCTTGGCTGGACTAGGCTAGGTTGGGTTGGGCTGGGTTGGGTTGGACTGGGATGGGTTGGGTTGGGTTCTCTAATAAGTGTAGTGAGTAATCCCTCTACACTCGTCACACCTTCCTTGTCTTCAGGATTTATATGCACCCAACACATTCTATTCTCTTGTTTTTTATTTTGCCTCGATTTTTTTCTGTTCATATTACATAACTCTCTCTCTCTCTCTCTCTCTCTCTCTCTCTCTCTCTCTCTCTCTCTCTCTCTCTCTCTCTCTCTCTCTCTCTCTCTCTCACACACACACACAGGAAGTCAGAATATGAATTTTCTCGACACTTTCATGGACATTGAAGCACATCTGGCGTCTTGTCTAATGTACGTCATTTATGCAAAGTATTGGTGTTTCATATAACATTCTGTCTACAAATTGGAGTGGTAGATGATCCCTGTAAACCATGCCAGAGAACAATTTACCTCAATATACTACTACATAGCAGCACACAATAAACCCTTTATTATTATTATTATTATTATTATTATTATTATTATTATTATTATTACAATATAGACTCACTGAGCTTGAGAAACTTCAACAACAACAACAAAAACAATAATAACAGCAACAACAACAATAATAACTACGTAGCTTAATTAGGAGGAAGCACTAAACCTAAAAATGTCCAACAATGCCTTACCTCTTTAACAGCTCGTGAAAAAAGAAAAAAAAAAAAGAAAAAAAAAAAGTCATGAACAGTTAGCTACCTTCGTTTCTGGGGTTACACATTGGCACGATAAATATAAGACACTGTAATGCCTTTTGAAGCACACTAACTCTGACACTGTGTTGATATCATGAACTTCTCAAAAAAATGTTAAGGAGGAAATTTGGTGTTGGTAAATCTGGAGCAACTGAATTCTCCAAACTATTCCAAGCAACAG
>JAWZYT010002634.1:0-35000 GCA_034508575.1 Petrolisthes manimaculis
GTGCTTATAGTGCTAGATGAAAACCGTATATCTATCGACTCATGGTGTTGGTCATTAAGGCAGTCAGTATTGTTACATCAACATATCTTCCATCAGCCTATAATGTTGCTATCCTTGCTCTTACAGCCGGGTACCTACTTACTGCTAACTTAGGTGAACAGGAACATAAGGGGCTTGAAAAAATGTCCAACAATTCCACTGATTCGGGAGGCAACATGGATTATAATTTTAAAACTATTAGTTCGAATGAATGCATTTTTATTATTTCTATGTGTTGGTCTTCTGAGAAATTAGTAAACCTCAATGGTCCCATAGGTTGGAAATAAATGAAATTTTATTAGTTTACCTTTCTCTTTTTGCCATAAGGGTATTATTGTTCTCTTTTGCTCTTCCACAGAAAACATTCCTTCAATGGGCGACTTATATAAAAATTCATTCTTTTGCAGATTCCTATGAGTTGGGAATGTTTGGGGCACTGGGTTGTCCTGGTTCAGAGGAAAGGCTGTTCTGAAGGCGGACGAGTTCACATTTGTGATGGACGAACGGCATCCCTCAGAGGAGGATAAGAGTTGAAGCCATAAATTATAATATAGTCACAAGCCCGACCTTCCTCCAACTCTCTCCTATAGGCCCTATACTACTTTCCAAACGGTGCTATGTTGTCTGTTCAGGGCAATGGGACTAGTTGGTGGTGGTGGGTTCTTTATCATCGTTACTGCCCCTCTAGTAATGGCCTTGGTGAATCTGTCTGATGGTGTAGGACTGGCTGGCTTCAAGAGTAGGGCTTAACATGTTTTTATTGAACTAACTACTTATCTTTCCTTCTCTAAGCTTATCTTCTTTTCTTTTGGTTGGGTCGTGGGGCTGATCTGTTTTAATAATAAAATATTAATAATAATGGTTCCACACATCTTTACTACTCATTACACATTATAGTCTCCTTATTGTTCCACACATTTTCACTACCCATTATACATCTCACTATAATAGTTTCCTTATTGTTCCACACATCTTCACTACCCATTACACATCTCACTATATAGTATCTTTATTGTTGCACACATCTCTACTATCCGCCACACATTTACATACGAGACAGCGGGATGTAATGATGGATGTGAGGGATGAAACTTACCATCTCTGAATGGGCGTACTCCAATATTGACAAAACTGAAGAAACTTTACACATCACATGAAAAGATTTTTTTACAATAAAAATAAAAATAAATAAATAAATAACAATGCCTTCTAACAGAAAGAAGGGGCCTAAGAAAATGAAATAGAAGTCAACTAGATCCAAGTGTCCCGATGTGTGTGCCCCCGTAGTAGGATGCCCCCCCATATGTGACACGTGTGTGGGTAGGACAAGGAGTGGTACTCACTACCAGAATGAATGTACTTGTGGTCGTCGTGCCAAGCTTCACAGGAACTCACGCACCATTATGATCCTCTGTTGGGTCATGGGTGTCGTTATCGTGTCTGTGATCGTGGGACTGATGGGTAAATGTTGGACCAGTGCACCAGTACCTGCCCCCACCACAAGCAGGATGTTCTCTTTGCCTAACTTCAACAGAGTGGCTGTGGTTCTGGTTGTTTTAAGGGAGATTTGCACCATTGCCCTCCTTTCTTCCCTTCTTAAATGATTTATCATTGGCTATTGAACAATCCATCGACTGTTATGTAAAATATAATCTCCTTGTAATGATTACAAGTATAAGTACGACGAGACTCTATATGGATCTGACACCTGACTGTAAAGAGAGACTATTCATTGCAGCACTTCAAGAATTATCTCATTTTGGAAAATATATCATCGATTTCATCATCTAGAAAGGACAGACCGCTAAAGAACACAATGTTATGTCATTTGAGCAGGAAATGCACGAATCTGCTGCTGCTATTGGCTGGTTGAATTGACTATGACGGTAATAATGGAACACAACCCGAGTGTAGGAAGGTAACGGACGAAATATATCATAATATGACATCGAATTTGAAAACAAATTTTCCTTTTTTTTAATGAAAAAAATGGATTGGTCTCCTTTAGGGCATATATGGTACTGCCCTGATTGGTTATTCACTTTACATTATTGGACTCGAAGAAAGTGTCAGTCACACGAGGACGTTTTGAGGTCACACTTCCAACTTCAAGAGTGAACAATTTATTTTTTATTGATGTAATGGATAACTTATAGTAAATATTGAGAGTAGAAACAATTGCAGATGCAAATAAATAAGACAGAAAAGCTCATGTAGCAAATGAAATAATAATGTTATTTTTTTAATATGATATAAGATATATATAATATATACATATTTATATGTACAGTCGGCGGCAGAAGTCCTGTCGTCTTATCTGCTTCACAGAGACACACAGTATTCATGGACTCGAGAAATACACACGTTTTATACACTTAATAATCTCGAGTCTATGAAATCGTATGCCTCGGTGAAGCAAGTGAGGCGACAGGACTTTTGCCGCCGACTGTACAGGGTGTCTGGAATTTTTAACCCGAAAATTTGGTAAATGCATGCTTATTAATTCTGAAAAGAAAATACTCAATTGATGTGATTTTTTTTCTTAGTTTAGCAGTAATTGAGACATTTAATTAAGGGGGGGTGGGAGTAGGAGACAGGCTTGGGGGGGTGCGGGAATATGGGGACAGGCTTGGGGTGAGTAGAAAGCCTGTCCCTTTATTCCTTTTTTTTTTTTTTTTTAGGGGTTGCAGGATTGATATATAATTTGTACAGTCGGCGGCAAAAGTCCTGTCGCCTCACTTGCTTCACCGAGGCACGCAATGTTCATAGACTCGAGATTATTAGGTGTAGAAAACATATGTATTTTTCGAGTCCATGAAACACTGTGCGTCTCGGTGAAGCAGGTGAGGCGACAGGACATTTGACGCCGACTGTACATACATTCGCAATCCACAATCGCTATCCCACCTGAGTCGAATTCCGAGATCTGAAGTAGGCGGATTCTAGATAACCGGCCATACCACTCAAAGTCTCCATTGGTTCGAAATGTGTGAGGCTTCATGTTGGTTTGTGTGGGTTATTATCCACAAACCACCTGCTTCAGATCTCGGGCTTCGACTCAGCTGGGCTAGGGAGCTTTTTTATATATATGTTATTACGTGTATACAGTACAGTACATGACTTACAGTAACCTCCACTTAGGAAATTAAAACTTGGCCAGCTCTATCGAAACGTTTGTAAATAATCCGAACGTTTGGTGGGAAGAGGCTGCATGCGTTGAGATTAGGGAGGGAGGGAGGGTAACCAACTACTGACTGGCGCTGCTCACACACAGTTCCTATATGACCCTGGGAGGTTCGCCTGGCAGTGTGGGCGCGTGAGGTTCCAACAAGGCACGCGTCCTGTGGCAACCAACCAACCCAAGTCGATCCATGTGGTGGTGGCTGCAGCTCACTTGTGTGTTGTGGAGAGTGGCGCGAGGTGGTGGACTGGCTTTACTGACTCACTCACTCACTCACTATGATCACTGCATCCCTTCGTCATCCCATCACACGTGACATCATTTAGTTTAGCACAGTATTATTCCCCAAAGTGTTGACTGAGGCTTGTGTGAAGGAGTTTGATGAGGTAACAATAGTGACTGACTGACTGATGGTGTTAGTGCGTTCATAATAATAATAATAATTGATAAACCGATCCTGTGGAAGATGGATGGATGTTCTGGGTTCATTGTGTAAATAAAAAAAATAATAAAACACACGTCAAAATGATTAAATATGTAACAATGCAGTGATGTCAAAGTTATAATTACGACTGTACATTAATGATGAAGCTAGGAATTTATTATTGAACTCTGAGCTCAAGTAACTATTTTAATAATCAGTGCAAATGAATGAAGATGTGAAGAACTAAATGTATATGAGTGAAACTATATAAAAAACATAAACGGAAGGAGATTTGTGTATGGAAAAATAAATATATATGATAAAAGAAAAGAGATATATAAATTGATAAAGGAAAATGTAAAGAACTAGAAAAATAAAACGAGATTTGTGTATAGATAGATAAATAAACGAAGATATAAACAAGTAAAAGAAAAAACTATTTATGGTAAGTAGATACATTTTATTATTTGTGTTGGTTGAACGATTGATATGATATTTAGGCACCGCAACAGCTTAGTCCTCCTGCCAGGAAACAGGACCAGATGAACAAAATTAATGGAAGTTAGTTCTGTTGCTTGGCATAATTTGGTGGAATCAGTTGCTCTACATAGATTTACCAACACTGTACAGTCGGCGGCACAAGTCCTGTCGCCTCATCTGCTTCTCCGAGACATGCAGGGTTCATGGACTCGAGAAATACGCACCTTTTCTACACCTAATAATCTCGAGTCTATGAACATCACGTGCCTCAGTGAAGCAAGTGAGGCGACAGGACTTTTGCCGCCGACTGTACAACTAATAAGTGGGTTAGGTTTACACATACACACAGGTTTGTTGGACCCAGTTGTTGTTGATGTTGTAGTTATAAGGCAGTAGAGTAGAGAGTTACTTGAGTAGAGAGTTACTAGTAGGGCGGGGTGAGGTAGTGAGGTCTGTGCTCCCTGCCAGGTGAGGGAATGAAGTGTTACCATACTTACATACATACATACATAGCCTACTTATTGGCATATCCTGTTACTTGGAATAGTTTGGAGGAATAAGTTGCATTAGATTTACCACCAACAACATTGTACTATATACCCCATTAATTAATAGGTCGTTTCTAATAGATGCAGTTTTTATTAGTTTTCTAAGAGTTAAAAAAACAAACAAAAATAGTTATGTTGTTTATCGAGTAGACTCATTATTGAAATAGTGTATCTGATAAAGGCAATTTGTTTAATGTCTCAACTTCGTGGCTGCTTGTAGGTCGGATGTCACTGTGACTTTTATGAGGCCGCGAGATTACTGAGTGAAGCTTCGGGGTGTTGGATACAGTAAAGCTTCGGGGTGTTGGTTGATAGTCTGCTTCACCCCCTTCCCCCCCTTCCCCCCCTTTCCTTGTCTCAAACGAAGAGCTTCTGTCTGTTTCCTGGGACAATTTTTGGGAAACATTTGTCCTCCATTTTGTCACAACGTGTTACTTACCTCCTTAAGGGTGGTGGGTGAATAGGGGGACATGCTTGGGGGGTTTAGGGGGGTGCGGGAATAGGGGACAGGCTTTCTACCCACCCCAAGCCTGTCCCTCTATTCCCGCACCCCCTCTAGTCCCCCCTCAAGCCTGTCCCCTACTCCCGCACCTCCTTAAGCTTAGGTTCAGTGAGAGTCATTGTACTTCAGTAGTCAATGGTTTGAATGTCATCATGAGGTGGTGTATAATATTATGCTGTATATAAATTCACAACTGAGAGGAGAGAACAACGAGGAGACATGTTGACAACACTGAGAAAAAAGACAAATATGGCGAGGCAAGGTGACAGGAGAGTGATATTTGTTTCCCAAAGATAGATAGGCTAGACACAGACACACCAGCATGCAGAGTGACTTTAGTGTGATATTTGTTTCCCAAAGATAGATAGACAAACAGTGACATACAGGGTGACTAAAGTGTGATATTTCCCCAAGAGAGAGAGAGAGAGAGAGACAGAGACGAAGACAGATCAGCATTCAGAGTGACTGTAGTGTGATATACCCCCCCCCCCCCAAGACAGACAAACAGTGTCATGAAAGGCAGAACATGGAGCTGTGTGTGTGTGTGTGTGTGTGGGCGAGGTGTTGGTGTGGGATATCGAGTGAGAAAGAGAGAGTCAAGCTGTTGCTGTTGCTGCTGCTGTTGCTTCTACCCACGTCGTGTGTCTTGACTGCTGGTGTGAGTGTGAGGTCTCTGAGGGGTTGGTATAGTTCCTGACCTCGTGATGACTGACTGACTGACTGACTGGGTGAGGAAAGTCATATGCCAGACATACAGGGATAAATGTCACCATGTCTCACCCCCTGACATCATCATTATATTATATATATTTATGTTCGATCAATTTGTACGGGTGAATTAAGTTATGTCAGCATTAATAAATGAAAATATCATATGCGCGCACACAACTCACTCTCTCTCTCTCTCTCTCTCTCACACACATATTCAACTCTCTCTCTCACACACACCTATTGAACTCTCTCTCTCTCTGTCTCTCTCTCACACACACATATTCAACTCTCTCTCTCTCTCTCTCTCTCACACACACCTATTGAACTCTCTCTGTCTCTCTCTCACACACACACACACCTATTGAACTCTCTCTCTCTCTCTCTCTTTCTGAACTCCCACTCACACCAGCCAACGATGGTGTATGTGTGTATGTATGTATGTGTGTATGTATGTATGTATGTGTGTATGTGTATGTGTGTATAGGCTACTGTACATCAACAACCATCATGAAAGAGTAGGATGGTGTATGTGTGTATGTATGTATGTGTGTATGTATGTGTGTATGTGTGTATAGGCTACTGTACATCACCAACCATCATGAAGGAGTAGGAAGTAAGGCTATGTGTTATGTTGACCTGCTGTTCTCCTCGTTTGTCACACATCATTAAGCTGGTGGTCAATGCCTCTCTCTCCTTCTCTCTCTGTCTCTCTCTCTCTCTCCTTCTCTCTCTCTCTCTCTCTCTCTCTCCTTCTCTCTCTGTCTCTCTCTCTCTCTCCTTCTCTCTCTCTCTCTCTCTCTCCCCTCTCACTCTCTCTCCCCTCTCACTCTCTCTCCTTCTCTCTCTCTCTCTCCTTCTCTCTCTCTCTCTCCTTCTCTCTCTCTCCTTCTCTCTCTCTCTCTCACTCACTCTCTCTCTCTCCCTCTCCTTCTCTCTCTTAGGCCTGGTAGACAGTTCACGGACTTTAAAAGGGTAATAAATACACTTTGGTATATTATGATTCCTCCACAAACACACACACACACACACACATACAACACACACACACACACACACATACACACATACAACACACGCACCCACACATACTCCCCCCTCCCCCCCCCCATCCCACACACACGAGATAAAAAATATTCCGGCCTCTGCCACAGAACCCAGCTGTCTTGAAGGCAAATGAACCAGTGAAAGTTATAAAATAGTTCCTTCTTATCTCTCGTCCTGTTGGTTGCCTCTTGCCTGATTTAGTGACTATTGTGTATTGTATGATTTTGATATGATAAATTTCCATAGCAAGTCACTGAGATAACCGAAGTCACTTGAGCATATATACAGAGTTACTAGCACAGTCATGTTAACCTTTCGTATACGATGAATAAATACTGTGTTAATAGGATAGTGCTAAATTTAATCATCTTAAATATGGAAGGTCACTCAACTACCTATAACTATACACTCTATTATCCCGGGGGGGAGGTGCTCAGTGGGGCATGTCTCACTTATGGGGAGGGTATATTTTAGGCATTTGTGGAGATAATGATTCCTCCAAACTATTCCCAGCAACAGGCCACCATTATTTTTCTTCATCTGGATCTGTTTCCTGACATACTTTGGAGGAATCAAGGCACTCCAGACTATCAAAAGGGACCCTGTGATGTAGTCAGAAAATTGGAGGTGAATGTGTCCTTCAAGTATTGCCACGAAACATCACTTATATGGAAGGAGCTTGTTTCATGGTATAGTTAGGAGGAATCAGAAGCCTCCACCAATTCTCACATACGATCACAGGGTCCTTAACCATATACTGCACACTCTGTATTCCACGTATTTTAATTGACAAGAGGGAGGGGTGCTCAGATGGGGCCCATAAACCTTTCTAAATTAGTGAAGGTAGAGCCTGGTGTTGCCTCTTGTCACTATAGGATGCCAGGCTGACAATTGGCTGATCAGATTAATTTTTTAAGGGGGTAGTAAATCAGGAGCAACTTCTTCATTTAAATTATTCCATAAGCAACAGGGCTACTAGTAATTTTTTGTGATTATGGTCCTGTGTTTTCCTGGTATACTTTAAAGGTGGATTCAAGACACTCCGATGTATGCACCTAAAGTATTCTATGCCCCTTCAAGCTGTGATGTTAATTAGTGTATGTGTATTTGTATGGGGGTCGAGGAAGAGGGTGTGTATAGATAATGTCAAAGGTGTATGTGTGGGTGGGTGTATGGTGTGAGGTAACGTTAGGGTTAGAGATTGAGTTATTGTGATATGGTATTGTGTGTAGGGTGTAGGTAGGTAGGATGTGTGAATTACTGTTGAAGGGTAAGGACAAGTGAGTTAGTTAGTAAGTACAGTATGTATGTACTTTGTTGTTGTTGTTGTTGTGTGTTTTTGTTGTTGCTGTTGTTGAAGTTCCTCAAGCTGTCTGGCCGAGCAGCCCCGAGCTCCTGAGGAAGGCCATGGCCCGAACCGGGCTTTCCCACAGTGCCCTCAGAGAGTGTATGTTGTGTTGTTTTGTGTTGTTGTTGTGTGTTGTGGTCAGTTTTGGGGTTGTGTATTGTTGTTATGTGTTGTGGTGATTTTTTGTTTGTGTGTCGTGCCTGTGTGTGTGTGTGGAAGCACGACCCTCTACTTCCCACCTCTAAATGGCCCACTGAATGTTGATATGCATGAAGGTCATTTACGTACGGTCTCATCTCTTTTGTATGTAGTATAGTATTATGATTATTGTTATTATTATTATTATTATTATTCTGTTACTGTTGCCATTACTTTTATCATACAATATATATTATTATTATATACCAGAACATAAACTGGAACAACCATCCATCTCTCTCTCTCTCTCTCTCTCTCTTTCTCTCAGTACCAGTAAGTCGTAACCCAACA
The DNA here is from genome assembly GCA_034508575.1 of Petrolisthes manimaculis. Lineage (NCBI taxonomy): Eukaryota > Metazoa > Arthropoda > Malacostraca > Decapoda > Porcellanidae > Petrolisthes > Petrolisthes manimaculis. Next base: position 8,767 of record JAWZYT010002634.1, read on the forward strand.
TTGTCCTTCTGTGCTAAACCTTCGTGGAAACTTGCTAACGAAATAACAAAACAGCTTCCGTCAACAACACACACCAACTTGACACAGGCTACGTTCGATTGGTTGGCGGAGTCTAGTGTGAAGAATAAATGATAAAAATAAACAGACGATGAACTTTTGACATCTCCAGTGCCTATAAAGACGAAAAAAAAAAAAATAAAAAAATAATAAAAATAAACAAACGATTAACACTTGACATCTCCATAACTAAATAACTAAATAACTAAATAAAATCTGATGATGAACTTTTGACATATCCAGTGCCTATAAAGATGAGAATAAAAAGAAAAAGAAAAAAATAAATATATAAACAAACTCTGTCCTCCGCCGTGCCTATAAACAATGATGACCACGAGCCTAATGTAAATATTGTTTGGTGTTACGAATATTGCGTTAAAAACCAAAAAGAAAAGAAAAAGAAAGAGAGAGTTAGGAAGATGTGTGTGTAAGAAGAGAGAAGGAGGAATGAATGCGTGTGTGTGTGTGTGTGTGTGTGTGTGTAAGAAAGGGAGAGTAAGGAAGATGTGTGTGTAAGAAAGAGAGAAAGAGGAATAAATGTGTGTGTGTGTGTGTGTGTGTGTGTATGTGTGTGTGTGTGTAAGAAAGGGAGAGTAAGGAAGATGTGTGTGTAAGAAAGAGAGAAAGAGGAATAAATTTGCGTGCGTGTGTTTGTATGTGTGTGTGTGTGTAAGAAAGGGAGAGTAAGGAAGATGTGTGTGTAAGAAAGAGAGAAAGAGGAATAAATGTGCGTGCGTGTGTTTGTGTGTGTTTCGAACCAACCCTGTACAATAGCACAAACTTTTATTTTCTCGAAGCTGAACGTGCACTAAAATATGTCAATACAACTCAACTACTTTATTGATGCTTGAGGATATGCCAAAACAAACAAACAAACATTTATTTACCCCTGACAAACACTCGAGTCAAACAGCAGGTGATAATGTAAACACAAGTTTTTTTTTTTTTTTTTTTTTTTTTTAATGGTCCTTACTGTATGTATGTATGTATTCTTTTGGTATATATGTGCGTGTATATGTGTGTGTTTGATAATGTAAACACGAGTTATCATTTTTTTTTTGAAGGGTGCTTGTGTCCTTATTGTATGCTTGGTGCTGTGCTTGTATGTATGTATTCTTTTGGTGTGTGTGTTTATGTGTGTTTCTGTGTGTGTACTGTATGTGTGTATGTGTGTTTTTGTGTGTTCAGTTGCCTGCACTACTAAAGAGCACATGTAGCATTCGGTGGCTTTGGAGAAATATGGCAACACTGTATTTGTTTATTCGTAGTAAATGTGGCAACACTGTGCTTGTTTATTCGTAGTAAATCTGGCAACACTGTGCTTGTTTATTCATAGTAAATATGGCAACACTGTATTTGTTTATTCGTAGTAAATCTGGCAACACTGTGTTTGTTTATCCGTCATAAGAACGAATTACGTTTTTCCCTCGTTCATGTATTTCCGGTTATTGAATTTGAGGGGATGGCATATATTTGGATTATGTAAAGTGCCTTGATTCCTCCGATTAAAGTATGTCAGGATACAAGACCAGATTAATAAAAATACTGGTGTCCTGTTGCTTGGAATTATCTGGAGGTATCAAGTGCTCCAGATTTACCCTCCAGATTTACCCTTTGTAAAATATTAATGGGTTGAAAGGGGAAAGAAATTACACACATACACACACATACATAGACAGAACATACATACACACACACACACACACACACACACACACACACACACACACACACACATACACACACACACACACACACTCAATCACACACACACACACACCGTAGAAATGGAGGTGCTAAAATATGCATTGTATATCATTTTTTGTGTGTGTATACTTTTGAGGTGCTAAAATGTGTGAATGGTGTATATATTATTTGTGTATACACCCGTGGAGTGGTGGTGTGCAATCTCATGACATAATCCTGTAAAATGATGTGTTTAAAGCAGCTTTGTACACCTCGTCATCCCGAACAAAGCCGTCAGTGGGTACAACTTGACACAATCAGATGGAGTTACCCAATGAGGAAAAGAAGGACGAGAAGGAGAAGGAGGAGGAGGAGGAGGAGGATGATGAGAAGGAGGAGGAGGAGAAGGAGGAGGAGGAGGAGAAGGATGAGGAGGAGAAGAAGGAGGAGGAGGAGGAGAAGGAGGAGGAGGAGGAGGAGGAGGAGGAGGAGAGGTTGGACTTGTTGTTGTGATGTGATGTTGTGATTCAATGTGACTGCTGTTTCTCATTTTACACATGCACTCACACGCGAGCGCACGCATTTTATAAAGTACAGACACACACACACACACGTTTACAGAACATTCACACACATATACAGGACACACACACACATATATACAGAACACACTCACACATACACATATACAGAACACACATACACATATACAGAACACACACACTTACACATATACAGAACACACATTCATACACATATACAGGTGTACTGGGTGGGGATATGAACAATACCAGGCGATTCGAAGCTTTCTGCTCCTCACATCCTGGTCAGAAATTGTGTATCACGAGTGTACAGCCATGGCTGATAGTGCTGGACGAGGGTCCAAGGAGTGCTGGAGAGCAACTATAGACAGAGTTCGAACAAGTGAATTATTAAACCATTCTCAACACTCACTTTTTCGAACTCAGTTCAGTTGCTCTCCAACACTCCCTGGACCCTGGTCCACCACTATCAGCCATGGCTGTACATTAGAGCATATTTATTTTTCCAAAGTATGCCAGGGAACAGCTCCAGATAAAATTTTATTTTCGTGGGTCTATTGCATGGAATACTTTGTAGGAATCAGTAGAGAGAGAGAGAGAGAGAGAGAGAGAGAGAGAGAGAGGGAGAGGATGGGAGGGGGGCACAGCACAGTAAGGGTTCTAGTTAGTGGTGGTGTGGTCGGGTGTGTCTGTGTAGGGTAACGCCCATGCTGCTAGGGGAAGACTCATTCCTTATACGTCACTCAGGAGGAGTTTCCAGGCCAGCAGCTCCCTCCCTCCTTCCTTCCCTCTCTTACTACCCAGTCACACAACTCCTACATTCATTTTTTTCGGTATTTTTCTGGTCGGTTCCACGCCCTCTCACTTCCTTAATTTCCAGATTCCAGCCCCATTCCCTTTTTCTTTTCTCTCTCTGTCTGTCTGTCTCTCTCAAAACCACGCCCCATTTTCTCTTCGCGTATGATATTTTCCTAACTTCAGTTCTCTGCTGACAGACGATGTAGAGTGAGATACCCAGTGGTCAGTTCACCCGTGTAGAGTATAGTGTAACCAACCCTCCCTGCAGTCAGTGTCCGTATGTTGGAAGGGCGGTGGCTGTCCAAGGTGCAAGGAGCGGTTCGCGGTACAGGGAAGTATTTGTAAACAATGAGTACGAGACCGCGAAGAATGTGGGCCCGTGCTTTACCTGTCGTACCGTTCTGCTCTTATCTCATGATGCCTAGAGTTAAAGTGTTTGTCGAGAGTATAATTATAACTTGTGCATTTCTCCTTCTTAAATTTCAAAATGCATACAGTAGATTCATAGCCGCATTGCGAGTAGCTAACTAAAACTGTGGAATAAACCCGAAAGACGATTGATAACTTAGGTGCTCTAATGTACCCAAATTGTATTACCCCCTTCAGTAAGAGATCAGACCAGCATAGGCATAACTGGATGAAGGAACAGATAATCCTTTAATTAAGCAGGTAGACATGATGGTGCCTGAGTTGTGGTGTGGTGTGGTGTGGTGTGGTGTGGTGTGGTGTTGAGTGGTGTGGGGTGGTGTGGTGTGGTGTTGAGTGGTGTGGGTTGAAATGAAATGGTGTGGAATGGAAGGGAGTGGTGTAGTGTAGTGTGGTTGGGTGGGGTAGATTGTAGTGTGGTGGAGTGGAGAGGGTTGGAGTGGAGTGGAGTGGAGTGGGGCTTCATTATGAATTCCTTCTAATTAATTGCCGATCTGATGAAACGTCAAGGTGGCTGTGATGGGGTATTAATCTCTCACCACCATAGACAGCCTCACCTGATAACAAAAGTGTCCCACAATGTTCTTTATCTCACTCCAACTCTTCTTTGTCTGGCCTTACTTGGTTGGATTCATATGTGTGTCTCCCTTCATCATAAACACAGAAAGAATAGAATACTTTGCTTTGTAACTTCGTGGCATAGTCAGGAGGAATCAGAAGCCTCCAATTCTCATATACACGATCGCAGGGTGTGGTGACTTAACTTTCTCGATCTATGCAAATGTGGGCATCATAATAGTCAAATTACAGGTGAATGAGAGTGGATAATGGGAGGTAGCTTATAAATGATAGGTGTTATAACGTGGGCTATAAACAGAGATAAGTATAGTAAACTGTAGGAATTCAGATCACTAAGTATATTATCTCTTATCGGGTGTTTATCGACCCGTGTGTATCGCGCGAAAAGTCCGTAGAACCGAAGTGCCCCCCTCCCCCTCCCCCTCTTGTAAACAAAACGGCTGGGTAAATGTGTACTGTACAGCCGGCGGCATAAATTCGCATCCATCTCGTGTACACTCATCATACTTAATTTCTGCCCAGAGAAGAACGGCAGGCACCACACACACACACCCACACATACCCTGCATTCGAACTCAGCCTCTATAGGTATACTGGGGTGGGGGGAAATGAGCAATACCAGGCGATTCGAAGCTTTTTGTTCCTCACACTCTGGTCAGAAATTATGCATCACGAGTGTACTTAATATTGCCAATACTGTATGACCAAATGGTTTAATTCTGAATCAGGTTTTATTCCAACATACATACGTAATTTACCATATGAGAACTATACCTGTCATCTCTGCATGCATTAAAATTATATTACAACATCACTATAGCTAATATATACACAGGTGGAAATGAAGTGAACCCCCCCCCCCCCCTCCCTTATTAAATACAAAGTGGCACCCTACCCTTGCTTCCCTCCCTGCCCCCCTCCTTGCCCCCCTCCCCCTTCAGCCACTAACGACCTTGCTTAGTGCAATATGGCCTCTCTCTGTACTGCCGGTCAAGGTCAGGCTCAGTGTTGCCATTTCAAGCACGAGAAATATGCCAGTGTTGCCACCTCAAGCACGAGAAATATCCCAGTGTTGCCACCTCAAGCACGAGAAATATGCCAGTGTTGCCACCTCAAGCACGAGAAATATGCCAGTGTTGCCATCTCAAGCACGAGATATGTGTAATAGACCTTTCCTGAGATATTTATATTTATATATTCATTTTATCTTTCCAGGTTGTGTGTTTTCGACTGAACATTACAGGAATAATTTGTGATTTAGATATAATAAATAAATGTACACGAAGGAAATAGTACATGAATAAAAATATTAATTGTGCGTGAACAGTACATGAATGAAACATTAATTGATGAAGTAGTGCAGGAATAATACACGAGTGAAAAATGAATAGTGCTTAAATAGTACATGATTGAAAAATGAATACCGGGTAGTGATTGTAATAGTGACTGTAATAGTGATTGTAAAGTGATTAGTAATAGTGATTGTAAAGAGTCAATGTATTCGTTAATGACATACGGGATTATGTATGTGTTTCTATTGGTGAGGTGTGAGTTAATGTGTTGTGCAGCGATAAAAAAAAAACTGCAAACATACGAACAAGTCAGAACTCTTAAGATGTTTTGCGAATAAGATGTTTTGCGAATAAGAAAGATATTTTAGACGTTTTGTGACTAAAATGTTTTGTGACTAAAATGTGTGGTGACTAAAATGTGTTGTGAAAATCAGATCTGTAAAGTGAATGTGTGGTGGCAAAAGACTATGATGATAATATTTGGCCTGCTTTTGTTGGCCTGGCCTGCTCTGTCCTGCTGGCCTGCCTACGTACAGCAGGCCGTGGACCAATCTGACCTGGTGCTGACAGCCAAAGTCCTACACCTTGGGTCACGAAGAGGTCACGGTATCAACAGAGTGTATGACCTGGTGAGGCTGGAGGTCAAGAGTTTCATGAAGGGTGAGGACGTATTCAGAAACCATCACTTGAGGGACAGGAGCCACCACTTGAGGAACAGTAGCCACCACTTGAGGGACAGTAGCCACCACTTGAGGGAGAGGAACCACCACTTGAGGGACATAAACCACCACTTGAGGGACAGGAACCACCACTTGAGGGACACTAATTTGGAAGGTGATGAAGAGGCCACCTTCTTAGAGAGTCCTGACACCAGTACCTCTTCCACTCTTCACCTCTCCACTCCAAATACTCTCTGGGTGGATGGTGTGTCTGCCAGTGGGACGTGTAGTGGACGAGTGCGCGTGCGGGATGTTCAGTTATTCTTCATCAAGGTCAAGACGCGGGCTGAGGTCAGGAGAGGTCACCACCATCAGGAGGAGGAGGCCCCGGTGTTTTATAAGGTGGCCTCACAACCCGTCAAGGTCACACTGGAGATGCTAAGGATGACCGAGGCTGCTGCTACTAATAAACAAGGTCAGTCAATTTATTTAATGTACAGTCATGGTCAAAAGTCTTGCAACCTGGTGAATAAAAGCGAGTCATTTGATTGAATGTTATGAACCAATATTGCAAAGACCAACAGATATAGTTTCGGATCATTTTTCGAAGCCATTTCATTGGAAGGTGTTTCAGGAACTATTGACCATGACTGTACACCTTCTATGTTAATCTTATTTATGTCTGAGGGTCTTGTAAGATTTATTAGTTCCTCGTGATTTGTTTTCGTTTGTTGTGTGAAATGTTTGTTTTAAATTGTTTAGTGCATTAGCTGAAAATAAATACGATTGCACATTTTACATGAAATTGTACGACAAGAGGGACGAAACTATTGGTAAGAGTGTTTACATTTCATCTCCACATCATATTATTTATCTCCACTTCCTGTCATTCATTGTTGGAAGCTGAGTAATGGTCATCGTTTGAGTTCTTTCTGAGTGGTACTATCGTCTATTTTTTACCGAGGAAAAATACATGTTGTGGGATTTATTATACTGAGGCTCACGTGTGTTCAAATCCCAGTAATTTTCAATAGTGTTTCTTACTTTTTAACTTTATATATGCAAGGTTGGAATTACCAGAAGATTTGTCACAAGTCTGCACTGAACATCGTGCAATTAATTTCGGGAACACGTTGCATGCAAAGACTAGTTTTGTCGTAAATTAAAAACGCCATAAGAGGAGAAGGTTTTATTGAAGACGTTTCGTTACTGCTTTTTCAAGACAAGCACAAATCCTTGATAACATCAGGTCACTTAAATATCTGTCAGTGGGTGGTTGGTGGGGTTAGTGTGGGGGGGGGGAGGTAGGGGGCTGGTTGGGGAGGAGGGGAGGTTGGTGAGGTCGGTGGGTGAGGAGGGTAGGTTGGTGGGGAGGTTGGTGGGGGTCGGTGGGGGAGGAGGTGGGGGAAGGAGGGGACGGTGGGTGGTGGGAGGGAAGGTGGGGAGGGGGGCTGCTGGTTGGGGGATGAGAAAGGAGTGGCAACACAAATATGGTGGACACGTGTATTGCTTGTAGGTTAAAATCACTGAGGGGATCAGCCACCACTTCATTGTTACGCAAATTAAACACCTCACCTTTTCCCCCCTTAGTGTGCCCTAACGAAAATAAATTGAATATAAACACAAGCAACACGCGTCGGTAAATACATTGGACGTGGTGAAAACAATGTGTGTGGGACTTAGAAAAACATTGTCACGCCTAATCTGGACATCTCTTCCCTATTGGTATCCTCCTTTTAAAGCAGACACACATAAATATATTCATCATTTTTTTTTTAATGAACACATTCTTTATATTCAGTTTTCCTTCCATTTACAATATATTATACCCTGCGTTCTCTATTAACAAGAATGGGGAAAAGAGGAAGGAAAGTTGTGTGAGTGAAAATATTTTGTATGTAATCAAAATATATTCCCTGCGTTCTCTATTAACAAGAATGGGGGAAAAAGGAAGGAAAGTTGTTGTGTGTGTGCCTACGTGTGTGTTACATGTGTGAGTGAAAATAGTTTGTATGTAATAATAAAAAATATATATATAGAAACAAGGAGGAATACATGTAGCTTTGAGTTACCTGCTGTAGAGATGGGGCCTTGTGAAGTTGACCCCAGTCTAGCCTATAAACCTTCACCATCCCTCTTCATAATACACTTGGACGCACAAAAAAGGGACAGACACAGTTCAGCCCCGCCTTGAGTTCTGACCATATGACTTCCCCGACACTGTTTCTCCCTTACGTGGCCTCCTCCTCCTCCTTCCTCCTCCTTCCCTCTCCATCCCCGTGTTTCTCTCTTTCTGCTCTTATACTCTCTCTCACTCTCTCTCTCTCTCTCTCTCTCTCTCTCTCTCTCTCTCTCTCTCTCTCTCTCTCTCTCTCTCTCTCTCTCTCTCTCTCCTCTCTCTCTCTCTCTCTCTCTCTCTCTCGTTTTTTCCATCATCTTCAAGGCTTCTTACAGGACATATGCTGCTTTAAGTGACTCTGGCCGTCTGTCTGTCTGTCACACACACACACAAACAAACACAAACAAACACATACACACGACCCTCTCCCTTACGTCTTTCACTCTCATCCTCTGTTCCCTCTCACACGGCCTCTCTTTATTTCCCTCTCTTTATTTCTCTCACACACCTCGGCCTCTCCTACTCCCTCCTTCGCCCTCCTAAACACGTATCCTCCATTTTCCTCCAAAGTATGCAAGGAAACAGGACCAGAAGAGCCAAAATAATGGTGTTCTGTTGCTTGGAATAGTTTGGAGGATTCAGTTGCTTCATCAGAATTATCAACACAAAACTTTCCCCCTTAAGTAAATCCTAAACAATTAATTTAACACTTTTTTTTTTTTCATTCGTGTTCTCGTTTCTTTTTCAATCTCTCCCTAAATAAACAGCATTATTTACTTTGACTTTACATTAAACCTTGCGTTCATTTGAAGACTTATTTAATCTCCTATAATTTTTCCTTTGTAAAATTAGGACTAGAGTTCTTATATATTGCACAATTCGCTTATTTTTTTATTATTTTATTATATCTTCGGTGCTTTCATATGCAAATTGAAACTGATATGGTTACAGAAAAATACGAAACGAGGCGCAAAGGTCCCGTAGATTTATATATATTGATATGTATGTATGTATGTATTTTTATGTATTGTGGGTCGTCAGAGAAAAAATGAATTAAAAGTGTTTATCTGTGTTTAAGAGGAGAGTCTCATGTTGGTAAAATTGAAAGGCTTCTGATTCCTCCTAATTATACCAGAAAACAGGAATGAGACGGTATAGATGTTCACGCTTTAAATAATAATAATAATATAATGTAAAGGAATGTAAGGCGGTGAAAGTGAGGTGTGTTGGAGATGAGATGAGTTGAGGTGAGGTGAGATGAGGTGTGAGGGAGGTGAGGTTAAGTGAGTTGTGTGGGAGATGAGGTGAGGGAGGTGAGGTAAGGTGAGGTGTGTGGGAGGTGCAAGCATTTCCTGAAGCAGTCATTGTTGTATCTCTCACCTTTACTGTCTGTCTTTCTGTCTGTATCTGTCTGTCTGTTTTGTTGTCAGTCTGTCTATCTATCCATTCTTCTCCCTCTACCACAACCCCCTCCATCAATCATTAACACTATCTCTTTTATACTTCCCTCCTCTATCTTTCACTCCATCCTAACTTTTTAATTCTCTCTCTTCTCTCCTTTCTTCCTCCTTTCCTTCCCTCCTCATCCTCCTTCCCTCCTCTCTTTCACTCCTCCCTTCTCTCCATCCTAACTCTTGTATTCTCTCCTTTCTCTTTCCTTTCCTTCCATCCTCATTCTTACCATCTGCATTTTGGTATTAATTTCTCTTTCCTTCATCTTTCCATCCCCTTTAAAAAAAAATAACAACTCTAATTTCCTTTACTCCACCCTTCTTCTCCCTCTCCACTTCCTCCCACATTCTTACCAACCGCATTCCTCCATCCCTTCCTCATTCCTTCTTTCTCTGTCATTTTCCTCCCCGTTCTCGCCCACTTCTTTACCCATTCACTCCCTTCCTTCTCTCTTTATCCCTCCCTCCCTTCCTCCCTCTCTTCATTCACTCCCTCCCTCCCTCTCTTTATACCTCCCTTCCTCCCTCTCTTCATTCACTCTCCCTCCATCCCCTCATTCCCCTCTCCCGCCCCCTTTCTTTCCCCCTTCCCCTCCCTCTATCTTACCCCCTTCCCTCTATCCTTCCCCCCGGTCAAGTAGCAGTCAATCAGGTTTTTACTGGTACCCCTCCCAACCCCCTCACCCCCCCCCACCTCTCTCTGATAACACAAGGCATATCACTCATTATCACTATCAATATTTATCACCTGACTAATTAGGTCTGGTGAGGTGAACTAGAAGCGCAAAATTATATATTAATAGGAAAAAGTTGTTTATCCACGAAACAGATTAGTAACATTTGTGCGAATTGTTTCCTGGAATAGTTTGGAGAAATCGGTTAAAAAAAACGAAAAAAAAGATATCAGGTTCTGCCCATTAATAATATTTTTTTTTACGGTTCGATACCAACACGTTTTGCACTCGTCAACATTTTAGCTCTGTGTTTTAAGCCCCCTGTGATCGTTCGTGTATGGAGATTGGAGGCTTCTAATTTCACCTGACCATGCCACGAAACAAGCTCCTTCCATATAGGTGTGTGTGTTTCGTGGCAATATTTGAAGGACTCATTTACCTCCAATTTTCTGACTACATCACAGGGTCCCTTAAGGTCCATGTGTTGTTACCCTAACGTTTTGTGTTTAAGGGGGAGGGTATAATTTGGATATTTTTGGTGATAATGATTCCTCCAAACTCTTTCAAGCAACAGAACACCACTATTTTTTGTTTATCAGATCCTGTTTCCTGGCATACTTTGGAGGAATCAAGGCACTCCAATGCAAGGATGAGATACAGTACTGTTTCTCATCCTTGCTCCAATGTACCACTAGTATACTCTCTCCTTAATGGGGTGTAGGAGTAGGGGACAGGCTTGGGGGGGATTGGGGGGTGCGGGAAGTAGGGGAACAGGCTTTGGGGTGGGTAGAAAGCCTGTCCCCCTATTCCTGCACCCCCAAAACCCCCCAAGCATGTCCCCCTACTCCTGCACCCCCCCCAAAAAAAAAAAAAAAAAAACAAGCCTGTCCCCCTACTCCTGCACCCCCCAAGCCTGTCCCCCAAGCCTGTCACCCTATTCCCACACCCCCTTAAGGAAATATGATGGACACAGCAGATGGTATAGGGTGGAGCCTGAGGGAAAACGATTGTCTTATTGGGAATAGGAATGTCGCTAACCCTTAACCCCAAACTTACCTTTTAAAACACTTAAGGGGGACGTTTTGTTGTTGGTAAATCTGGAGCAGCTGAATCCTCCAAGCAATTCCAAGTAACAGAACACTTAACTATTATTTTTGCTCTTCTGGTCCTGTTTCCTAGCATACTTTTGAGGAATCAAGGCACTCCAATGTACCAAAAATGAATGTGTATGAGATTTGGTGGCTTCTGATTCCTCCTAACTATGCCACGAAACAAGCTCCTTCCGTATACAGTAGGTGGTGTGTGTTTCGTGGCAATATTTGAAGGACTAGCTAGCCTCAAAATTTTTCTGACAACATCATAGGGTCCCTTAAGCAGAGATGGGATTTAATGGGAGACGTTGAAATAACTCCTATGGCTTGATCATTTATAACTGCATAGACGAGGGAAGGAGGAAAGGAATACAAGATTGTCTGTATAATTTTCTTTCTTCTTCCTGGCTATTAAATCCTGTTTTTGTTTTATAATGAATTATCTAAACCCTGTCACGAAACAAGACCCCTATTAATTAGGAAACATGGAGGTGAATTGTTTGTTTCATGGAAGGATATAGTGTGCAGGAATAATTTTTAGCCTTTCAATCGACCCCCTCAAAAAAAAGTTCTCCTCCCTCCCTTCTAATAACGACCTTATACAGTAGAGGCTTCGTGCACATACAGACAGAGGGTGGGGGACTCGTTGGGATAATATTATATACTGTAGTAGGTGGAGTAAGGTTATTTGTTGAGGGTGGAGGAGCTCTTCTTCACACACATGACATTTATTTACTCTCTGAGACGACCAACATGGATATGGGATCTGGAGAGGTTAGATAAGGCGAAGACTTAATAGTTCATAAATAAGTAGATAAATAAAATGTTAAAAAGGCAACTACTGCAGCTATACTTTGTGTGTGTGTGTGTGTGTGTGAGTGAGTAGACTGTGTGAGTGAGTGAGTGAGTGAATGTGTGTGAGTGAGTGAGTGAGTGAGTGATGGAGTGAATGTGTGTGTGGATAGAATAGGAGCCACCTCTACACACACACACACACACACACACACACACACACACACACACAGCATCTCATCCTAGGTGTGTACCCTTGCAAAATATCATAGGCTATACTTAATAATCCTCTTTTCAGGTGTGTCTGTTTTAATATGTCCACAACTACTTTACCCCAGGCCAAACGACGATCATTTTACGAGTACACTGACCCCCTTCCTTGGTGGTGGAGGCTGCATGGGCATGACTTTAGAAACTACACGACCTTCTCCTGTACATGCATCAAAAATCTTCTCTGGTCGAAACTCCCCTGAATTTGTTCCGTCACTGACCTACCAACTTTCTCTGTGGCTCTATATTTTGAGGGATAATGTCAGGGTTAGTGATCTGTAGTTGCTAATAAACCCTGCTCTATATAGCGTTTATTTTGCTACTATTATCAGTCTGTAAATTTGTACTCTATTTTATTATACGAGGCAAGGATGGGTATTAGTCCATCAGTCACTAAGGCTACCATGGGGATTACTCTTTAAAATTAATAAGTGTCTTGGTTATTACACTAATTTCGCCTTGTACCCGAACTCACCCGCCACCCCCACCCCCACCCCCTCAATCCCAGACCCCCACCACCACCACCCCTCCTCTTCGTCTTCCCCCTTCCCCGACCCCCACCGCAACCCCTCAATCCCCGACCCCTCCCCGACCCCTCCACTTCGACCCCCCCCCTTCCCCGACCCCCACCACAACCCCTCAATCCCCGACCACCACAACCCCTCCTCTTCGATCCCCCCCCCCTTCCCCGACCCTCACCACAATCCCCACCCCTACTCTTCGACCCCCACCACCACTACTATGGAATTATTAGTCTTCTTCTCTGGTGTGAGTTTGGACAGCATTCCTGAGTGAAACAACAACAGACAGACAGACAGACAAGCAGGCAGGCAGGCAGGCAGGCAGGCAGGCAGGCAGGCAGGCAGGCAGGCAGGCAGGCAGGCAGGCAGGCAGACAGACAGACACAGATAAAGAGGCAAAAAAGACAGATACAGACAAAGAGAAAGAGAGACAGACACAGACAAAGAGAAAGAGAGACAGACAGAAACAGACACACACACAGACAAAGAGACAATAAGACAGATACACAGACAAAGACTCAGACAAGTATACTGAGAAGGAGAGACACAGAGAGACAGAGATATAATATTCATCTAAACATGAAACCCTTTGCTTAGGGAGGAAATTCGGTGTTGGTAAATTTGGAACAGCAACTGAATCCTCCAAACTATTCCAAGCAACAGAACACCATTATTTTTGCTCTTCTGGTCCTGTTTCCTGGCATACTTTGGAGGAATCAAGACACTCCAATGTAACAAAATCGAATTACCCCTTTAAAGTATTCGATTATCACGTTTTTCTAGTGCTCCTTCCAGATGTGTGTGTGTGTGAGAGAGAGAAAATGTGTGTGTGAAATAATGTGTGTGAGGTAAGGTGTGTCTGTGTGATAATGTGTGTTTCAGTTGTGTGTATGTGTGTGTGTGTGTGTGTGTGTGTGTGAGAGAGAGAGAGAGAGAGAGAGAGAGAGAGAGAGAGAGAGAGAGAGAGAGAGAGAGAGAGAGAGAGAGAGAGAGAGAGAGAGAGAGAGAGAGATAATGTGTGTGTGGAATAATGTGTGTGAGATAAGGTGTGTCTGTGTGATAATGTCCCCTACTATCACACCCCCTTAAAGACAGAGCAGATCAACAACAAAGATAAATGTAATGGCCAAGTGTTAAATCGTACCAAGGTAAAGAAAGAGAGTCCGGGGCTAACAATTATCACACACACACACACACGCACACACACACACTTTCAGAAACCCCACTCACCCTTTCCCAAACACACACAAACACAGACACACACACACCTACCCTTCGATACCAGAGATAGCGACCGCAAACTGAATTCTTCATCCTTGTTGGTTTATTAATCGATAGAGTTGGGGGGAACAAAAAAAAAAAAAAAAAAAAAAAAAAAAAAAAAAAAAAAAAAATTGGCAAACTCTTCTTGCGTCTTGCTTGAAAATAAATCGTGTTATGATGTTGCTTCTGATTTCAGGTTTAATTAAATGTGGTGGTGGTGGTGGTGGTGGTGGTGGTAAATCTGGAGCAACTGATTCTTCCAAACTATTCCAAGCAACAGGCTATCTATCCCATGATTTCTGTTCGTCTGGTTCTGTTTCCTAGCACACGTAGTAGGAATCATGGTGCTCCAATTTATGCCCCCCCCCCAAAAAAAAAAAAAGTATACTATTATCGCCTCAAGGAAGTCGTATATAAAGTGTGGCAAGAAAACAGGTACAGAAATTTCCCACATTTTCGTTAAGGGACCCTGTGTGATGTAGTCTGAAAATTGGAGGTTAGTGAGTCCTTCAATTACTGCCATGAAACACTACCTGCATTGAAGGAGCTTGTTTCGTGGCATAGTCAGGAGGAATTAGAAGCCACCACCAAGTCTCACACACGATCACAGGGTCCTTAAGGAGGTAATTGGTATTTGGGTACATTGGAGTGCCTTGATTCCTCCAAAGTATGCCAGGAAACAGGGCCAGGAGAGCAAAATTAACGGCGTTTTGTTGCTTGGAATAGTTTGGAAGATTCAGTTGCTCCAAATTTACCAACACCGAATTTCCTCCTTAAAGCCTGTGTGTGGTTACTGAGGTGGTAATTTTGTCAACATTGCAGTGTGGCGGCGTCAGATGTAGGAAGGTGTTGTTGTCGAAACCACTGACACCATTTTAAGGAGAAGGGGGCTGGGAGGAGGAAGTGGACACGAGATAAGAGCAACACTGAGAGAACGAGTTATCATGTTTGTTTTTTAGAATGTATGTGGGTTTGTGTGTGTGTGTGTGTGTGTGTGTCTGCAAGAGAGAATGAGAAATAATGAGAGGTATGTTTGTTTGTGTGTATTGTGTGTGTTTGTGTGTGTGTGTGTGTCTGCAAGAGAGAATGAGAAATAATGAGAGGTGTGTTTGTTTGTGTGTATTGTGTGTGTTTGTGTGTGCGTGTGTGAAAGAGTTGTATTATGTTTGTTTATAGAATGCTTGTTTTTTTTTTTTTTTGTGAACGAGTAATAATATTGTTTTCAGGATTCTATGTTATTGGACAAATAATACATAAATAATCTTAGGTTACATATTTAGTAAACGAGTACCATGTTTTTTTGTGTTTAAAATATTTTGTGTGTGTGTGCGTGAAAGAGTAATACATTAATTTTACTTTTAGGCTACAATTTTTCGTGGTTGCCTGAAGGGGGCGGGGGGGGGGGGGACAGAGGGGGGGGGGGGGGAGAAAGGGGGGGTTATCGACACGGTCTCAATTAATGGCCAGTCAAAGATAAAAAAAAAAAATGAAGAAAATAATCGATGTGGCCGAGATAGAAGGGGGTCAAAACTCCCCTGGGCGACTTCTGGATCGAGTGTGGGGGGTTCTGGAGGGGGGGGGGGGGGTAGCAGTAATTATTGAGGGTGATTGCTCGCCATACAAGGAGGTAGTACAGTAGTAGTAACAGTACCGGGGTGCAATTTTCTCAACTGTGGTCAGCTACGAGTACATGAAAAGGTGTACTGTACAAGTATCGAGTTATTCTCAATTTATTATTTTCCCAACTGTGTTCAGATACAAAAAAAAATAGAAAAATAAGAAGAAATAGGTATGTAGGTAGCACTAAATTTTTCCAAACTGTGATCAGATACAAAAAAAAAAAAAAAAGTACATAGGTAGCACTGAATTTTTCCCAACTGTTATCAGATATAAAATAGAAGAAGAAAAAAGTACCGAGGTAGCACTACATTTTCCCAACTGTGGTCAGCTTTAATTAAACAGGGAGTAGAAGTGATGGGGTGCAATAATTTCTAAGTATTTTCAGCTGCGATAATGTAATAGTAATGTATAGATATGTATGGACGAGATGTGGAGATGTGTGTAGGAGATGTGGAGATGAGTGGGAGACATGTGTGGAGATGTGTATGTAAGAGATGTGGAGATGTGTGTGGGAGAGATGTGGAGATGTGTGGGAGAGATGTGGAGATGAGTGGGAGACATGTGTGGAGATGTGTATGTAAGAGATGTGTAGATGTAAGAGATGTGTATAGATGTAGTAATGTGTAGATGTAGTAATGTGTAGATGTAGTAATGTGTAGATATGTGTGTAGATGTAGTAATGTGTAGATATGTGTGTAAGAGATGTGGAGATGTAAGATGTGTGTAAGAGATGTGGAGATGTAAGATGTGTGAAGATATGTGTGGAAGAGATATGTGTAGATATGTGTGTAAGAGATGTGGAGATGTAAGATGTGGAAGAGATGTGTGTAGGAAGCTAGTGTTCAAGGGATTACATCAAGTTTCTAACAAGACACTAACTTTTTATTCAGTGTGGAATATTATGTCTTTTTTTACGGGCACCTACAGCTCAGTAAGAAGCTGGGGAGGTCAGTCAGACTTATTCATTCAGGCTTTAAGGGACCCTGTGATGTAAGTAGTAAGAAAATTGGAGGTAAATGAGTCCTTCAAATATTGCCACGAAACCCCACCACCTATAGGGAAGGAGGTTGTTTCGTAGCATAATCAGGATGAATCAGAAGCCTTCTTTCTTCATTATTCTCTCCTTCCCAGTTTCTCTCCTTCCCAGTTTCTCCCCTCCCCTTCCCTCACCCCATCATTCCCTTCTTCCATCATTATTCTCTCCCCACTTCCTCCATCCCTTCCCTCGTCTCTTCATCCCTCATCCCTATCTCCTCACTTTCTCCTTTCTCCATCAATCCCTTCTTCCCTATCTCCTCCCTCTATCATGCCCTTCTTCCCTATCCCCTCCCTCTCTCTTTACTCCACCATTCCCTTCTCCCTTCATTCCTCCTCTCCCTCCCCTACTCCTTCACATCTCACTCGTTGTGTGTGTAATTGCCCACCTCACCAACACACCAACACACCAACACACTCCCTAACACTCTCGTAACTCGATTCTCCCAAGGTGTTAATTACTGGCCTGGGAATTGGCTTGGCTGCGTTTCACCTCTTCTGTACTAAACCATTACGAAAAAAAAAAGAAAGGAAAAAAATACGTACTGGTGAATTTGGAGTAAGTGGTATCCTTCAAATTATTCCAAGCAACAGGATACCATTATTACTTATTCGTTGGTTCTGTTTCCTGATATTCTTTGGAGGAATCAAGGCTCTCCAATGTGTTGTGTACCAAAAAATTATACTACATCCCCGTTTAATGTGTGAAATTATTATTGTTTTTTTCTCTTAAGTCCTTCCTCTCTCTTCTTGTTTATAAACTGACAAACACACACCAGTTTTATTATTATGATATGATGAAATAATTACAGTGTTTGCAAACTTAATCTTGCGTATGGTCGGTGTGATTTATCTTGAATCTGTTAGCAAAAAAAAAAAAAAAAAAAAAAAAAAAATGGGGGGTCAAGAAATGTGAATCGATACATTTTGTTTGACTGAAAAACAAACAAAAAACAAACAAAAAAACCATGGAATTTACCTCGTATTTAGAACACTTCAATATAATTCTTAAGGGGTTTAATTAATACACTTTGGGTACATTGGAGAGCATTGATTCCTCCATAATCAGCCAGGAAACAGAGCCAGTGAATAAATATAATGCATGGGTATATACAATTGTGTTGCCTAGAATAGTTTGGGAGAAAATAAGTTCCTTCAGATTGACCCCCAGTAATTATTTTTTACCCCCTCAAGAAGATGGTGTATTTTTGGGTGAAACTGGAGTGGTACCGAATCCTTCAATTTACTCCAAAAAAAAAAACAAAAAAAAAAACAGAACACTTCATAATACGAGTGGAGGATAAAATTTTGATCTGTTGCCTCGTTGCCTTGGAGGACTCAGTGTAATTTCATCTTGTCTGTCTCATCCCTTGTTATTATTGTTCCTTATATAGAGGCTGGATTGGTATCAGTGTGTGTGTGTGTGGGGGGAGATTGTGTGTGTGTATGTGTGTGTGTGGGGGGGGGATTGTATGTGTGTGTGGGTGTGTGGGGGGTTTAGGTGTCTGTGTCTGTGTGTGTGTGTGTGTGGGTGTGATTGTGTGTCTGTGTGGGTGTGTGGGGGGGGGTTTAGGTATCTGTGTCTGTGTGTGTTTGTGTGTGGGTGTGTATGTATGTGTGCGTGTGTCTGTATTTTGGTTAGTCAGAAAATTGGAGATAAATGAGTCCTTCAAATATTGCCATGGTCAGGTGGAATCAGAGGCCTCCAATTTTCATACACGATTTTTCTCTCTCTCTCTCCCTCTGTCTGTCTGTCTGTCTCTTTATTTATCTCTCTCTGTCTGTCTGTTTATCTTCTCTCTCTCTCTGTATCTGTCTCTCTCTCTATGTCTGTCTCTCTCTCTCTCTCTGTCTGTCTGTCTGTTTGTCTGTTTATTTATCTCTCTCTCTCTCTCTGTATCTGTCTCTCTCTCTCTCTGTATCTGTCTCTCTCTCTCTCTGTATCTGTCTCTCTCTCTCTCTGTATCTGTCTCTCTCTCTCTCTCTCTCTCTCTCTCTCTCTCTCTCTCTCTCTCTCTCTCTCTCTCTCTCTCTCTCTCTCTCTCTGTATCTGTCTCTCTCTCTCTCTCTCTCTCTCTCTCTCTCTCTCTCTCTCTCTCTCTCTCTCTGTCATGGTTAGTCTTTCTTTACCTTGGACTCTCCCGACCACCTGACCTCTCCTGTGACCATCCCTAATCTGCCCATTAACCCATTCACCGCCCTCCATCAATACCCTCCACCCTCCACTCTACCCAGTTACTTCATTAACCCTGCTACCTTCCTTGTTGAATCATAGCCTCTTCCCTGTCTCTCCTTCCTTCCTGTCTCTCCTCACTCCCTCTTCTACATCCAGTCTCTCCTCCAATCTCTCTTTACTCCCTCTTCTCATTCCTCGTTTCTCCTCACTCCCTCTTCTCTTTCCAATCTCTCTTCACTACCTCTTCTACATCCAGTCTCTCCTCAGTCCCTCTTCTCATTCACTGTCTCTCCTCACTTAGTCTCTCCTTACTTTCTCTTCTCCTTCCTCGTCTCTCCTCATTCCCTCTTCTCATTCCAATCTCTCTTCACTTCCTCTTATCATTCCTCGTCTCTCCCTTTTCTCATTCCTCGTCTCTCCTCAGTCCTTCTTCTCATTCCCTGTCTCTCCTCACTTACTCTCTCCTTACTTTCTCGTCTCTCCTCATTCCCTCTTCTCTTTACACTCTCGTTCTCTTTCATCGCCACCCCTTCTCTCCTCTCTCTCACCTTGCATCCTTCTCCTCTCCTTCCCTTCCTCATTCTTCATCCTCAATTCCTGCTCCCCCTCCTAACTTTATTCCTCCCCTTTCAGCTACATCCTTCTACCTTCCTCATCCATTAAACTTTCCATCCATCCACTCATCTATTCACTGTCTACTCCACCCTATTATATGTCTCCTCCCCCTTCCCTCCTCCCTCACCTACCGACCATCACCCATACGTCCACCCTGAACCCTTTCCTTTTCCCCCCATCACCCTTCCCTTCACCCTCACTATCTCTTCTGCATCCCTCACCCTTCTCGTTCTCCTTTCTTCTCTTTCTCCTTTCTTCCCTTTCTCCTTTCTTCTCGTTCTCCTTTCTTCTCGTTCTCCTTTCTTCCCTTTTTCCTTTCTTCCCTTTTTCCTTTCTTCTCTTTCTCCTTTCTTCTCTTTCTCCTTTACTTCTTCCCCAATCCTCCCATCACTTTCAATTCCGTGCATGTTTCTTCCTTTTATTTATTTTTGTTTACTATAATTTCCTTCACCCTGGCCAGTAGATTAGTTATATAGTTTAGCATAATCAAACAGCCTTGTAAGAATCAATCATCACCTACTCCCCCTCTTCACTTTATTCCTTGCCTTTCTTCTACATCCTTCTACTTCACTCAACCCCAACCTGTACCCTAATCCACTCTATTCCTTCCACCTAACCCTGTACCTTTCCTCTACCTTCCTGACCACCAACCACCTCTCTCTCCACATCCCTCCTGACCACCACCAACCACCTCTCTCTCTCTCTCTCTCTCTCTCTCTCTCTCTCTCTCTCTCTCTCTCTCTCTCTCTCTCTCTTCCTTCATTTCCTCCACATAAGCACTCTCCTTCACATCCACTCTCATCTATCCCTTCCTCAGGCCTGCCCGCTTTCTCCACCATCCCCTCATCCAACCCAACCCACTTCTCGTCGCCCCCTCCGTCCCCCCCATACTTCTACCTCTGTTGTAAGTAAGTAAGTAAGTAAATGTTGTGGTGTTGGTTGGTCTCTCTTTTATCCCACTGCACCCACGGCTGAAACTCCTGCATTCTACATGACCATTTCCGCCCCTGTGTCCTCTCTCTTTTTTTTTTTTTATCAAACCGAGGGACACTCTGATTGCAGTCCTGTTATATCAGACTTTCAAATGAGGAGTTGTGTATCAGCAGCCAAAGAGGTGGAAATATTCTTACGCTATTCATTTCCCGAAGCACAGAGGAGAGGGGGGAGGGTAAATGTCTAAGGGAATAATTATCTTTTGTATCAGAACTATAGAGTGGCATATGGAATGTTAAATTATATAAATACACCGAATAGGTAGATGCGTCACTCCTGCTTATATGCATGCTCACAACTTTAGCTTCTATGGTCGCTTTGCCTTGATATTTGTCATGTAGGGGAGTCATGTGTTCATCTACTCGGTGCTGGGGAAGAAAACATCATTGCTTTAACATCACGCATCCGAGGGGAGTTAGAAGGCACAGGTGTGGAAGCGGGGGCGGGCAGGCGGACTGACTGGGTTGGGTTTACACTGAGGCCTGAGCAGGTGGCCAGTCAGGGTAGATGTGTGTGTGGGCAAGGTGAAGGAAGAGACGGGGGAGGAGGGAGGGAAGGGCCTGGCAATGAGGGAAGGAGAGAACCAGGAAAGAGAGTGAGGGAGGGAGGAGAAGAGGAGGGAATGATCGAGGAAAGAGAGTAAGGAAAGGTTGAGTGAAGAAGAAGAGGAGGGAATGATCGAGGAAAGAGAGTAAGGAATAGACGGGAAAGCAGGAGTTGTTTGGGGTCCAGGCACCAATATACATACATACATGCATACATACTTACATACATGCATGCATTCCTGTCCACTTACCTACCTACTTAGCTACCTGCCTGCCTGTCTGCTTAACTACTTCCTTACCAACCTGCCTAGCACTTATCTACTTGTGTAACTATCTACCTACCTACCTATACATACCTACCTCCTGCCTTGTGTCATGCCTTCCTACACACACGCACACACAACGCACACGCACGCACACACATAACGACAATCATAATAATTATAATACACATTTTTGGTGCAAAGAATATGGAAATGATTATGACATATGATTACTAATGTCCTATAAAGACGCTGACAGTGACTATAAATATTTTCCCCTCTAAACATAACGCAGAAACAATACACATATTCCTTTATAATAGAGTCGAATATAATATGATGTGTTTCTTTGGTCTGAGTGCCACTTCAATGCCTTTCCTGACGAGCGGTATTGACAACAAACTGTTTGACGTTGCCAGGGAAGGAATGAAGTGTTCACCTCACTATTCACTCAAGTAGGACCTTCAAACCTCACTATTTACTCAAGTAGGACCTTCAAACACAGAGGTAAACATACATATATTTAAGGGGGTGCGGGAATAGGGGGATAAGCTTGGGGGTTTTAGGGGGTTGTGGCAGTAGGGGACAGGCTTGGGGTTTTTTGGGGGTACGGGAATAGGGGGACAGGCTTGGGTTGGGTAGAAAGCCTGACCCTTATTCCCCGTACCCCCCTAACTCCCCCTCCCCGAGCCTGTCCCCCTACTCCCGCACCCCCTTATGGTGGTAATTTACTTTTGTTACATTGGAGTGCCTGAGTTCCTCCAAAGTATGCCAGGAAACAGAACACCATTATTTTTGTTCATCTGGTCCTGGTTCGTGGCATACTTTGGAGGAATCAAGGCACTCCAATGTACCAAATGTATACTATCCCTATATTTAAAGGAGGAAATTTTGTGTTGGTAAATTTGGAGCAATTGAATCCTCCAAACAATTCTAAGCAACAGAACAAACACCATTATTTTTGTTCATATAGTCCTGTTTCGTGGCATACTTTGGAGGAATCGAGGCACTCCAATGTAACAAAAGTGAATTACTGACTGAAAGACTAGTTAACTGATTGACTGACTGATTGACTAATTGATAATGAATGAACTGACTGATGCACGATACTACCTTATGCACACTATCCAACTTTTTTCTTCAGTGATGTAAAATAAGAATGTGTTGGTGAGATAAGATAAAAGATGTACCAGAAATCCCTGAGGAGGTCACGAAGTCAAGGAAGGAAAGGGGGGAGGTAGGAAGGAAGGGATGGATGGAGGAAGGAAGGAAGGAAAGGGGGAGGGAGGAAGGAAGGAAGGAAGGGATGGATGGAGGAAGGAAAGAAGGAATGGATGGAGGAAGGAAGGAAGGAAGAAAGGAATAAATGAATGAATGAATGAATATAGGAAGGAAGGGAGGGATGGAAGGAAGGAAGGCATGAAGGAAGGAAGGCAGGAAGGAAGGCAGTCAGGCAGGCAGGCAGGCAGGCAGGAAGGAATGAAGAAAGGAAGGGAGAGAGGAAGGCAGGCAGGAAGGAAGGCAGGCAGAAAGGAAGGAATGAATGAATGAAGGAAGGCAGGCAGGAAGGAAGAAAGGAATGAAGAGAGGCAGGCAGGAAGCAAGCAAGCAAGCCAGCGAGTTTGTGCGTCGTTTCCCGAGTAGATGGATCAGCAACAACATCAACAACAACACTAATTATAGGTGTTGATCTCAGCTCTTGTTGGTGGCCGTGACTGTAAGGCCAGGAGGAGGTGGGTGGGTGGGTGGAGGTGGGTGGGTGGATGAAGAGAGAGAGAGAGAGAGAGAGGTGGGTAGGAGGAGGTGGGTGGGTGGGTGGATGAAGAGAAAGAGAGAGAGAGAGAAGTGTGTAGGAGGAGGTGGGTGGGTAGGTGGGTGAGTGAGTGGGTGAAGAGAGAGGTGGGAATGTGGGTAGGTGGAGGTGTGTAGGTGGGTGAGTGTGTAGGTGGGTGAAGAGTGCCCCCTAACCCTCCCACCCCCTCTCTGGATACAACACGACACATCTAACCTGTTCCAAACCTTCTCTGCTCAGAAAATAATGATTATCAGTCTGGGAATCGTATATAATATTTAAGAGGGATATATACGCACTCTTGATAAATTTGAAGGGTTACCCATTCTTCCAAACAATGTCACGAAACAGATACGAGGTCCCTATGAAAGTGATAATTATTGAGGTCGTCTGTTTCCTGACATAGTTTGGAGGAATCAGGAACCCTCCAATTTACCATCAAAAGTCTTCCCCTTAATGAATGAATGGGTCTCTTGAGAGTTTTATAACATTAAATTTTGGATGTACTGATTCCTCCATACAATACCAGGAAACGATCTATTTAGACTATACTGCTCTGAGACAACGTGTTTCCTGATATAATATACAGGAATCAACAGCATCCAGTCCTTCTCCCACAGCAAGACACACACAGATCCCTTATAGAAGATAATGTTTTTACAATGCAGGGACCTTGAATATAAATGTTGTGATTCAAATGTAACACAAACGGATGAATTACCAATGTCCTTCTGATAAGATTGATATGGCAGCAGGGAATTCAATATATATATGTTTTGGTGTCTTCCTAAAACAGTGTAGATTTTGTTTGTAAGGAAAATATTCTGTGTATTTGTATTATTTTTTTCGTTTAATGAAACTGAAAGATGCGTGAATGAAACCCAAAGAAAGGAAGGAAGGAAGGAAGGAAGGAAGGAAGGAAGGAAGGAAGGACACCAGTTATGACTTGTCTGTGCACTGAAGGAATGATATACAAGTGAAAGACACAAAAATATACCCAAATGTCATCAAATGATTTTTTTTGCATTAAAATATAGGTGAATTAAAGATTACATTAGATATATTTAAGACACAAGTAATATGATGTGAGAAGAAGCGAACAGGTGATGGAGGCAGGTGGCAGGGGAAGGCAGAGGAAGGCAGGGGCGAGTCACACTATGGGTAGGG
This sequence comes from Petrolisthes manimaculis, assembly GCA_034508575.1. NCBI lineage: Eukaryota > Metazoa > Arthropoda > Malacostraca > Decapoda > Porcellanidae > Petrolisthes > Petrolisthes manimaculis. The sequence continues at coordinate 33,193 of JAWZYT010002634.1, forward strand.
ATGTCCCTCGGGTGGAGTACCCTGACCTGGTGACCCCTGCCGACCCCGCCCCTGCACCGCCTCTCTCCTCCTCCCTGCAGACCACCCGCCATCACCCTACACCTTCCCTGCTCTTATACAATGACCCCTGCCCTTCCTTCCATGCCCTTATACAACGACCCCTGCCCTTATACAACGACCCTTGCCCTTATACAACGACCCCTGCCCTTATACAACGATACTTGCCCTTCCTTCCATGCCCTTATACAACGACCCCTGCCCTTCCTTCCCTGCCCTTATACTACGACCCTTGCCCTTTCTTCCCTAACACAGTCTGACTTACCATTCCCTATCTTCCCCTCTTTCCCTTCCTTCCACTCCCCGTCCTTCCACTCCCCTGCCCTGACCTCTCCTCGCCTGCCTTGATACCTGTATCTATCACTGTGGCCTTCATCTCTCTCTCTCTCTCTCTCTCTCTCTCTCTCTCTCTCTCTCTCTCTCTCTCTCTCTCTGTTTAACATTTTCTTTTTTGTCCTTCCATACCACTCCTTCACTTCATCTCATCTGTGACGCAACTACCCAAAACACTCCCCACTCCCTCCCCCCGTTACCACACCTTCCTTCCCTTCCTTCCTTCCTTCCCTCCCTCCGTTGCCACTCCTTCCTTCCCTTCCTCCTTTACCACACCTTCCTTCCCTTCCTTCCTTCCTTCCCTTCCTTCCTTCCTTCCCTCCCTCCGTTGCCACTCCTTCCTTCCTTCCCTCCCTCCGTTGCCACTCCTTCCTTCCCTTCCTTCCTTCCCTCCCTCCGTTGCCACTCCTTCCTTTCCTTCCTTCCTCCATCATCTCTTCCATTCCTCCTCTGCCACTCCTCTCCGTTCCTCCTCTTCCTGACACTCTCTCCCCCCTCCCTTCTTTTCTTTCCTCCCTCCCCCCTCACTCCCTACTTACTTATTTTCTCTATCTCCCTTCCTTCTTTCTCCGCCACTCATTTATTTTTATATTTTTATCCTCTCTCCCCCCCAACAATTATCCACAAACCCACACTCCCTCCATCTCTCCCTCCCCAAAATTTTACATACACTCACATACTCTCCCTCCCTCCCTCCCTCCTTTTCTTACTACTTACCTACCTCCCTCCCTCCTTTCCTCCCCCTTCCGTTACTAGATTCCTATCCTGTCATAAATTCTGTCATAATAACGACGGTGGCGGCGGCGGTATTGGCGGCAGGGCAACGGGGCGGCGGCGGCGGGGTGGCGGCGGCGGCGGGGCGGCGGCGGCGGCGGTGGCTGCGGTGGCGACGACGAAAAAAAAAAATAATAAAAGAAAATATTAAAAAAAAAAGTTAATTATTAAAAGAAAAAAAATAATAAATAAAAAAAAATATTAAAATATATATATATATTATTTAAAATACAATAAAAAAAAAACTGATTATTAAAAAACGACGGTGGTGGCGGTATTGGCGACGGGGCGGCGGTAGCGGCGGTGGCAGCGGCGGTGGCGGTGGCGGTGGCGGCGGGGCGGCGGCGGCGGGGCGGCGGCGGCGGGGCTGCGGTTGCGGCGGAAGGGCAGCGGTGGCAGCGTACATACCTAACCTGTCATTATATATATAGTGTATACAGTGCCTACACTGTGCTAGAAAATTTTCAATTTACAGGCCAAAAAAAATGCTAAAACATGTTTTTTGGGCACAAAAAGTCGATTTGTGCATGTATTTTCGGTGCCCGTTTATATCCTAAATTTAGCCTAAAAACACCGAAAATTCGAGTTTTTTGGGTCCCAGAAGCGATCTGTACATGTCTACACTGTGCTAGAAAATTTTCAAT
>JAWZYT010002634.1:40000-60000 GCA_034508575.1 Petrolisthes manimaculis
AGTGGTAATGTCCAACAATATTTTTTAAGTGTGTTGGGACACCAGGACCCACTCAAGACTGAATTGCATGATCCTAGTGAGTATATACTGTAAAAATGTCAAAACGTTGCCTGACTGATAAACACACCTGGATGTATTGGATATATTCTATTTTAGTGAGGGAAAATGAGATAATGAAGAACACATTTGATTTGTATGTCGTGTAACTCAGATACCACCAACTTCCAGCTCTGTATCTATCACTACAAGATTTAAGTAGATAGTACACATGTATTTGATATTTTGGAGTGTCTTCATTCCTCCATAGCATGTCAGGAAACGGCAGAACTTGATGAACAAATATGATGGTAGCCTGTTGCTTGGAATAGTTTGGATGAATCGATTACTCCAGATTTACCAACAATACTGTACTGTCTCCTTAAACCTACACTTCTTCGAGTTGTTGAATTGTTTTAATATTTTACAGTAATTTTGCAACAGAATAAGTAAATAATGAGTCAAGTAAGAATAACCTGCTTCGGGGCAAATATAGCAAGTTCTGTTAAACCGGCAAAGGGCATTAATTTTACTCGATCTCAGGAAAATTTAAGAATATAGAAAAGGATAATAGAATTTTTGATACCAAAAAAAGAATACGATTTCCACTCCAAAGGATCTATGCATTGTTGTTGTTGTACTTTTTGTTGTGCTTGGTTTAGCCCGAGTTGAGTGTGTGTGTGTGTGTTGAGGTATTTCTGTAGAGTGTATTATCAGGCTTACTATCAGTGCCTGCGGAGGGGCTGGTCGTTTCTGTGGGAGTGGTGCGTCTTTGGGCCCCAGACGCCGCCGCCTCTTTACCCCGCCTCGTAAAGTGTCAAGTGGACCTCACAACGACCCACGGTGATGACTTGAGCAGTGTGTGGCAGACAGACAGGCAGGCAGGGTGTTCAGGGAGGCAGGCAGGCAGGCAGGCAGGCAGGGTGGCAGGAAGGCAAGGATGGAGGCAGGGAGGCAGGCAGAGAAGCAGGGTGTTCAGGCAGGCAGGAAGGCAGAGATTGCGGCAGGCAGGGAGGCAGGGTGCCGAGGCAAAGGCTTGTACTATTAAAGGGGTAAAGTTTGTGTTGATAAATCTGGAGTAAATGAATCCTCCAAACTATTCCAAGCAACAGGCCACCACTGTTATTACTCTTCTGGTTCTGTTTCCTGGCATAATTTGAAGGAATCATGGCACTACAATGTAACAAAAGTGAATTATACCCTTAAATTAAACTACAGTACTTCTACGGGAGAGAGAGAAAAAAAAATATTCGTCGCTAATTTCGTACTGCAAAATAATAATGATGACAATTGACCAACGAAGAGAAAAACTAAAATTTAACTTTTCCCTGAAGACGAAAGATGTTTAAACATACGACCCTAAATATATATATATACTTGTATCGCTGTACAGTCACGGTCAGAAATCTCTCATCTTATGAATGATAATTGAGTCGTGGGAGAAAATCGCATGCACCAATAAAATTAGTTTCGCACGATTTTATTTCGAGGCCGTTTTATTATAAAGTGTTGCAAGACAATTGACCTTGACTGTACACATCTACCATCCATCCAACCATCCATCCATCCAACCATCCATCCACACACATACCCATCCATCCACCCAACCACACACTCACCCACTCATCCATTCACACACCCACACACCTATCCATCCACCCAACTACACACCCACACACCTATCCATCCACCCACACACACCCTCACACCCATCCACCCATCCACACACCAATCCATCCATCCCTCCATCCGTCTGTAGGTGTGTGGGTGAGGTGAGGACACGTCTGGGTTGATGGATGTGGTTGGGAAGAGATGGATGGTTTCACACACTCGGTAAATATGGGTGGTGTTGGTCCACAGTAGCCGACACACACACACACACATACACACATACACACACACACACACACACACACATACACACATACACACATATACATACACACACATACATACACACATACATACATACATACACATATACACATGCTCCTGACGTTCACACACATACGCACTCCTGACGTACACACACACACACATGCACACACGCTCCTGACATTCAAACACACACACACACATACACACTCACTCCTGACGTTCAAACACACACACGCGCATACTCACAATAATGTACACAATAAGGCAAGTGCTGTATGCCACAATCATAAGATAATACACAGGTAAACAGAGTGCCTGCCTAAGACCCTGTACACAAGATAAGCAGAGGGCAGATATTGGTAATCAGCAGTGTGAGTCACAGTGGTACCCATGTGATGTAGAAGCCAGTGTATAGCAAGTAACTAGATAACATCAACATTATTAATATTGGCTAACACCTGAATACACAGTGGTTGTTCTTATCATTCTTGTTCTCTACCTACGAGAGAGAGTAGGGAGAGAATAGAGAAAGAGAGTAGAAAGGAGAATAGGGAAAGAGAGTAAGACTCCGACATAACCAAGGAATGGTCACAAGGAGATATGCCTAATCCACAGATAATATAAACTGATTAATGTAGCAGACTAGGTAGGACTAAGACCACGAGGACTATACCCCATGACTGAGACACGTGGTTGGAACTTACCTCATGACCACATGACAACCAGAGCCACGTGGCTTGTCTGGCCACGTAAGCATGACAACACACAGTAATAATTGTATCCAAAGACAACTGACAACTCAAGTTGAGAATGAATATAAACGACTGAGACAAGACTCCGAGAGGGACTTCAGATCATCAGTCATCAAAGACATCACTCCTGCTCCTGAAGCACACTACAACAACTCTGTTAATAAACTAAGTTTAATTGTACTTAGTGGAGTTTCTTTGCTACCTTGAGTCTTGCATGAACACCCCACGTCGCTGAAGCTGGCTACCAACAACAACAACAACCACGGTATTGTATCAGGTTCATTGAATAAACTAAATTCAGGCCTGGTACATTTTGATGGCAGCGGTGTTGCAAGACATTGCAAGGGAAGGAACTTCACAGGAGTCCAGAGACTGACATCGTTCGAGAGCAAGTAACTACAATCAACCTACAAGTAACTACAATCAACCTCGAGGGGACGTCATCTTCATCACAACAAAGAATCATCACCTCCACATCAGTGTTCTGCAACGTAAATTCTCTCGTTGGAACAGCTGCTCCACACATCACGCCCGTGACACCTTCAACGTAAATCCTCTCGTTAAGGCAAGTCAACGTACATCATCTTCACTAGTATAAATGACTGTTGGTGTGCAAAGCTAACCAAGTCAACGTTCATCACTTCAACATCATCTCCTCTTCACGTCATCCACTCGTCAGGCAACACCAGCTCGACACCGTCATCACGTCCTCATCATCAGAACAACAACAGTCTACATAAAAAGTAGGTACATTTATATAGTACATTACATTAATTATCACTTGTTCACGAACATGTTAGAAAGCTAGTCCCTCATTTGATGTCTAGAAAAAATACTTTTGATAAACTGAAACAAAGCTTGGACATATTCTCCCCCATTAAAAATCCGAACAACCCAGAATTATCACTGAGTGCCGTAAACAGTGATTCATCAAGCTCTGGGCTAGAAAATTCATCCCCTGCGTCCCAAAGTGTTATTCATAGTGCCGACACATACGAATCACCTTTCGCTTCTTCCATCCTATCTCCTTCTAAAACTCGCTCTGGTATTCCTTATACTTTTGTATCTTCTCCAATAATGGCTAGTCCTTCTCAAACTCCTGGTGCATCTAATCCTACTTCTTCTGGCCAATCTTCCTCTACTACACCTAACCAATTTCAAACTGTAAGAGTACTACCAACACCTAATTACTTAAAGCAATATACGGGAGATGATCCTAGGTATGGAATTCATCTCTTTTTGCGACATTTGGAGGATGCATTTTGTCAGGCAGAAATAAAGCAGGATATCGATAAGATTAGATTTGTGCGAGGTCATATAGCACCAGATAGTCCCGCTAGCTATATGTTAACAGCCAGTGCTTTTTCGGATCCAGATAACCTAACGTCATATGATATATTTAGAGAATCATTAATAGATATTTTTGGAGATGGTCAGCTCCATGGGTCATTGTCATGGGTTCAAAGAATGGCAAAATCAACTGCAGAAAATATAACTGCACATGATCCAGCAAAAGCACTTGCATTAGCAGGATCCCTAGCCTTAGATGCGAAGGAATCATTGAAGTCATCGAAGTGGGTAAATAATGGGAGTGTTACCTTAGACAATACTATTAAATTAATTGAATATGTCCAGTTTACATTGTTGTTAAAGGAAAACTATCGTTTGGATATTAATAAACATTCATTTGGTCCTGATGATAAGTTGATTAAACTAGCTTCTAAACTAAGTATGAAGGAATCTCAAGTCGTATCTCGTGCATTACATGTTGCTCCGTTAATGGAAACGAAGAGTTTCAACACTAGTGCCTCAGCAAATCAAGGGAAGTCACAAAGGAAATATTGCAAACATTGTAACAAGACTAATCATAATACCAGTGACTGTTATTTCCTACATAATAACTCAAAAGGGAGTTATCAATGGAAACGTAATAAATATTCCTATTCCAATAAATATTGTCATTTACATGAATCCACTTCACATTCCTCAGATGAATGTGTGGTGCTTAAGAGAATGAAAGAGGACATGCAAAGAAACACGAGATACGACACGAGACCACCACAATACTCGAAATGGCAACATCCCAGGAAATAGTGTGTCCCATAAACCCTGTCGTCGCCTCTACCGGTAATGTACTATCAATCCCTGTGCAAGTATTACATTGTAACACCTCTTTAATGATAGACACAGGCGCGGCAGTTTCCCTGTTATCTGAAACTTCCTTTAAGAGATTGTGCAACTTAAATCCCCAGCAATATTTGCAAAATAAAATAGAGTCCATTGACATAGAATTGTCCGCCATAACCGGAAATAAATTACAAATCATAGGGATATTAACACTTCCTGTAAGGTTAGTAAAGGGAACTAACCATATAAATATAAAATTCTATATAATACAAAATTATGATCTACCGACAGACGGTGTATTGGGACTCTCAGACATTATTAGGCAGGATATTGTAATTGACCCTAGGCATAAATTAATACGTTTTAAAAATAAATGTATTCCAATACAGGATTGTACTGGCCATTATTTACGTTCAAGTAACGTTCATTATATTCATAATACAGATGATGGAAACGACTCCATTATCATTAAGGCCATTGCTGCAAATAATAATATATTAACACCGAATTTCGTCCATAAATTGAAGGTAAAGCTTCCATCTCATGTACAGCCACATACTAGTGTTCTATCCTTAGTAGAGTCTGGGAAAATAAATAACCTGGGTATAGAATCTACTTTGACTAATGTAAATGATAGTAATATTGCTACTATATATCTCTTTAATAAAACATCTACCAATATTAAGGTAAAGAAAGGAACGTATGTATGTGATCTGTACAGAGGGAAGTTAAACCAAATTCCACAAGGAAATATTGCATCGGTTCTTACTGAAGGAGATCATATTAACAGTCAGGTAAGGGAACAACTTAGAAGTTTTGTCCATGGGGGTGATTTTCCACTTTATCGTGATAATCTCATAGACATACTAGCCACATATAGAAATGCGATTGCATTACCTGGTGAATCCTTAGGAAATACCGATATTATAAAGCATACCATTACCTTGACATCCCCTCAACCTATTTATACTCGTGCATATAGATTACCTCATAGCAGACAGAAAATTGTAAATGAAATGGTGAATGAAATGTTGGATGAAGGCATTATTAAGAATTCCCACTCCCCTTATAACAGCCCTATGTTTTTGGTTTCAAAGAATAATGGTGAATTTAGACCTGTAATTGATTACAGGAAAATAAATAATGCTACAATTAAAGATAAATATCCACTCCCGCTTTTGAGAGATGTTTTGTCTAACATTGGTGAAACAAAACCTTTGGTGTTTTCCACCTTAGACTTGGTCAGTGGATACTGGCAAGTAGCATTAGATGCTAAGAGTCAACCCATAACTGCATTTAGTACTCCCCATGGTCATTATGAATATACCCGTATGCCATTTGGATTATGTAATGCTCCATCCACATTTCAACGAATGGTAAATTTTCTTTTTGGTGATATCAATAATGAAGTCATTGCTTACTTAGATGATTTGATTATTTTTTCAAAGGATGTTCCTTCACATTTAGAAACAATAAAGAAAGTTATGTATAGGTTGCATCAAGTTGGCCTTAAACTTAAAATGTCTAAATGTCATTTTCTTAAACAAGAAATAAAATTTTTAGGACATACCATCAATAGCAAAGGTCTCCATACACAATCAGATAAAATACGAGCTATGAAAGAATTCCCTACTCCAAAAAATGCAACTAATGTAAAGTCATTCTTAGGTTTATGTTCTTATTATAGAAGCTTTGTAAGGAATTTTTCTCAAATAGCAAAGCCCCTAAATAATCTCCTCAAGAAAAATGCAGAGTTTATACGGATGCCTGAACAACAGCTGAGCTTTGATTTGTTAAAAGATAAATTGGTATCAGCTCCAATTCTTGCATTCCCAGATTTTTCGTTACCTTTTATCATTTGTAGCGATGCTTCTTCAATAGGCTTAGGTGCTGTTCTTATGCAAGAGGTTGCTAAAGGTCAGTGTCAGGTAATTGCGTATGCTTCTAGGATATTAAATTCACAGGAAACTCGTTACTCTGTAACAGAACAGGAAACTTTAGCTATAGTATGGGCACTTCGTACCTTCAGGGAAATCGTGTTGGGATATCCTTTACAAGTTTTTACTGATCACCAACCGATTATGGGCTTCCTGAAAACTCAAAATCTCACGGGTAAATTAGCCAGATGGTATTTAACTATTCAGGAATTTCAACCGCATATTGATATTAAATACCTCCCAGGTCGATTAAATTATGTGGCAGATGCATTAAGCAGACATCCAATATGTTCAGTTTCTAAGTCACCCATGGATTTTGATTTCAATGCTGTTCGTTTACATCAACAACAGGATACTATGATAAAGGCCATAAATTACTCATTAAATTCAGGCGATGATTATAATGGTCCAGAATTACCCATTAGCATTAATAACTTTTCCCTTTATGATGATGTTGTTTATAGAAAACTTAGGAAACGTAAAATAGAAACCAATCAACTCGTCATACCACGATCATTGGTCCCCTCAGTATTAACCTTATATCATAATTCAGCAGGACATCCAGGGAGAGATCGGTGTCTGTCTACTCTCCGTACTAAATACTATTGGCATAAAATGAAGGTAGATATTGAGTCACATATAGCTCAGTGTGAGACTTGCCATGCAAATAAAGGCAATCCACTTGGACCAGCTCCTATAGGGGAATATCCAATGCCTAGTGAGCCATGGGAGATAGTAGGAATGGATTTACTTTCCCTCCCACAGTCACACCAGGGTTCGAATTATTTATTAACTGTAGTTGATCATTTTTCTAGGTATTTGGTGGTAGCACCATTGAAAACAAAAACTGCAGAAGAGGTTGCACATAAATTCATATCCAAATTTATATGTTCATTTACATGTCCCAAGATAATAATTTCGGATAATGGTAAGGAATTCCGTAACAGTATCTTACAGAAGATATCTGAATTTTATAATATTAAGCAAACGTTTGTATTAGCATATCACCCTGCATCTAATGGGTTAGCAGAACGGCAAAACCGTAAAATATTGGAAGTACTTCGTGGAGCAATAAATAAAATCCCCTCCACATGGGAGGACTGGATTGATATGACAGTCTGTTGTATAAACTCAACAAACACGGAAACAGTGGGTAAAACTCCTCATGAAATAATATTTGGCGTTCAGAAACGTCTCCCATATGATATAACAATTCCCACCCAGAGGCCCTGTTACAACATGGACGACTACGCTGAACGACAGCGAGTTGCATTTCAACAAATTTATCATGAGGTACAAAACAAATTACAAGCTAGCAGAAATAAAATGCGTATAAGGCAACATAATAAAGCAAAAACGCAAACCTTCACTCCAGGTGAACACGTAATGCTACAGGTACCCGATCGAACTTCAAAACTTCTGCCACGGTTCACGGGACCGTATACAGTTATATCTATAGTAGGCAATAAAATTGTAATAAAGCATAATTTTACTCAGGTGGATGATATTGTTCATGTAGACAGAATAAAGAAATTGGTAAAATGCGCGCAAACCCAACATCCAAATAACCAATCAGAATCTCTGCAACATCAACAATTTCCTCTCCCTAGTAATATTATCCCTACTACTGATAATCATAACATAAATACTTATAAACAGAAACTCCGATCGGCGAAAAAGTAAAAGATTATAATTCTTCTTACAGATGTGGCCCAACTCAGCATATATTATGGTTTTTATGACCATACTCATGGCAACTAAAGGTTATGCTGACGTAAACACCGTTCCTAGTGATGATGTGCTTATCCCGGGAGCACTCGTCCAACAATTTGGTAAAATATTGGTCACTGAAGATGTTATTACTATTTCGTACTCTTTACATGATATTTCAAACCTTTTTGATATGTTTTCTGTCGTTGAGCAGCAATTAAACATACTTAATGATACAATGGTTTTTTCTGATAGGAAGGATATAGAAGAATTTAGTGATATAAGGGCATTATATTCAGTCTTGTCCTTTAAGGTTCAACGCACTATGACGGAATTTAGCGACCTTGGGGATATTGCTCGCTTATTACATAGAAATCCAGTTGCTCAGAGCCATCACCACCGTCAAGAGCGTGGTTTAGTTAATTTTTTAGGTGAAATATCTAAGGCACTGTTTGGTACTGCAATGGATAGTGATGTGCAGGCATTATCTCAGAAATTAAATGTTATAGGACAGGCAGTTGTAAATCAGGGTAAGGTACTCAGGCAGGTATATAACAGTGTTCAGATCATTGACAAAAACTTGGTTACTGTTGCTAATGCTTTAAAAGAACAACAGCGACTGTTATCCACACAGATGGAACGTTCTCATCATATTTTTAGGCTTCTATATTTTTCTGTTAATTGGCAGGAAACGGAATTGCAAGTGAAAGGACTTAGGGAGTCATGTCAAACATTAATTAAAGATGTAATTACTGCAGGTTTAGGTAAGGTTAACTCACGATTATTGCCAATCAAACAATTGCAGGATGCAATTGAAATAGCTATGATGAATTATCATCTTACTCCCATATTTCATACACCTAATCTGGAGTATTATTATGCAATCATGAGCAGTGTTTTAACACCAGAAAATATACTAATTAATATTCCTATGAAGAGTAAGATGTCCTTCACAGGCTACTCAGTACAACCATTCCCTATGAATGTAGAGAATAATCTATTAATGTTAGATTCCAAACCTATGAATATTGTTCTTAGTGAGGATTATTCTCTTATTGATGTGCTTAGCGAAGCACAGTTTCTCAATTGTCATTCGGCATATCTTTATTTATATGTTTGTCCTGCATATTTGTTTGCTTTTCAAGCTCCAAGTGACGCACCATGTCCTATTGCTTTAAGTCAAAGGAATACTCATCAAGCACTTTCTGCATGTACTTTCAAATATGTTACTAATCAAACTATCTTTCATCGTCATTTCTTTAATTTCCACTATCTATACTTTCCTGCTACGACACAAGTAACACTGATCTGCCCTAATGACACAACACATGGTATGGTTCAAGGTTACTACAAAGCAGCAGATTCGTGTGAAATACGATCCAAGAAAATAGTTACCTTATCTAGTAAACATCACTTGCTTGAAAACATGACACTCTCTTCCACCTTTCAACATATTTTGTATAATGTCGACTTGTTTAATATCTCCCAATTATCAGTGGTTTCTGAAAAAGTGAAACTATTAACTTTACTCAATGATACTGTGATTCAAGCATCTTTATCTGATAATTTGATTCCTCCATATATGAATCACGAAATATTGCTACCTACATTTATAATTCCATGTCTTATTCTTTTGGGATGTACAGTGATTTTTTTATATTGCATTAGAAGGGTCTATCGACGTTATACTGTCTTATCTCGTCTTGAAAAAAGTCTTCTAACTGCCCCCTCACAGCCTCAACATAGCAACGAGGCTTCCCCTTCCTTAATAGTTGAATCATCAGCATAGGTTAGCTTACATACATATAACTACAAGCACCTAGCTCAACATATTAGTTTTAAGATGATTTCTTTATGTACCTATGTATTTTTATTATGTATTTTATTCATGTATTGATGTTAATTTTAAGTATGCTGTGTGCCACTGTCTGTAAGGTCCATTTTTTTTTTATAAATTTAAGTCTTCATTGTTAATTTCTTAGCTCCTCGGTCTCTCTATGTAAATACCGACAATTGTAACTCTGTTTCCCACATTAAAGATGTTATCTGGGGACAGATAATCGGTAGCGAGACGGAGCGATTGTACACAATAAGGCAAGTGCTGTATGCCACAATCATAAGATAATACACAGGTAAACAGAGTGCCTGCCTAAGACCCTGTACACAAGATAAGCAGAGGGCAGATATTGGTAATCAGCAGTGTGAGTCACAGTGGTACCCATGTGATGTAGAAGCCAGTGTATAGCAAGTAACTAGATAACATCAACATTATTAATATTGGCTAACACCTGAATACACAGTGGTTGTTCTTATCATTCTTGTTCTCTACCTACGAGAGAGAGTAGGGAGAGAATAGAGAAAGAGAGTAGAAAGGAGAATAGGGAAAGAGAGTAAGACTCCGACATAACCAAGGAATGGTCACAAGGAGATATGCCTAATCCACAGATAATATAAACTGATTAATGTAGCAGACTAGGTAGGACTAAGACCACGAGGACTATACCCCATGACTGAGACACGTGGTTGGAACTTACCTCATGACCACATGACAACCAGAGCCACGTGGCTTGTCTGGCCACGTAAGCATGACAACACACAGTAATAATTGTATCCAAAGACAACTGACAACTCAAGTTGAGAATGAATATAAACGACTGAGACAAGACTCCGAGAGGGACTTCAGATCATCAGTCATCAAAGACATCACTCCTGCTCCTGAAGCACACTACAACAACTCTGTTAATAAACTAAGTTTAATTGTACTTAGTGGAGTTTCTTTGCTACCTTGAGTCTTGCATGAACACCCCACGTCGCTGAAGCTGGCTACCAACAACAACAACAACCACGGTATTGTATCAGGTTCATTGAATAAACTAAATTCAGGCCTGGTACAATAATAATAATAATAAAATAATAATAATAATAATAATAATAATAATAATAATAATAATAATAATAATAATAATAATAATAATAATAATAATAATAATAATAATAATAATAATAATAATAATAATAATGTGTGTAATGTTGTGTGGTATAATGTGTGTGTGTGTGTGTGTGTGTGAGAGAGAGAGAGAGAGAGAGAGAGAGAGAGAGAGAGAGAGAGAGAGAGAGAGAGAGAGAGAGAGAGAGAGAGAGAGAGAGAGACTGTACATACATTGCATATAAATTATTTTGTGTAGGCCACGACAAGTAGCAGAGAAATGTTAGCCATAATAATAAGTAATAAATAATGCTTAGATAAGAATAATCTCAGTGACTATTATTTAAGATGTGTACATGAATTTCAAAAGTGGTAGATATCTTTTTCTTTCTTCTAATTCTGAATACTTTTTTTTTTTTTTTTTTTTTTTTTTTTTTTTACTTTTCACTTTTTTTTTTTTTCTGCCTTTTCTTTTCTTTTGTTTACTTCTCATTTGTATTATATTTTATTTACTTCTTTCCTTTATTTTCTGTTATTTACGTCTTTATTTTATTTTCTGTTATTTACTTCTCACTTTTATTTTATATTATATACTTTTCTTTATTTTATTTTATTTACTTTTTTGTATACATGGTGTGTCCGATAATTTTGATAATCACTGTGATATATCTTTCATATTATCATAACAGAAGTATTTATATATATATAATTATTAGCAGTTATCGTCATAGTATATCATAGAAGAGATAGTATGTATTTAGGAGGATAATTTCTGCAGTTCCTTTAGTGTGAGTGTGAGTGAGTGAGAGTGAGAGTGAGTGAGAGTGAGAGTGTGAGTGAGTTTGAGTGTGAGTGAGTGTGAATGTGAGTGTGAGTGAGTGTGAATGTGAGTGTGAGTGAGTGAGAGTGAGTGTGAATGTGAGTGTGAGTGAGTGAGAGTGAGTGTGAGTGAGAGTGAGAGTGTGAGTGAGTGTGAGTGAGTGTGAGTGAGAGTGAGTGAGAGTGAGTGAGAGTGTGAGTGAGTGAGAGTGAGTGTGAGTGAGAGTGAGAGTGTGAGTGAGTGTGAGTGAGTGTGAGTGAGAGTGAGTGAGAGTGAGTGAGAGTGTGAGTGAGTGAGAGTGAGAGTGAGAGTGAGAGTGAGAGTGTGAGTGTGAGTGAGAGTGAGTGAGTGTGAGTTTGAGTGTGAGTTTGAGTGTGAGTGTGAGTTTGAGTGTGAGTGTGAGTGTGTATTTAGGTTGATAATTTCTATAGTTCCTTTAGTCTAGCGTTGAGACTTAGTTCAGTATACTAACTAAATATATTCACAGTGAACACGATGACACGGTACCGGTACGATGACTCTGTCTAGGGAGCCATCGTACCACACCACACCACAACATCGTCAACACCATGAAAATCCCCGACCCTTAGTCTTACTCTAAAAGATAAAGATATAAATATATAAATAAATAAATAAATATAATTATATATATACTGTATATATAAATATTTCGTTATCCAAAGTTAAGGAGAAAATTTGTTGTGTGAAATGTTGAGGGAAACTGTATCCACCAACATATAAATACAAATACTATCTCAGTTAATGGGGTCAGATTTTTTTTAACAAAGTAAATATGTTGATAACAACGTCAGGGAGGGTACATACATACATACGTAGATAGATAAGCAAGATATTATGACACTCTATAGTGAACCTTGCGACAGTGTGTTTAAGTGAAGAGGGTACACATACATACATACATACATACATACATAGATAAGCAAGATATTATGACACTCTATAGTGAACCTTGCGACAGTGTGTTTAAGTGAAGAGGGTACACATAAATACATACGTGGCTAAGAGAAGATATTATGGGTTGAGTGGGTGTTCTTTACTAAGACAACACTGGTGACAAGACCCTGGTGTATACTCTGCCACTCTTAGTACCCAACCCTCGTCACCACCTTCACTCAACACTAACAACAAACACACACACACAAGCGACTTTTATTGGTACATTGGAGTGCCTTGATTCCTCCAAAGTATGCCAGGAAACACGACCCGATGAGCAAAAATAATGGTGTTCTGTTGCTTGGAATAGTTTGGAGGATGCTGTTGCCCAAGATTTACCAACTTACTGTGATGTAGTCAGAAAATTGGAGGTTAACGAGTCCTTCAAATTTTGCCAAGAAACACACACACCTACTGTATATGGAAGGAGCTTGTTTCGTGGCATAGTCAGGAGGAATCAGAAGCCTCCAATTCCCATACACAATCACAGGGTCGAGTGTTGGATAATCTGCAGCAAAGTTGATTCCACCAAACTATTCCAAGCAACAGGTCACCATTATTTATGTTCATCTAGGGTTGTGTGGGTGGGAGAGTGGGTGTGAGTGGGAGAGTGAGTGTGAGTGTGAGTGGGTAGGTTAGTGAGTGTGAGTGTGGGTGGGAGAGTGAGTGTGAGTGTGGGTGGGAAAGGGCAGTGAGTGTGAGTGGGAGAGTGGGTGTGGGTGGGAGGTTGTCGTGAAAATCGTCCCAGGGCTGAACTGATGGATCTAACACTCCCAGGACACACACACACACACACACACACAAACTTAACTAACACACACACACACACACACACACACACACAAACTTAACTCTCTCTCTCACACACACACACACACACACAAACTTAACTCACACACACACACACACACACACAGAGCACGTTTCATAAAGTCAAATGAAACTTAATGTATTAGCATAAAGGATCATCATAATTCAGTCATATTTTTTTCAAGATAATATATAAAAACAGAATCAAATTGATAAAAATAATGCTGGCCTGTTGCTTGGAATAGTTTGGAGGAATCAGTTGCTCCAGATCTATCAACACCGTAGTATCTATCCCCTTCAAGAACCCCGTGATCGTGTGTGAAAATTCTGATAACCAATTAATGGAAAAAATGGTAGCAATCATCATCCTAGAACAACATTTTAGGGCATCTCAAAGGGCTGGGAAAAAAAAAAAAAAAAAAAAAAAAAAAAAAAAAAAAAAAAACTATATATATAAATGAATAAAGTAAATAATATAATACATAAATAAATGAAAAACATAAATAGATGAATAAAAAAATAAATAAATAAATAGATACATACATAAATAAATAAACCAGTAAATAAATGAATGAATAAATGAATAAATACAAAGTCCAGCATAAACCCACCCATTATAAAACTCTCCATATACTGTATATATTTCCCTTCGACCCAAGAAAAGGCTTCACCTCCACTCCATCGTCACTGAGGACAACATTAACCATAAAAGGCCATGAAATTAGTCGTGTAGATAAGAAGGTTACAGCAGGCCACACCGTATCATAAAATTCCCTGACCTGATGATGCCCGGGGTTATGATGGGTGAATGGGGATGGGTGAGGAAGGGTTATGGGTGAGGGAGGGTTATGGGTGAGTGAATGGGGATGGGTGAGGAGGGTTATGGGTGAGGGAGGGTTATGGGTGAGGGAGGGTTATGGGTGAGTGAATGGGGATGGGTGAGGAGGGTTATGGGTGAGGGAGGGTTATGGGTGAGGGAGGGTTATGGGTGAGTGAGGGTTATGGGTGAGGGAGGGTTATGGGTGAGGAAGGGTTATGGGTGAGGAAGGGTTATGGGTGAGGGAGGGTTATGGGTGAGGGAGGGTTATGGGTGAGGGAGGGTTATGGGTAAGGGAGAGTATGGGTGAAGGAGAAAGAAGATATACAGTGCTAGGGAATGAGGATGGGTGAGGGAAGGTAGGAGTGAGTGAGAGAGAATATATACAGAGCTGGAGATGATATATGTATTACGTTCTGTCTAATATAGAGTAGAGGGTCAGGCAGAGGGTTAGGTTAGGTAAAGGATATACAATTATGGTAAAGTTTGAATGAGAAGGTAAAAAGACGACAGTGTAATAATTAAGAAGCAAGTATAGAGGCAGAAGGAAGTTAAGACGAAAATAGGATGAAGGGAAATAAAAGATGGGAAAAGAGAAAATGAAAGTAAAGATAAGTGTAATATGAAGATAAAGAAAGTGTCTCTGTATCTCTCTCTCTCTCTCTCTCTCTCTCTCTCTCTCTCTCTCTCTCTCTCTCTCTCTCTCTCTCTCGTAAACCCGTGGAATTAGCGAGATGTTTCCCCTTGGCGGTAATGAGTGTGGTGTGTGTCCAGGTAAGGCAGGTGAGGCGAGGCAATACTTACTTAATAGGGGCAGGGGGTGCGGGGGCTGGGTCGTGTTGGGCGGGGCCGGGCACTATGCTGATGAGAGAGAGAGAGAGAGAGAGAGAGAGAGAGAGAGAGAGAGAGAGAGAGAGAGAGAGAGAGAGAGAGAGAGAGAGAGAGAGAGAGAGAGAGAGAGAGAGAGAGAGAGAGAGAGTGAAGAAGTTGAGATATATATACAGTATGTTTAAAGTATAATGAAGCGAGTATGGTGAGTGTAGTGAAAAGAGTATGTGGTATAGTAAAGAGAATATGTGGTGTAGTAGAGAGAGTATGTGGTGTAGTAGAGAGAGTATGTGGTGTAGTAGAGAGAGTATGTAGTGTAATCAATATAG
Organism: Petrolisthes manimaculis; assembly: GCA_034508575.1. NCBI lineage: Eukaryota > Metazoa > Arthropoda > Malacostraca > Decapoda > Porcellanidae > Petrolisthes > Petrolisthes manimaculis. Next base: position 55,925 of record JAWZYT010002634.1, read on the forward strand.
TGTTGCAAAAAACAGCGTTGATAAAAACAAAAAACAAAACAAAAGATCAGGGTGTCTTCAGTGACCTCCTAACCTATCTTCCCTCCAGTGACACCAGATCTGGGCAAGACACAGTTGAGTTGGGTGCCTAAAAGATCGACTTTCTAACTCCAGATGGGTCAGTCCTGATTGTCTGGCTCCGGTATCACCAAAGGAAAAAAAAAGGAGGAGGGACTTGGTGGTGGTGGAAATTTGTTAGTGATTTTCGTGATGCAGTGAGTTTTGAAATAGGAAAGTGGGGTGGGGTGGGGTGGGGACTGCAGTGTGAGTGTGTAGGGTAATGTGTAGCGAGAGATGTGTATGGTTTCAGTAGTGTGGAAGTGGAGATAGGGTGGGGGGGTTGCAGTGTGAGTGTGTAGAGTTGTGTAGGGGGAGAGAAGTATGGGTAGGGTGCAACAGTATTGAAGAGGAGATGGGAGGGAATGCAGTGTGAGTGTGTACAGTAGTGTGTAGGGAGAGAGAGGTATGGGTACAATAGTGTGAGAGAGGGAGGATATGGGGACTGCATTGTGAGGAGGTAGAGAGAGAGAGAGAGAGGGAGGGAGGGCTTGTTGTGAAGGGTGAGTGGGAGTGCGTTGTGAGTGGAGTAAGTGTGGAGATAGAAGAAGCCTGTGTGTAGAGTGTAGAGTGTGTGCGTGCATGCGTGCGTTCGTGTGTGGGCCTTGGTGTGTGTGAATATGTTTGTGGGAGCGTGCGTGAGTGAGTAAGTGTATGTGTAGTGTGCACGGAGGTAGAGGAGAGGAGAGGAAGGGGGTCGGTCGGCCTGAGGAGAGGAGATGAGGGGGTCGTCCCGAAGAGATGAGGGGGTCGTCTGGGGGACCTTCTTGATCTTGGTTTGTGGGGGCCAGAAGGTGAATGGATGGACGGCAGGGGGTCGAGTTCGTCTCACCAGGAGTGCCCCCACCTCTAATGACACAGGTAGAGTGGTGGCGTCAGGGAATAAGGTGCCTCAGTCCAGGTATGGTGAGCTCAGCGGCGCCTCCCTGGGTAAGACGCTTCTGTCCTCTTCAAGAATAATCACTCCCTAGACACGTATATGCACATCGGGAACAATAGCAGCCAAATTACTTAATGGAGTTCTCTGTACTTTTTTCTTTTTGAGTTGTTATTTATTTCTGCCCGTTTCTTAATCTGAGTTACTATTTATTTCAGCCTTATTTTAATCGAGTTATTTATTTCTGACTTTTTTTTTTCATCTGGGTTATTATTTATTTCTGCCCTTTTTCATCTAAGTTACTTTTATTTCTGCCTTTATTTCATTGAGTTTTTATTTATTTCTGCTTTTTTATCACTCGGATGTCATTTGGGAATGGAGTATAGTTTCGTTCTGCTGACAGGTAACTTAATAATATCACCAAATATCAAACAAATTTGGCAGTCTCCTAATTTCCATTCAAAATTACACTTATTAATACAAGCCTTAACGCTACCAATAAAGTTAGGTGACATAAAATGGCTATTGATGGTAGATAAGGTAGTAGATATTATTTGATTAAGTTATTTTTTTCACCACATTATTTGATTAAGTTATTTTATTCATCACATTATTTGATTAAGTTATTTTATTCACCACATTATTTGATTAAGTTATTTTATTCACCACATTATTTGATTAAGTTATTTTATTCATCACATTATTTGATTAAGTTATTTTATTCTCCTTTAGTACAAGCTCCAACACTCTAGGGAATGTTGCCGCTACATGCCATAAAGTTAAAGTTAGAAAATATATAGTAGATTCTCCTTTAATAGGGAATAGTGTCCGTTTTCTGTGAATGGTGTACCCCCCCCCCCCCCCTCTACCCTGTGTATAGGAGGACACCCGAGGCCTGGTAACCCCTATGTAGATTAACCCTTATAGTCTGGTTATACTTATCGGGATGGAAATGAGCCTCGTTTTGTGATTTAAATTTTAGTCCTGACTGTATTGTATGGTTGATGACTTCTAAACTACACACACACATATATATACACACACATACACATATATACACATATACTTTACATACACACACATACACACACGTATACATAACAGTTAACACAAATACAAACACGCATACACATACAATCACATATACATACACACACACACACACACACGAAAGTTTAATTGAAGACACAGACCGAGATGAGACAGACAGGCAGACAGACGAATACAAACATTTGACAGGTAAAAAGACGTCAGACAAAACCCCCCACAAACGATTGACAGTGTTAGAGATGGAGTATAAAACAGCAACATAACAAACATACAGACTCACTCTCCAACACCACCATCACCACTACCACCACTTAATACATTTACTAAGGCCACACCCACCACCCACCACCAACACCACCATCAACACCACCACCACCACCCTAATACTACGACCCTAACACCATCACCACCATCACCATTATCATCACCGTCCCTACCCAACCCCAATACATTTACTAAGGACACACCCACTCACCCACCACTACCATCATCATCATCATCACCATCACAGCAGCTGTTCGCGGTCCCTTCTCTTATAAGGAATGCCCGTGTACACATTCACCATTTGCATACGTGAAGGAGATATTTTGCCCAGCGTCTGAGTGAGTGCCCTGCGAATACCGAGGCGACACTGATGACTGGACTCTGGCTGGCGACGAGGAGAGAGGGTTAGATAGATGGGGTAGGGTTGGCGAAGAGGAGAGAGGGTTAGATAGATGGGGTAGGGTTGGCGAAGAGGAGAGAGGGTTAGATAGATGGGGTAGGGTTGGCGAAGAGGAGAGAGGGTTAGATAGATGGGGTAGGGTTGGCGAAGAGGAGAGAGGGTTGGATAGATGGGGTAGGGTTGGAGAAAGGTAGCTAGCGCCCTCCTGTAACCCTCGTTGGAAATTTTCAAGGTTCGTTGGAAATTTTCATGGTTATAGTTGGAAATTTTCATGGTTATAGTTGGAAATTTTCATGGTTATAGTTGGAAGGTTTCATGGTTGTGCTTTCTGGACTGCCACCTGCTTTTTTTTTTAACTTAATTTAGTCGTGATTTCATATGATAAGAGATGCATATGTTTGGAAAATTGATAACAGGATAATTTTTTTATATAAGGGGAGAGGCGTCTAGACAGATACAAACCATCAGAGAGGTTTATTAAAGGTGATGGTGGTGGTGGTGTTGATGGTGATGGTGATGGTGATGTTGATGGTGATGATGGTGATGGTGGTGATGATGGTGATGGTGATGGTGTTGGTGTTGTCATTCATGTGAGTCTGGTTAATTAATTGAGTCAAGCAGTAAGGTGAGTGGGTAGACGGTGGAATGTCAAGTGTGTGTGTGTGTGTGTGTGTGTGTGTGTGTGTGTGTGTGTGTGTGTGTGTGTGTGTGTGTGTGTGTGTGTGTGTCTGTGTGTGTGTGTGTGTGTGTGTGTGTGTGTGTGTGTGTGTGTGTATGTTGCTGTAATTAGGTATCTATGTGTGTGTGTTTGTGTGTGTGTGTGTGTTGTTGTTGTAATTGGGTGTCTGTGTGTATTAGAGAGAACATAATATAATAAAGACAGAGAGAGAGACAGAGAAACAAACCACTTACCACTCCCTGGACGTAAGGTTAAGAGGGATGGAAAGGAGAGGGTGGAGTTGGGTTGCATGGGGCCGAAAGGGATAGAGGATAAGACGTATGGGATAGGTAAGGGACGGGTCGGGTCGGGTTTTGAGGTAGAAGGAGTGATGGAGTAGCTATGGTGGTGTGGCGGAGGGGGAGTGGTGGAGTAGTGGTCTGGTGGAGGGAGTGGGTGGTGGAGGGAGAAATGGAGTAATGTGCTGGAGAGAGTGATGTAGTAAAGAGAGAGAGAGAGAGAAGTGATAAAGTAGTGTAGTGTGGTGGAGGTAATGATGGAGGGAGTAATGGAAGGAGTAATGAAGTAGAACAACATAGATGGAGTAAATGAATAGAGTTATATTGTTTATGAATTAATGTATATCAATTTTACTCCTTCAATTAATAACTTCAACCTTCCTTCCCTCCCTCCAACCATGAAATAAAAAATTATACGGTGTTGGTAAAGAA
>JAWZYT010002634.1:65000-97500 GCA_034508575.1 Petrolisthes manimaculis
TTTCGTGGCATAGCTTGGAGGAATCAGCTGGACAGACCCCTTCAAATTGACCAACATGGGGTAAATCTGAAGTTCCTTAATTCCCCACAAAAATATTCAGCTCCGTTTGTAATATCGTCCTTACAGTATAACACAATAAGGATGATGCTATATTCTCCAAGGTAGCTAAAAAAAAAAAGTCTGTTCAAAAGTTGTGTTCCTCTAGCCTCTATCTATCTATCTATTTCTATCTATCTATCTCACTATCTCTATCTATCTATCTATTTCTATCTATCTATTTATCTATCTATTTCTATCTATCTATCTAACTATCTCTATCTATCTATCTATCTATTTCTATCTATCTATTTATCTATCTATTTCTATCTATCTAAGCATAAGAGGCCAAAAGGAACTCAAATTTTGAACAGACTTATAGCTATGTTTACCTTGATATTCTCGTCCCCTTCCTTCTTTCTGGACGAGAGATTGTGTGTCCCTAATTTACTTTCGTGTCCACAGATTGTTGTTGCCTCTCATTTCATCTGTGTGTTTTCTATCTCCCCCATTTCTGTTTTGTTTTTTCATTATTTTTATCCTCTCCTCTAATTTTAAATCTTTTTTTATCTGTTCTTTTACATTTTCTTCTCGTTTTCTTTTGTTTTATTTCCTCAATTTTCTTCTTTTTTGTCCATCTTTTTTTTTACCATTTCGTTTGTGCCTCCTTTCTTTGCATTTCTTATCTTTCTTCCCCTCCCTTTCTCTTTCTCTCTCTCCCTCTCTTCTCCCCTCCTTTCTCCTTTCCCCATCTCCCTCTCCAAAACACTATAATTTCTTTGCATTTTTCTCTCTCCTCCCCTCCCTTTCTTTTTCTCTCTCCTATACTCTTCTCATCTCTTGTTTTTTCCTCTCCTCCTCTCCCTTCCCAACCAACCTACACATACACACACACACACACACACACACACACACACACACACTACTATATGCACAGGTCGACACAATGAATTTCAGTGCCGAGGACTCCGCCCCTCTGAGATCAGATTGCTGGGACTGATAGCAGGCTTGACACTAATGTATGTCGTCGGGGCTTCGGTTCTGACCTGGCCAGATGAACTAGTGATCACGTCGTCTCCAGTAGCCATGATCTATGTATGTATCTGTCTGTCCTGGTAGGCTGCTGGGATGTGATAGCTAAAACCCTTGATTGATCTCTCCAGCTAAACTTGTTATACTTCCTTATTCGAAATGTTTTGATCTCGTGTGAAATGTGTTGTTCTCGTCTGAAATGTTTTAATCTTGTCTGACATGCTTTGATCTCGTCTGAAATGTTTTGATCTCGTCTGAAATGTTTTGATCTTGTCTGAAATGTTGAATCTCAAAGGCTAAACATGCGATCTCGTTCAAAATTCTGTGATCTTCCCTTGGAATGTTTTTGATTTCAATAGCTTGTGATTTTGTCTGAAATGCTTTGACGTCCGTAACGAAGCTTATGTTATCAGCAGCTTGGCTTATGATCCCAGCATCTAATGTGTAAATCAGCCTTCCACAAACAATGGATAGGGAATTATGAACACCTCCAGTTCCTATTCTGACATACTCCCAATAATACAATGTTTGATAGTGGTAAAAAAAAAAAGAGAGAAAGATATATATATTTCCATGAAGTAGATGTGACGGTGTGGTTTACAAGAACACACTTCACCAAACCTAATGGATCTTAACTTTAGGAGGGGAGACTAAAGCGATCAGGACCGTAGCGGAGCAGGAAGGTCCCGCCCCACACTGGATAAGGAAGGCTTTACAGTGCGAACGGACAAATGGTTTTAGCAAGTGCAGGGGGCTGGCTGGCTGACTGACTGACTGGGGCTGACTAGGGCTGGTTGGCTGGGCGTCGGCTGAGAGGAAACACACCAATACTTGTGGTTGGTTGGTCAGTGGGTGTGGGGGGATGGGGACGGGTGTGCGTGGATGGGGAAGGGTGTGGGTGTGGGTGGGTGGGGACGGGTGTGTGTGGGAGGAGGACCTGGACCTTTCCTTTAAGGGGGGAAGTTTTAAGTTGTTGATTTTGGAGCAACTGAATCTTCCAAAATATTCCAAGCAACACACCACCATTATATTGGCTCCTCTGGTCCTGTTTGCTGGCATACTTTGGAAGAATCGAGGAGCTCCAATGTAAAAAAAGCGAATTACCCCCTTAACTCTGCTGTATATAGATGGTTACTTGAATAATATAAACCTTCTCCTACACACCTGGTATTCGAACCCCAAACTATAAGCTGGAAATACTTTAGGATCTTTACAAGGGCCGACCGAGTGTGAAGCAGGAATCTTTGTTCTGTGAATTGTGTTTCTTGTATTTTCTTAAGGAAGCCTGTGATGTAGTTAGAAAATTGGGGTTAAAAAGTCCTTCAAATACATCCACTAAACACCATCTATTTAGGAGCAGCTTGTTTTCTAGCATAGTCAGGAGGAATAAAAAACCTCCAATTCTCATACACGATCACAGGGTCCTGAATTAAATAGGAGGTGGAGTGTTGGTAGATCTGGAGCAACTGATTTGTATAAACAATTCCAAGCAACAGTACACCATAATTTTTGGTTAATACTTTTCTGTTTCTTGGCATAATTTGGAGGAATCAAGGTATTCCAATTTAACCAGCTAGGAGATCCATTTATGAGGCTTAAAGAAAATAAGTGGAAAGAAAATATTGTCCTCAAGTGTACACACCTCACTGAACCCTCAACACCTTCATCAAATTATAAAAAGTGTAGACGAGAAAAAAAAAAGGCAATCTTCTCTGTATCTGCTTGGTGGGATTCTAGTGAGTTGGCTCGGGTGGTCCGCCCTAACATTTTATATTCTTATTTTTATCATCTTCTCTTTTTGTGAGTGTATGTGTGTGTGTGTTGGGGGGCTATCGGTTACTCAGGTCATATATAGAGCGCTCTCATGAATATCTCTGCCATCACCACTTATCGTTGGGAAATATAGTGGGGCTGGTAATGATTGTGTTGGATGGTTTATTAACACGACGTTGGGAGGTACTGTATTGTACAGCCATGGGTGATGGTGGTGGTCCAAGGTTCAAGGAGTGTTGGTGAGCAACTGAACAGAGTTCGAACAAGTGAATTTTCCAAACCATTCTCAACGTCGATAGAGGTTTAGAAGCCTCACTTTTTCTAACTGTGTTCAGTTGCTCTCCAACACTCTTTGGACCTTGGACCACCACCATCACCCATGGCTGACTGTAATGCAAAATATGTATCCAGGCTTACTTCGAATAGCCTGATTGAGTATTAAACGAGCTCAAGCAAATATGAAACGGAATAAGCGTTGTAATTGGTTCACTAGTATGTCAAATGATTCGAAACTTCAACAAGACCTGGATACAAATTTTGGATTGCGAGTGTACAGTAACAGTCAATAGTTCTGACACGAGAAAGAGAGTGAGAGAAATGGAGGGAAGGGGGGTTGGGTTGGGGTGGGGGTGTCATTTTGAGGAGTGTCAGCGTAAGGCTAAATTTGGACAGAAATCCTGGTGTTGTTATCTACACAGCCTCGCCGATGACCTGACGACCAGACCAGACCAGACCACAGCTTTCCATTAACACCTCGCACCACTTTTTTTGGGTGGGTGGGTAGCAGAATTAGGGTTAATTTAAAAGCGTTGACTAAGATGGTGTATGAGAGAGAGAGAGAGAGAGAGAGAGAGAGAGAGAGAGAGAGAGAGAGAGAGAGAGAGAGAGAGAGTGAGAGTGAGAGAGAGATGTAAGGAAAGGGAAAGACAGACTAAGGTGGTAAATAAGGGAAGGGGAGGGTTAGCATAAGTCCTGTTTTATAGTACAAGTTAGTTGGAGGAAACAGTAGCCTTCAATTCGCAACAAACCAATACGGCCCCTGAATACTGTTATAGAAAATGGAGACTATTTTAGGAGGAACTTCAGAAAACACTCGAGATATTCCACATGATATTCCACATGATATTCCACATGATATTCCACATGATATTATTGCAATTCTTTACACATATTATTTACTCATAGGATTATCCCACCATGTATCAAAAAATAAGTTCGTAGTAGAGTTTAGCGGCAATGTTCCCTAGAGTGTTGGTTAGGGCTTGTACAAAAAATAATATTAAAATATATCCAAAATCTTGCCTGTAAGTTGTTTAATTAAAGTTATCCACATTTTTCGCTGTATTAGTTGGTTGGTGGTGAGGGTGTGAATGCTGTGTTCTCTATGTACTACACTGGCCACCACCCTTAGACCCTGCCCTACACTATGTTCCCCTTCTAATTCCCCTCCCTCTGTTCCCCTTCTAATTTCCCTTTGTTCCCTTTCTAATCTCCCTCTGTTCCCCTTCTAATTCCCCTCCCTCTGTTCCCCTTCTAATTCCCCTCCCTCTGTTCCCCTTCTAATTCCCCTCCCTTTGTTCCCCTTCTAATTCCCCTCCCTCTGTTCCCCTTCTAATCTCCCTTTGTTTCCCTTCTAATTTCCCTCCCTCTGTTCCCCTTCTAATCTCCCTCTGTTCCCCTTCTAATTTCACTCTGTCCTTCTTCTAATTCCCCTCCCTCTGTTCCCCTTCTAATTCCCCTCCCTCTGTTCCCCTTCTAATTTCCCTCTGTCCTCCCTTCTATTACCTTCTCTGTCCCCCTTCTAAATTCCCTCTGTCTCTCTTCTAATTTCCCTCTGTCCTTCTAATTTCCCTCTGTCTCTCTTTTAATTTCACTCTGTCCCTCTTCTAATTTCCCTCTGTCCTCCCTTCTAATTTCACTCTGTCCTCCCTTCTATTACCTTCTCTGTCCTTCTTCTAATTTCCCTCCGTCCTTCTTCTAATGGTGATTGTTTTGGTTATCGGTGGTCGGGCGGTGTCTTCTTGTGGGTTGCGAGTGAGTGTCTGTCTTATCTTAGGTGGTTGTGAAGGTCAGTCGGCCATCTTGGGTCGGGAAAGTTACAACCCAACCCTGCAAAAAAAAAAAAAAAAAAAAAAAAAAGAATAGAGAGAGAGGGAGAAAAAAAAAAAATTGAAGGTTTTATTTAGAGTTACATGGTGAACAGTGGTCATTAAGGGGGTATCTTAGTTATTTCTGGTCCATTAGAGTGCCTTGATTCCTCCAAAGTATGCCAGGAAACAGAACCAGAAGAGCAAAAATAATACTGTTCTGTTGCTTGGAATCGTTTGGAGGAATGAGTTGCTCTTGATTTACCAACACCGTACATACATACATACTTTCTCCCCTTAAGGCTCAGCTGGAGTGTATACGCAGTTCTCAATTTGGCTTGTGCAGGAATTGTTGAACGTGTATTATACCATGTTGACTGTATGTGTGTTTGTAAGGTGTTGTGTTTGTAAGGTGTTGTGTTTGTAAGGTGTTGTGTTGTGTTGTGTTGGTTGAGTTGGGTTGCATAGTGAGTCACCTCTCATTAGTGGCGGCTTGGAAGAGGATACACCTAACCTAACCTAACCTAATCAAACCTAACCTAACCTAACCTAACCTAGCCTAACCTAATCTAACCTCTCATTAGCAGAACACACCTAACCTAACTTAATCTAACTTCTCATTAGCATAACACACCTAACCTAACTTAATCTAACTTCTCATTAGTGGTGGTTAGGGAGAGAACACACCTAACCTAACCTAATCTAACCTATCATTAGCAGTGGGTACATAACCTAGCCAAAACGAAACGAAACAAAACTAACTTAACCAAACCAAATAAGATTTAATCCTACTTAACCTAACCTAACCTAGAGTAAACTAACCTAACCTATAAACCTAACCTAACATTGGTGGTGGGTACATAATTATAAACACCAACCAACCAACAAGAAAATAATCACAAAAAACAAAAACAAAAACCACCCCACCTTCATGGCAACATACTGTATAAGGAACTGCCAGACACAAACTCAGCAAGAGGTAAAATATATAGATAGGGTGGAGAACACATGTAGTCAATGATGTAATGTATCTCTGTCACTACCACGAGATATAATAGTAATGTAAGTAAAAGTATATTATTATGTTTTAACAATCACATCCATTATTTATTGTTATCATTAATTTAAAGGGGGTGTGGGAGTAGGGGGACAGGCTTGAGGGTTTTTAGGGGGTGTGGTAGTAGGGGACAGGCTTGGGGGGTGTTTTGAGGGGTGTGGGAGTAAGGGGACAGGCTTGGAGGGGTGGGGTTAGGGGTGTGTGGGTATACGGGACAGGCTTTCTACCCACCCCAATCATGTACCCCCTTCACCATTACCACCATCATCACCATCATCACCACCATCATCACCACCATTACCACCATCATCACCATCCTCCATTCACATAGGGTTGGTTATCTCTTCTTGTTTGTGTTGCAGTAGAAGTCAGTCAGGTGTGTCAGTCAGGTGTGTCAGTCAGGTGTGTCAGGCAGGTGTGTAGTGACCTCATATGGTGTCATGAGTCCATTAACTTATCATTCGTGGGAGGAACAATTTCTCACTATACATGTGTCTTAGTGGTTAATTATTGTTGATTGAAAAAAGTCTTGGAAAAATAAATATGGACAAATTTCTGCCTATATTTTCTGGTTAATTATTGTTGATTGAAAAAAGTCTTGGAAAAAATAAAAATAAAAATAAAAAGAAAATATGGACTAATTTCTCACTGTACGTGTGTTTTTCTGGTTAATTATTGTTGATATAAAAAAGTCTTGGAAAAAATAGAAATAGAAATAAAAATAGAATATGGACCAATTTCTCACTAAACATGTGTTTTTCGGGTTAATTATTGTTGATTGAAAGAAGTCCAAAAAAAAAAAATAGATAAAAAGAAAATATGAACCAATTTTTCACTATACATGTGTCTTTCGAGTTAATTATTGTTGATTGAAAAATGTCTTGGGGAAAAAAAATGGACAAATTTCTGCCTATACTTTCTGGTTAATTATTGTTGATATAAAAAAGTCTTGGAAAAAATAAAAATAAAAATAAAAATAAAATATGGACCAATTTCTCTTTCTCTTTCTGTGTCTTTCGGGTTAATTATTATTGATTGAAAAACGTCTTGGAAAACAAAATATGGACAAATTTCTGCCTATACTTTCTGATTAATTATTGTTGATTAAAAAAAAAAAAACTGATAAATAATGATAATAGTAAAAATAAAAATAGAATATGGACCAATTTCTCACTAAACACGTGTCTTTCTGGTTAATTATTGTTGATTGAAAGAAGTTAAAAAAAAAAAATAGATAAAAAGAAAATACGAACCAATTTTTGCCTATACATGTTTCACACGGGTTAATTAATTATTGTTATTTTCGAATGTCTTGCCAAAAAAGAAAAAAAAAAAAAAAAAAAAATACTTCATACATACTACATCCTGTATTTATTTCAACACGCGATAAAAACATCCTCACATTTTCATAAATTCCACTTTAAAACACACACACACACACACACACTATACTTTCACACTACATCAACATCCTCGCAACCTCGCAACACACACACACACACGCACACACACACACACACACACACACACACACACACACTATAATTTCACACTACACTACATCAACAGCCTCATACACAACAACAACAACAACAACAACAACAACCAGCCTATATAACATCTTTTTCACACTCACGCTACGATATATAATAATAATAAAAAAAAAAAAAAAAAAATCTCACCCACTCAGGAACATTATTCTATTCTATCAATCCCAACAACTGAGAGACACACACACACTTCCATATTCCGTCACTGTCCAAACTCTACGAAAGGTGTGAGAAATCCATCACTGTCCGACTGGCTGGCTGGTGGGTGATGTTTGACTCTCTCTCTCTCTCTTTCTCTTTTTCTTTTTTTATCCTTTTTTTTTTATCTTTTTTTCTCTCTCTCTGTCTCTGTCTCTCTCTCTCTCTCTCTCTCTCTCTCTCTCTCTCTCTCTCTCTCTCTCTCTCTCTCTCTCTCTCTCTCTCTCTCTCTCTCTCTCTCTCTCTCTCTCTCTCACACTTCTGTCTGTCCCTTCATTTCCCTCTCAATTGGCTCCCTCACCATCACCACCACATTCTACCCTCACCCCCTCACTATCACCACCACCCTCACTATTTCTCCCTTCCAGCCTCATCCCCTCACCACCACCACCACCACCATCACTATTTCTCCCTTCCAGCCTCACCCCTTCACCACCACCACCACAACCATCACCACCACCCCCCTCGCTATTTCTCCCTTCTACCCTCACCCTCGCTATTTCTCCCTTCCAGCGCCCTCCTTTCAACTCCTAATCCAGCCCAGTGCACATAGAGTAAGGTCTGTTGGGGTCAATGTGTGTAGTGGTGTGTTGACTCTTAGTGTTGGACGAACTCACAGATCAACAGACCAAAAGTGTTGTGTTGTGTTGCCGAGAGAGAGAGAGAGAGAGAGAGAGAGAGAGAGAGAGAGAGAGAGAGAGAGTGAGTGAGAGATAGTATAATGCACAACATTTACAAGTGATGGATGTTGAGTTTGTTGTCCTGTCGTTGTGTTACACTTGCTAAACCCTAAGTGACGTCATTAAACACAGTGACACCGGACACATGGATAGCCTCTCAATGTATGTATGTATGTATGTATGTACAGTCGGCAGCATATGTTCGCTTCTTTTCTACCTGTGTATATGTTATTTGTAGTGATGTTGTAATACTTTTTTAATGCAGAGATGACAGATATAGTTCTCATATTATTAATTACGTATGTTGTTGTAATAGAAAGTGGTTCAGAATGCAACTATCTGGTCATACTAGTATTATTAAGTACACGAGATGGACGTGAATTTATGCTGCCGGCTGTACAATTCGTATACACCACTGTGACATCAAGGTTTCGTAACAACTATAGAAAAATTATAGTATATTAATTTCCCAACACCAATCATTTCTAGTAATGATAATTGTTTGGCTAATATATACTTGAATCAGTGAGAAGAAAAATCCCTAAAGTATGTGCAGAATAAAGACCCTTTTTTATAACCAATGCTATGTGTACGAATTTCTGAGGCCGACTGTACAGTATAGTTGGTCGCAATGGGAAGGACACATCAATAGCACAAAATTGGGAAAGATATCCTGGCACTACCTCGACCACCATAATAACCGATGTAAGGACAAATCTAGATCTTCTTAATTAAACTTGTAATCCATTGCCGCCTCGTCGTTTCCAGTCAGCTTCAGCAAACTAGTTATATCTCCGTAATACGAACCAACTAATATAGGGTATATACTTTCCCATGTGGTCGACTGTACACAAACAAACGCTATTGGTGGGTACTTTGCATTCACGACCCTAGAAAACCAACCACATTTAGATAGGCGTAAATGTCTCGTCACTGATGCCAACACGACAAGAGTAATATTCAACGAGGAGGCGGTGAGCGCTAAAGAATTCCCTGGCAAGTTGTTACACTGTTCCCTCCTGCTCAGACCCGTGGATGGGGTCCTTAAGGGAGAGTGAAGTTTATTAGGGTGGGTTGATATTTTTATTCTGTGATCCGAATGTGGTTTGTAGTACTGTAACTGAACACACACACACACATACATACATACATACATACATACACACACACACACACACACACACACACGCACACACACAACCTCCTCCTCCCCCTCCCCCGTCCCTCCTCCACTCAGTTGACCTGGGCTGGCTGGGGGTCGCTCTTCACCCCGACACATTCCTCGGGTTTAGTTGGATAAGCTGCATTGTCTTACTGACGTTTATGTGATCAGTGGAGGAACAAAGCTGACTTGGGGGTCTTCACTCTACCACTTTCTTTTGGTACTTAGTCAATCACTTTCACTTTGGGTTGGAAGTTGGAAGATAATTGTACACTCGTGATACGTAATCCCTGACCAGAGACGAACGGCAGGCACCACATACACACACACACACACACACACCCTGCATTCGAACCCAGCCTCTATATGTGTACTGACTGGGTGGGGAAAATAGCCATACCAGGCGATTCGAAACTTTCTGCTCCTCACACTCGGGTCAGAAATGATGTATCACGAGTGTACTGAATATTTAAATGAAAGTGTAACTGGGTGTGATTTATGAACATCACTCACTGTCTTTACATAATATTATATTTTTGTTTATAGTTTAAGGATACATCTTTCCTTCTGTTTATATAATACTATAGTTGTGCATTTGAGTACAGAGGAAGATAGAGAGAGACATATTACATTTCATTGTCTCAAACTTTCACTTATGATAGATTAACCTAACTGAGTATTTATTATATTTTCCAGGCAATAATATCCGTATATAGGAACTGAATCTTGAAGATGAAATAATTCTGCTATGAGTATATGCTGTATCTTTTCGTTCGTAAAGGTGAATAAAACTAATAATAAAACTAATAATACCCCTTTATTATCTTTACAGGTAAGGAAGCTGTTACAAGAGACAAGTGGTGGGACGAGAACCGAACACAAACTATTCTGAAACCTGGTTGTTCAGTGAGTAATTATTTTTAACTCCAGCCTAAACCGAGAGCTCCAGGTCTTATCGTAATTATTGTTCTTGTTCTTGTTCTTCTTCTTGGGGCGACAACTTCTTAAAATGGGTTCAACTGACTCACTCACTGACTCACTCACTCCCTCACTCCCTCACTCACTCACTCACTCACTCACTCACTCACTCACTCTCTTCCTCCCATCCATTTTCTTTTACCGACATTGAATCATTTTTTCAACCGAGAGGGGGTTCAACCGAGGGGTTCACCCTCAATAAAAAGGGTTCATTTTCAAAATTTCAATATAACCATATGAATACGAAAATCCTAATTTTCCTACTGGGGTGAATGTTTTTTTTTTTGAGGAGAATATGATAGGTTCGAATATATATATGCATAATTATTTTCCATTATTGTTGATTTATAAAATATCCACTTTCCGTTAATAGAACATAATGCCAGTATTTTTTTTACACACACACACACACACACACACACACAACACACACACAACACACACACTTTATTATCTCTGTCTTTCCTCCCAAATATTCCCTTCTGACCTTCTTCTCCTTGTCATTAATCATGGTGAGTCTGGGGTAGCACTTCTTCCTTCTCCTTCTTGGTCTCTCTATCAGTCCCCGTCATCACCTTCCTCACACACCCTCCATCACTACATCCTTCCTTCCTTCTCTTTTACACTCCTTCCTTCCTTCTCCCTCCTTCATACACTCTCCATCATTACTCACACACCCTCCATCACTACATCCTTCCTTCCTTCCTTAATTTTTTCTACTTCATTCCTTTCTTCCTTCTCCTTCACACTCTCCCTCACTTCTTTCTCCTTCACACTCTCTATCACTCCTTTCTTCCTTCCTTCTCTTTTACACTCCTTCCTTCCTTCTCCTTTACACTCTCCATCATTCCTCACACACCCTCCATCACTCCTTCCTTCCTTCCATCTCCTTCACACTCTCCTCTTCATTCTCCTTCTCTTCCATCACTTTTTTCTCCTCTCCTCCTTCTCCTCCTCTCACATCACCCACAAGAAACAGTAGCAAAACGTTGTCAAAGTATGTGTGTGTGTGTGTGTGTGTGTGTGTGTGTAAGTTTATGTGTGTGTATGTGTGTGTGTGTGGCCTGTAACTCTCCGCCCCTTTCCTCGTCACTCCACACACACATTTGACAATCGGCAAAGCAAACAGGTGGGGGAAAGAGACGTCCCTTACAGCTCCCCCACTGTACACTCTTCAAATCTCGTTCAGGATCCTACATTAGTGGCTTTTCCTGAGTAATAGTGAAGAGAGAGGATTTTTGTTTTGTTTTTTTGTAGATTCTTCTTCTTCTTTTTCTTCTTCTACTTCTACTTCTACTTCTACTTCTACTTCTACTTCTACTTCTACTTCTACTTCTTGTTCTACTTCTATTTCTACTTCTTGTTCTACTTCTACTTTCTACATCTACTTCTACTTCTTCTACTTGTTCTTCTACTTTTTCTACTTCTACTTCTTCTTCTTCACTCCAGAGTTAGTGGTTTTTGTAGTTGCTCTCTGACATAAATACAGTCGTCAAAATATAAAATATTAAATGACTTAAAAGATTATCAGTGTCAAAATACAATAAATTACGAAAAACACTGACACTCAAAAAATTATCAGTGTCAAAAAAAAAAAAAAAAAAAAAAAACAGACACTCAAAAGCTTATGTCAAAATATAATAAAAATAAAAAACACTGGCACTAAAAAAAATATATCAGTGTCAACATACATTAAAAATAGAATACACTGACACTCAAAAGGTTACCAGTGTCGGAACATATTAAAAAAAAAAAAAAAAAAAAAGCTCTTGTGGGATGGTTTGTGGTGTGACGTTGCCTCTGGTGGTTGAGGCTTGTACTAATGATAAAAATATAGGACACAACAAACAAAAACTCGTCTTGTACCTTGAGGTGAGATCAAATTAATGTCCCTAATTAACCTGGTCATTAAAGGAAGGGGTACCTTTTTATTCATCGTTATCGTTTACAATAATTCATTCACATTATCGTCGTCATCTTCCACCTTTTAAGGAGAGAGTATACTATTGGTACATTGGAGTGCCTTGATTCCTCCAAAATATGCCAGGAAACAGACCCAGATGAAGAAATATAATGGTATCCTGTTGCATGGAATAGTTTGGAGGAATCATTTGCTCCAGATTTACCAACAGTGTCCTACTCCCTTAAGGCTAAATTAGATTTGCTGGTAATTTAGGGAAGACTGGGCATATGTTGCTTCTTATTAATTTTACCCTTTGGAATATTTATGGAATTTATGGATTTTATTATCTGCATTGTACTTAAACCATACATAATTTTACAGTGCCTGGGAGACTTAGAGAGATAAATGGTTGCCTGTAGTTGGTTTTATGATGAACATTTTGTGTCTCGTCTGAGGGAAATGGCCAATGAAAACAGTGAAACCAGATGTATCCCTTGTCCACACCCTGAAGCTCAGTCCCAATCAATCATAATAAAGGTTAGGTTAGGTTAGGTTAGGTTAGGTTAGGTTAGGTTAGGTTAGTAAAGTACAAACAAAAGCCTTATAAGAGAGATAAAGCCCTTTTGCTACAACAAGAAGCTGATGAGACCTATTCTGTCTTAGTGAGGGTGTGAGAGAAAGTACACACAAGAGCCTTATAAGAAGAGATAAGACCCATTGCCGAAACCAGAAGAAGAGTCCTGATAAAATCCCATGCAGTGAACGTAAGGGAAAATATAAACAAACAAAATCCCAAGACACGAGATAAACCCCATTACTGCACAACAAGCCTAAGAGAAATAAATACAAACCCAAAAGCCATACGTATGAGAGAAAGAGAGAGAGAGAGTGAGAGAGAGAGAGAGAGAGAGAGAGAGAGAGAGAGAGAGAGAGAGAGAGAGAGAGAGAGAGAGAGAGAGAGAGAGAGAGAGAGAGAGAGAGAGAGAGAGAGAGAGAGAGAGAAATACAAAAGCCATACGTATGAGAGAGAGATGATCATTACAGTATACTATTCCCCTTTGTCACAACCACAAGCTTCTCAGAGAGTCCAAATTAAATCCTGGTGAGGGTGACATTTATATAATCCGTGTGAGCCTCTCTATCTGGTTGTCACTGAAGTCTTGTCATAGTGGTGGTTGTTGTTGTTGTTGTTGTTGTTGTTGTTGTTGTTGTTGTTGTTGCCGCCTTGGTATACACTCCCTCTCCTCCATCAACGCTAACTTAGATTGTGTGTGATTTTTTTTTTTTAGTCCAGATCTCGTTGCTCATCATTGCGAGGTTAATATGACCCCTCCCCCTCTCTTTCTCTTTCTCTCTCCCTGTGTGTGTGTGTGTGTGTGTGTGTGTGTATTTTAACGTGTGTATACTCTGTCGTGAGTGTGTGTGTGTGACTGGTAAGGAAGAAACAGATGGTGGTGATGTGTGTGTGTGTGTGTGTGTGTGTGTGTGTGTGTGTGTGTGTGTGTGTATGTGTGTGTGTGTGTCAGCTGGTTGTGTTGTCAGGTGTGTGAATGGCAGGTAGCTGGGATGCTTTGGTATCCACTATACATATTTTGATTACGTCTTTACTTTACCATTTAGAAATTTTTGTCTGTATGTTTGATAAAATTCTCTTTGTGTTGAGGTCCCCTAAATATGCCTTGCAATCTTTATTCAATCCTCGGCTTATTTTAAACCATGATTTAACCCATTATAAGTATGCGCTGTAAAATTGGTTTCACAATCATAATTCTTATAGGATATAAATACTGTGTTTGAATAGTAATATGTTATAATCAAGGCAATAATACGTGTGTGTGAGTTGTGAGACGTTGTGCCATTCATCTTCATAAATAACACCAAAGCACTGAAGGATTAACTATAAAAATACACTGGTGATAGGAAGGCGAGTTTCTACCAAGGCCGAAGGAACGACGGCGGTGTCTACAAGGAGGAACCTACGATTGCTTTCATTACCCTTGTCCCATTAAAGAGATCTACGTATTCTACTCCGAGTTATAATATGCTCGTAAAAGTTGTTCCACGTGTTACACTATATCACTGGTGACGTGGAATGACTGTGTTCTATTCCACTTGGTCAGTTGGTCGTTGGTATAGAGGTGGAGAAGAGGTGAGTAGAGTAAGGTGGAGAAGAGGTGAGTAGAGTAATGTGGAGAAGAGGTGAGTAGAGTAAGGTGAGGAGGGTATTCGGTGAAGGTAAAGTAGGGGCCATAATTTATATTCCTGCATATCACAACTTAGTCGGGTTTAAAGTGCCTTCATATCATTATAGCCTTTAAATTGGCCCCTTGACGGCTTGTATAATAGTAACCCGTTATTCTTGTATACTACAGGCTTTACATATAGTCAGAATATCACACATTTAACCTTTCTCAGATGTTCCCTGGGTACTTGTTCATATCCCTTATTACTCATAGTGTATACCAATGGATGGATAACTGTGTCGACTTTTGCCAGCCGTCCTGTAGAGATTTCAAGCAGCGGTGGCCGACAACCTCACATGTAGTCCCAACGTCAGCCACTCAGCCCTTGTTGGTGATGGGAGAGGAGATTGTGTGGAGAGGAAGGGTGGATAGATAGAGCGACTGTGGGAGGTAGAGTGTGAGGAGAGAAAGAGTGATATAGATAGGGTGACTATAGGAGATAGACTGTGTGGAGAGGAAGGGTGGATAGGTAGAGTGACTGTGGGAGGTAGAGTGTGTGGAGAGAAAGAGTGGATAGATAAGGTGACTGTAGGAGATAGACTGTTTGGAGAGGAAGGGTGGATAGGTAGAGTGACTGTGGGAGGTAGAGTGTGAGAAGAGAAAGAGTGGATAGATAAGGTGACTGTAGGAGATAGACTGTGATGAGAGAGAATAGGTGGGTAGGTAGGTAGGTAGGTGAGATGACTGTGTGAGGTTTATGGGGATCAGGTTGAACTTGAACAGTTTATGGCTGGTAAGGTGAGACTGGGAGTTGAAGTACGAGTAACAATAAAAACAATATACCTTTTGGAAGATTAAAGTGAGACTGGGGAAGGATTAGACTGGCATGCAGGGTGGAGGCAGAGGTTAAGCATGGTTGATGTGAGGGTCGAGGATGAGGTTACAGGTTGAGTAGTGAGTAGAAGTTACGGTAGAGTGAAGGGTGAGGTGGATAGACGAGAGGGTGTGGGGTTTAGGGTGTGTGACGGTGTGTGTGTGTGTGTGATGGGTAAGGCGAGGGTGGAGGCTTGTAGTTGGACATAGGGTGAGGGTGGAGTGTCAATGTGTGGGGTTTAGGGTGTGTGACGGTGTGTGTGTGTGTGTGATGGGTAAGGCGAGGGTGGAGGCTTGTAGTTGGACATAGGGTGAGGGTGGAGTGTCAATGTGTGTGGGGTTTAGGGTGTGTGACGGTGTGTGTGTGTGTGATGGGTAAGGCGAGGGTGGAGGCTTGTAGTTGGACATAGGGTGAGGGTGGAGTGTCAATGTGTGTGGGTAAAGGTTGGTTGGTAATGTGTAGGTGTGGGTTTGCAGAGGGTCGGTAGTAAGGTGTTGTGAGTGTTGTTGTTGTTGTTGTTGTTGTTGTGAGGGTGAGATGGTGGGTATTGACATGGAGGCTTGCTTCGAATAGCCTGATCGAGTATTAAGCGAGTTCAAGCAATTATGAATCAGGATAAGCGTTGTAATTGGTTCACTAGTATATGAAATGATTCGAAACTTCAACAAATTTTGGATTGGGAGTGTACACAGCAAATCAGAAAAATCCTTCTGATGGTCTAGTCCTTCTGGGGTCTAAAAATATAAAAAAATGGACTGAAGTGTAGAAGAGCTGGTGATGAAAGGAAGCTGACGTGAGGGAAACTAGAGGGTGTGGGGGGCGGGGCTGGGGAATGCAGGGTGAGATGTGGAGCATTGACAGGTGAGGGTGTAACTATGTCAGACACGCGCCAGGCCCCGTTCCTCTCTCTCTCTCTCTCTCTCTCTCTCTCTCTCTCTCTCTCTGCCTTCATCTCCGGTTAGTCAAGACACACATGAAAAAATAATGGTAACAGTATTGCTGTATATCTTATATATATATATATATATATATATATATATATATATATATATATATATATATATATATATATATATATATATATATATATATATATATATATATATATATATATATGTATATATATATAACAACAAAAACTAGAAACCCACTTCTCGTTGTGTTACCAGACTATGGTGATCATTTTGTTATTTTCATCACATCCCAAATGGTACAGTACATTCCTCGTTTCGCTTCCCCATCCTCACCTCGTCTCGCCATCCTTCTCTCTCCTCTATTTACAAGCCTGACGTGCGCCATCTCTGGAACAAAATTGGTACACTCTTTTCATGCTTCGCTTACCCTCCTTTCTTTCTATTTACCTTCGTTCTTGCTGTCACATCTCTATATCACCTTCTCCCTCTTCCTGCAGGGTCTTCCAGTCCTAAGGTGGTGTTCTTTTATCCTCAAAACAAAATTGTGCTTCGAGGTGCACAATACCCACAATGACAGACTAAAAGATGTATTTCCAAACAGTTTCGGTGACCATTGTCGTCCTCTTCAGTTCTGAACTGTCAGTGAATGAATGGTGCATCGTTGATTCTCACAACAAAGTCAGCCATGTTATTGTTGACTCGGATTCGCGAATCATTTGATCAATGTTCGTGGAGAGAGGAACATGAGAGGTGACAATTCTTTTTATGTCGATAGTACATTTTTCACCTTAAAATGAAAACACATAGGAAATAATTTATCATTTTATGCCTACCTTGATACGTTATTATATTCATATATTCCATATGTTAAAATTTATTATCGAGAGACCCTTTTGCGTGCTAGCCAACCATAGCTTGGCTCTGACTAAAAAGTAAACTGAAGTGAAAAGAGACGGATATGGTAATGTAGACGATAAGGAGGGAGGAGAGAGCCGGGTCATGACATGTGTGGTGGGTAGAGAGGAAGGTGTAGGACAGGAGGAAGACCAGGCAAGGGAGATACAAGGAAGGTGTGTAGAATAGATAGCAAGACAGAGGAGAATAAAGGATGTGTAGAATAGGAGGGAGGAAGGACAGGGGGAAATGTTGGACAGGTAGGAGAGCAGGAGGAAGGGAGGGAGGGTAGGGCAAGAGAGAATATAGGGCGAGGAAAGACATAACAAAACATGAGAGAGGGAAGGACAGGTATGGGCATGGCAGGACACAAGTGAAGGGTAGAGTAAGGGAAGGACATGGCAGAACAAGAGTAGGGGCAGGGTAGAGTAAGGGAAGGACATGGCAGAACAAGAGTAGGGGCAGGGCAGGAGGGAGGGCAGGGCAGGGCAGGGCAACGGGCAGGGTAGGTTGGGGTTGGGGTGGGTTAGGGTGCCTGGTCAGGGTCGCTCCTCACTAGTCAGTCTGTGCTCCCCAGCCCGGCCACACCACACACACCACACCACTCCCATCGGTCGGTACAGCTCGGGACTCGCTGCTCTCTTCTTCGGATCCTCACTCACTCGCTCGCCGTGCGCGTCTAGTAATACTTGGTGCGGACTATACCGTCACTACGGAGTCTGTCTCACTCTTATATTTGGTTGTGTTTTGGTTGTGTTGGTGAAGACAGCGGTGTTGACTGTGTGCTTGGTTGGTAAACAATGAGGTCAACACTACTACTCATCCTGTTGACCTTGACACTACTTGTGGTGGCTGATGCCTTGGACAGATCCGCTCGTCATTTGCGGTCGTCGCGTAACCGGCATGGACGACGACACAGAGGCAAATCCTTACGACCGGCCTCCAGCAGACAATCCTTACGACCAGCATCCAGACAATCCTTTCGTTCTTCTGATAGTAAGCCTGAGGTAGCCGAGTGTGAGGCACGTGGTGGTGGTGGTGACTTGGCGCCTGAGGCCGAACACATAGTGACGGCCAGGGTTGAACACGTGGGTTCCAAAACAACTCGCTTACGTATCAGGAGAATGTTGAAGGGACCGGAACTGCCCACGATTATCTTTGTGTCCGCCTGCACCCACGCCTGCTGTTCCTCACTAGGGCGTCGTGACACTCGTGTTTTCCTGATGGGTAGACCTGAGGGACCTGAGGAAGAGGAGGTGTATCCCTTGGTGTCCCCGCCCCTCAAACCCACACTGGACAACCTGGCACTCGTCTGGGAAGCTGTACAACAAGGTGGGACACTGTAGGATGATCATGGATTGTATATTATCACATTTTATTCACAAAACAATGCACAGTTCTTACAATTGCCGAGGGATTTCTAGCCTCTGTCATAAATCACCCAACTTCGTTATATTGGTGTGTGTGTGTGTGTGTGTGAGGAAGACTGAACGAACTCCACACTTTCTCTCCCAGATGGCTCAGTATTTATCACCAAACTTTATGTGCATGTAAATAATACTTTAGGAATTTTCAGGCTTTTCATCCCTTTTAGAATTAGTATCGTGTGGTGGTTGGTTGTGATATTTTTTGTGATATTTTCTTTTTTTTAGGTTTAAATTTGTGTATGGTGTAATTTATTGTGATATTTTGTGTTTATGTTTGAATTTGTGTATCGTAATTTTGGTTGTGATATTTTTTGTGTGTTTAGGTTTGAATTTGTGTATCGTCAAAATACCTGTCATATTTTTCCACATGTCCAGCAGCGTTGTTTACCATTTATTCTTTTCATAGACACTTGGAGAAAAACTTATGAACACATTTACGTCAGAAAGAAATGGAAAAAGTGTGTGTGTCTTTTTGTAGAGGTGTGCATGATTCCCCGGATATATAGTTACACACTCCATCCTTCCACCCTTTCCTCTCTCACATACACCTTCCTCTTTCACATACACCTTCCTCTCTCACACACACCTTCCTCTCTCACACACACCTTCCTCTCTCACACACACCTTGCTCTTTCAAACACCCTTTCCCCCCACCAACCCCCATCCCCACCAACCCTCCAAGCCCCATCCCCCACCAACCCTCCAATTCCCCCCGTCCCCCACCAACCCTCCGTCCCCCACCACCCCGACAAAGGTGGGTGGTTCCGTCCAAGGTGGCTTATTGCAACACTCACCCAACGATAAAGAAAACAAATGAATACCTGTGGGAGCCTCGGTTACATTGCATCTGCTGTAGGTTCGCTCTTTTTTGTTCGTTATAGGGTTCTTAATTAATTCCAGGGATCACAAAGAATTCTGTTTTCATTAGATGTGTAAATAAATACCTGATGGAAATATGCTGGTTCTGTTTTCATAGATGTGTAAATACCTGATGGAAATATGTTGGTTCTGTTTTCATTAGATGTGTAAATACCTGATTTCCTAAAATATGTTGGTTATGTTTTCATAGATGTGTAAATACCTGATGGATATAATTTGTTGTACGGTACACCATTTCACCTTTGCCACTTCTTTTGTTATCAGAGTTTAGAGATTAATCGAATGGAAACATAAATACTGTAGTACACTCGTGATACATCATTTCTGACCAGAGTGTGAGGAGCAAAAAGCTTCGAATCGCCTGGTATTGCTCATTTCCTCACCCAGTACACCTATAGAGGCTGAGTTCGAATGCAGGGTATGTGTGTGTGTGGTGCCTGCCGTTTGTCTCTGGTCAGAAATTACATATCACGAGTATACATTCCTTTAGCATATAAATAGCAGCTGAGGTGAGGTGCTTAGTTGGAAGGTTTAGTTTATGTTTTAAGCCCCGCCACGCTCACTACTCGTTAGTCAATACCCTGGCTGGAAGGTGAGAGAAGGAGGGAAAAGGAGGAAGATAGGAAGGGTGAGAGAGAAGGAGAAATGGAAGAAAGAGGGAATGGGGAGGGAGAGAAATAGAGGAAGATGGGAAGGGTGAGAGAGAAGGATAAAGGATGAGGGAGAGAAAGGGAGAAATAGAGGAGGATAGGATGGGTGAGAGAGAAGGAGAAAGGGGGGAAGGGGGAGGGAGAGAAATAGAGGAAGATGGGAACGGTGAGAGAGAAGGAGAAAGGGTGAGGGAGAGAGAGAGGGAAAAGAGGAAGGGAGGGAGAGAGAGGGAAAAGAGGAAGGGAGGGAGAGAGAGGGAAAAGAGGAAGGAAGGGAGAGAGAGGGAGTGGACTATTCGTGCGTTTAGTGGGTTGTGGGTGGGTTTAGGGATGAGAGGAATGAGAGGGCTTCCTGGTGCTGTATATATTATTGTTGAGGTGAGTGGGAGGAGTGGGACGTGTTGAGAGGGTTCGCTAGTCACTCTTATTGATGTAGTGGAGAGAGGGGGCTTGCAGGAGAGAATATGAGAGGGGATATGAGGAGTGGGACTTTCTACTCACACGTGTTGATGTTGTGGAGAGAGTGGGCTGGCAAGAGAGAGGATATGAGAGGGGTGTTAAGAACTGAGAGGAAATCCTTTTACATCCTTCATTCTCACTCCAGTATTGTTGTTGTCATCAGGCCAGGCAAGATTACGAAGCTTAAAAAAACTATTAAACCCATGCACGATATTTAAGTCACACAAATGAATATGATATTTTTTTTAGTCTTACTGGGGAGTACAACAGTAGAGACCATTAATAATCGGGTATTACAAGCACACACACACACACACACACACACACACTCACACACACTCACTCACACTCACACACACATACACACACACACACAGAAAGAAAGAGACACGCACACAGACACACACACACACACACACACACACACACACACACACACACACACACACACACACACACACACACACACACACACACTCACTCACTCACTCACTCACTCACTCACACACTCACTCACTCACTAACACACACACACACACACTCACTCACTCACTCACTCACTCACTCACTCACACACACACACAGAAAAAAAATAATCTAATGTGTATAATGTGAGCCAGAAACACTGACAATGGTATTCCCTTTCCGGACACACCTTTCTTATCTCCTCCGATGTGAAGGTGCCGTGTCATTCACAGTGAGGTGGTATTCAGAAAAGAGTTAAAGCCTATGTATGTATGATATGAACGGTCTGCGGAATCAACATTGGCATATGGAAATAATAATAATAATAATAAAAAAAAATTGTTTATGATCGCTCTTGGGAATCAACATTGGCATATGGAAATAATAATAATAATAAAAAAAAAAACTTCTTTATGATCAATCTTAGGAATCAACATTGGCATAAGGAAATGAATAAAAAAAACTATTATTTTTTTATGAATATCGAGCAACGTATTCATCCCAATTTTTAGCTCCGGCCTCAGCCGAGACCTCTAGGTCTTATCGTAATTATTCTTGTTCTTGTTCTTGGGGCGACAACTTCTTAAAATGGGTTCAACTGACTCACTCACTGACTCACTCACTCACTCACTTACTCCCTCTCTTCCTCCCATCCATTTTCTTTTACCGACATTGAATCATTTATCCGAGGGGTTCACCCTCAATAAAAAGGGTTCATTTTCAAAATTTCAATATAACCATATGAATACGAAAATCCAGATAAAACATAATTAATATTTTTGAGACCTTTACATATGGATATTTTATTATTTCACTTGAATCATTAAGAGCCGGAGCTTTTGAAGGGTTTTCCTTCTTGTTCTTGTTTTATATATATCTTTTAAGGGCCCTGTGATTGTGTATGAAATCTGGTGGCTTTTGATTCCTCCTGAATATGACAACGAAACAAGCTCCATTGGTTTGAGATGTGTGTGTGTGTGTGTGTGTGTTGCCTCGTGGTGGTTTGGGTGATATGTCGTCCAGAAACCGCTTGCTTCAGATCTCGAATGATACAGCCTTATAAATGGTGCGAAACTATAGTATATAGGTATTGGTCATTGGTTCATAGGATTCACTCTCACGGCTCACTGCCATTCACGCGTTGCAGGAAGGAAGGAAGGAAGGAGAGAGAGAGAGAGAGAGAGAGGATGGTGAGAGAAAGTTGGAAGGAAGAAGAGAGAGAGATAGAGGATGATGAGAGAAAGTTGGAAGGAAGGAGAGAGAGAGAGAGGATGATGAGAGAAAGTTGGAAGGAAGGAGAGAGAGAGAGGATGATGAGAGAGAGAGGATGATGAGAGAGAAAAAGAGCCATTCACGCGTTGCAGGACTTCTGACTGTACACTCGCGGTCAGAAATTGTGTCCCGATCCCATGGCAAAATGAATCATAAACAGCCTATAGCTTTGAAGGTTCGAACAACGGTGCGTCTCCCTGCAACACACAGTGGTTCGAATCATCAATGCTCGGATAGTTACGATTCATTATGACAAGGGATCAGCAGGACACAATTTCTGACCGCGAGTGTACACGAATAATATTGAACTAAATCTATAAGTGACAGAGTGAGAATTTGTCTATACTTTCTTCATCTTGTTTGATGTCATACTTACTTAATCAAGCAAGCATACAGAATTCTGGTATCGTTGAAACTTTATACTATGACCATAATATTTATAAATGGTCCATCTTTTTTTTTCTTCCTTTCACCAAAAAAAAAAAATAAAAAAAAAAAATAACGGCACCATAACTTTGAGGAAAGGTTTGGGTAATGATGGTGTGTGTGTGTGTGTGTGTGTGTGTGTGTGTGTGTGTGTGTGTGTGTGTGTAGTGATGGAGTGCCTCCTTAATTATCCCTTCATTATTTTATCTTGTCATTCTTGGCGGATTCTTTATGACCTCAGAAATTGTCGTTGTGGTCACGGGTCAGAGGTCAAAAGGTCAGTCAGTCAGTCAGTCAAGAATTCGTGTAGGTTTTTTTTTAAGAGGTAATGGTGAATAAAAATAGTGTTGGTGATAGTGGTGAGTAATGGTGATAGTGATGATAGTGCTAAAAGAAAGTAGTCATGATAGTGGTGAGTGATGGTGATAGTGCTAATGTAATGGTGAATAAAAATGGTGTTGGTGAAGGATAGTGGTGAGTGAAAGTGATGTTTGTTTCCTTATCCCATTACATATTAATGTGTAATGGGATAAAGAAACAAACACGTCAGGAATGTTTAGTGAAGCAGGTGGTATTGAATGTAACATGAACACACACACACACACACACACAAACACACACACAAACACGCATACACACATACAGACACATGGCAGTACTCACTCTTGCAGGTGTGGTATAATATGTAACATGAACACACACACACACGCACACGGCAGTACTTACTCTAATGAGTGGTATAGATTGTAACACACACACACACACACACAGCCTGCAGTACTAACACCCGTAGTTTAAAAAAAATTGAGGGCCCTTACTGGAGCTCTATGAACCCTCCAAACTACTCCAGGCAACAGATTCCCTATTTGAAACACTGAAGCGTTTTGTGGCCTGAATTATTTGGAGGGTTCATAGAGCTCCAGTAAGGGCCCTCAAATGTTTTAAAACTACGGGTGTTTTCTTCCGTCCTCCATCTAATGCTATAATATAATGCTTCTATTGTCCATCAACCTGTTCTCATCGAGCCGGAGAACGAAGATTAGAAGACTGTATAAAAGTAAAGGGTTCGAGAAGTATGTAAGAGGTGAATAGTATGTAGCTTCAAGTTGCCTTATAAATATCTTGGTGTTATGCATCCCGGTGATGTAGTAAGAAAATTGGAGGTTAGATAGTCATTCAAACATTGCCACGAAACACGTACACCTACATTAAAAGAGCTTATTTCGTGGCATAGTCAAGAAAAATCATAATACGATTTGGTAAGGATGTTAGTTGTTAGTTTAAAAGTGTATTATAAAAAAAGATTAACAGATTGAGTGTACTGTACAATACGTGGACAGTGACACAAGGTAGATTATAATGACTTGTGTTGAGTTGAGTCTCTTGAGACACTAACTAACCTTTGGACAACAACAGTGTGGTGCACATAAATATGACCTTGACATATATGGAGTCCTCACCTGGAAAACACATGTTAAACTTTAACTCTTCACAGAAATAATCCTTCTTTACTTTGGTCTAGTACTTTACGAATTTCTGTTTTGCTGTGTCTAAAGAACGTTTCCGAAGTCTTGATGTGTCAATACATTTTGTACTTGTTGTGCCAGGAGTGTCAGGCAGGATCTGACCTTGCCTAATATAGGATTGCATTAGTGTCTGATCGATCAGCAGATGCATTACTCTGCTTGCCCTGCCTCGGCAAACACACTTACTGTTTGCTTGCTTGTGAGGTTTTAACTTAATCACTTCTGAAGCGTTCATAAGAGGACCTTTATGAACGGTGATGCAAAGTTTATGAGACTTTATTTATAACTGGTACAATACATATCAAGGAAGCAGTCGAAGTTTCTTATTGCCTTCTGAATTGGTTACATTTCCAGACCTACTGTGTCTGTAAGCAGGAGTGACTTTGGTCAATTCAAGCTGAAAATATATGCGTCTGAATGAAAACTAATGGAAGGGACTACTAAAGGGATAAACAAGCTGTGAGGGAAAGACAGAGTAGTGACTGAGACCTTCCCTTACCAAGAAAGAAAAGTAGCAAGTGTGCTGACAACACTGGTTAGAGTTATTAAAGGATTAAGTTTAGTGGCTGAAATAAGACTGCATGAAGGACTATTAATAACCACTTTATCATACGGTTGGGACATTTTGGTGTGGCATTAATATGAGAAACTGGGTGTAATAGCAGTAAAGCCGGGTACTATGTGAAGTGTGTGTAGAGTTCGAATAATAAATAAATGAAAGGATGAGAAATACTTTAATATGTGAGTAAGTCGCTTGATAACAGAGTAGAAGATAATGTTCTGAAATGGTATGGGAATGTAGAAAGAATAGATCAAACAAGAGTGGTGTAAAAGATGTATGAAAGTTATTATAAGGGGCAACGAAGAAGGGAAAACCTACAAGATGGTATGATATGGTGAGTAACGGTGTAATACAGCGTGGAATACTGTAAGAATGAAAGAAGATAATAAGAACCTGTGAATAATAGAAAAGTGTTGTTGTACAGTCGGCGGCAATAGTCCTGTCGCCTCACTTGCTTCACCTAGCCACGCGATGTTCATAGACTCGAGATTATTAAGTGTAGAAAACGTGCGTATTTCTCGAGTCCATGAACACTGCCTGTCTCGGTGAAGCAGGTGAGGCGACACGACTTCTGCCGCCGACTGTACTTCGCTATGAGAAGTGTATGGAGGGGTTGGCAATCCGGTTTTAAGTTGACAGTGCATGGAATGGCTCCTTGCTCTAAGTCTAAGGTTAATTGAAATGACATTTGTGAGTGGGAACAGAGTATTAAATTCATGGGCTGGAAACGGGGAGTGAAGGTGAGGGTGACCTTTTTTTTCTTATTGAATATTACTGTCCCTCGTTCTGGTATTTGTATTTCATATGTCCATCTCTGGGTCAGGAACTCCCACCTGTTAAGAGAAGGGATGTGGATTATTAATGATGATGATAATGATGATGTTGATAACGTTTAGAGTAAAAAAAGTTCCTGTTTTTCATATTTCACAGAGTAATCTGTTTTCAGTTCAACTTGTGCAATGAAAACATTACATTAAGGGTAATATTTACAATTGGCCCAGTGTACACAAACAGTGGTGTGTGTATGTGTGTGTGTGTGTGTGTACAGTGACTGGGGCGGGAGCACCACAACCCATCCCTATCCCTACCCCTACCGTGAGTCATCCTTCTGACGCCAGGGTAGAGAGGGGCAGGGAAGGGATGTGTGTGTGTGTGTATCTTCCCTTCACCTTCCTAGACCATCACCACATTATAGTAATTTGTCTTTAAAATTCATTATTATTATTAACCGGGAGAAAATACACACGTTCGTTTTCTTGCAATGAACACGACCTTATATTTTTGTTCCTTGTAGATTCCAGTGTGTGTAATGTAAATATTTACTTAGGTGTGGTAATGTTTGGTGTGTGTTTTTATACCTTGGTTTGCACAGCAGTTAAAAAAAATATATATATAAAAGGAAAGTTTATATGTTTAGAACTACAACTTTGGTATTCGTTGGTGGGTGTTCTCTCGTCCTCTGAAAACACCACGAGGTTGGATGACGGAGGAAGCCTTATATTGATTGACCAGAGGACGGAAATATCTTACTGTAATATAAAGTTAGTTCTACACCCTATATAGATGTTCCCACACCCTCGCCTCACCTCACCTACCCTATCCTAACACGGACCATTTTCAACATCCGACCTCTCACGTACTGTCCCCGCCTCGCTGTCTGACACCACGCCCCTCTTCTCCTTGTCCACTCTTTCACTATCCCGCCCCTGTCCTGTCCACTCACACACTCTCTTACTTTCCCACCCTCCTTATACATTTTCTCACTTGCTTGCTCTCCTTGTTTCCTTTCTCTCTTCTTTGCTTCCCTTCTCTTCTCACTTCATCGATGCTCATTACTCCGAATATCCCACCTTTTACCAATGTAGAAAAAAAGAAATAAAAAAGAAACTAATAAATCTTGGCAAGCGAGCCCCACCACACCTTCTCGTCGACCCCCTCTACGTTCTCACTTGTCCCTCCCTAAACGTTTGTCTGTTTCTTGTCAAGGGTACAGGGAGGAGGAAGATTTTTATTTGGGAAGGGGCATGTGTGTAGTGGGTGAAGGGAAAAGAAAGAGTAGTTGGGAAGGCAGTGTGAGTGAATAGGAAGAGAAATATTAGTTGGGGAGATAGGGAAGGAAGATTTTTATTCGGGAAGGTGGATGAACAGGTGGATGAACAGTGGATGAACAGGAAGGAAAGAGTAGTTGGTAAGGTATAGTGAAGGAATAGAAAAGAAAGGATTTACTTGGGGGAAATGATGAATTAAATAGGAAGCAAATGATGAGAGTATATTAAATGTAAGGGTGTTCTGGTTAGTTTGCCTCTCTCTCCCTACACCCTCGAAGACAAAACTCGTGTCGTGAAATCTGATGAAAAAAATGGTAGAGGGCAAAACATACTAGACATGAACGCTACTGTGGTGGGGTTTCCATTATGTTTCACAAGTTATATTGAATCATTGGACAAGACAGCGACACGAGTTTTGTTTTTGATAGTACACAGTGAACCTCTCCACCTTTTATCATCCGTCGACGTGTTAATAAGGGTTAGTTATGATACAGGTGTAATGTGAGGGTATGAACGAGTAGCAAAGCCTTCTCACACACTATGCAGCCAGACCATAAAGTCGGGCGTAACCAGGTTTTATGTTGACCTGACAATAAATCACTTGAGGGCTGGGAGGGCTGCTTGTGTCAGGAAGTCCATACTGTGAAGGACTGAGGTCAAGGTTGAACTACAAGGCTATTAATTAGGTACACGGCCACTGATGCTATAAGGACTTGTGTCGTCACATGATTAGGGAGAACCAAAGTACCCTCGACGTCTGTAGGTTAAAAAACTATACTCTTACTAAATCATAAAAATAAACTAGACACGATATAAATACTATATAAACTTGGATTGGTATTAGACTCTATATATAATTTAAGTGTCTAGTGTGACGATGAAACCACACGTTGTCCTGCAAGGGGTAATAGGTTTAATGACTGGCTATTTTTTTCTTTTCTTAATAGATGTCTTTGGTCTTTGTAGCACTGAGGGTGAGACAAGGGAACATAATCACAATTACCTCGACTCCTCACAGGTTTTGTTTGGGTGTGTGCAAATTGGGAGTAGAGTGGGTGGTCAGGGAAGGAATGTAAATGGTCAGGGAGTGTGTGTAAGTAGATAGGGTGTGTGTGTGAATAGTCAGGGAGTGAGTGTAAATGGTCAGGGAGTGTGTGTAAATGTTCAAGGAGGGAGAGAGGGAGGATATGTCTGTGAGTAGTCAGGGAGTGTGTGTAAGTAGTCAGGGAGTGTGTATGTGTGTGAGTGTTCAGGGAGGGAGGGAATGAGTGTAAGTAGTCAAGGAGTAAGTGAGTGTTCAGAGGGTGAGTGTAAGTAGACAGGGAGTGTGTGAGAGGTGGTGTGTGGGTGGTCAGGAAGGGTGGTGGTGGTGGTGGTGGTACTACATGGGACCACTAGATGCTCACACTGGGTACGTCTGGACAATAATACTCAGGAACACAATGTGACGCCAATACTTAGAGGTCGTAACTTTTTATACTGTGTTGTTCTCTCCTGTGTCCCCAAGAATGTCAGACAGAAAGATTTGTTTGGGCACGAGTCCATTGAGATGTTAAGCTTGTGTATATTATTATTATTATTATTATTATTATTATTATTATTATTATTATTATTATTATTATTATTATTATTATTATTATTATTATTATTATTATTATTATTATTATTATTATTATTATTATTATTATTATTATTATTATTATTATTATTATTATTTATTATTTATTATTTATTATTTATTATTTATTATTCATTATTTATTATTTATTATTTATTATTATTATTGCTACTATTATGTTTGTTATTATTATTATTATCATTATTGTGTTTCATTCTGTTTTGGTGATTAAACAAAGTCAATATAGAAGGATGCCACTATTCACTGTGTATATTTAAACTCCTATCAGTCTCAAACGACAGAAACAAAAAGCTAACCTGACCCAAGGTTGATCTGACCATTCCCTCGTGTCAAGCCTAACCAACCAACCAACCAACCAACCATCTCCCCTTGGCCCCGTTCATCAGAGCCTCGTCTACATTGATAGCACTTATCTCCAGCCTCCTGTACCTCTCTCTCTCACACACACACACCCAACCCTACACCACCCCTTCCACCACCACTCTCCCTAGTCAACGGGTGAGTTATTGCCTGTGTGTGTGTGTGTGTGTGTGTGAAGGGAGTAAGTAGTACAGTGTTGATAAATCCGGAGTGTAAAATAATGTTTATATAGAGATAGATCAAACGGAGAATGTAAACAACAACATTTATAGAGACAAAGTACAATAAGAAACATGAAAGACGTCGGTGTGGTGGTGGTGGTGTGGTTGTGATGGTGGTAGTGGTGTTGATGGTGGTGGTGTTGTGGTGGTGGTTGGTGTTATGGTGTTTGGTGGTGGTGTTGGTTATTGTGGTGGTGTTGGTGTTTGTGGTGCTGGTGTTGGTGTTGTGGTGGTGGTGTTGGTGGTGGTGTTGTTGGTGGTGGTGGTGGTGTTGGTGGTGGTGATGACGAAGCATTGGGTGGCAACAGGAAGAATGATAAGGTGAAGTGAGACGGGATGTGCAAGTCAGTAGTAGAGGTGATGGTGGTGGAGGTGGTTGTTGTGGTGGTGGTGGAGGTGGTTGTTGTGGTGGTGGTGGAGGTGGTTGTTGTGGTGGTGGTGGAGGTGGTTGTTGTGGTGGTGGTGGAGGTGGTTGTTGTGGTGGTGGTGGAGGTGGTTGTTGTGGTGGTGGTGGAGGTGGTTGTTGTGGTGGTGGTGGAGGTGGTTGTTGTGGTGGTGGTGGAGGTGGTGGTTATTGTGGTTGTATTGTTGGTTGTTGTTGTGGTGGAAGATGTTGTTGTGGTGGTGGTTGTTGGGTTGGTTTCATGTGTATTAAATTTGACAGCAGTGATAAGAACTGCAGGATGATGGATGTACAGAGTTCGAAAAAGTGAGTCTTCTAAACCTCTCAACGTTGAGAATGGTTTGGAAAATTCACTTGTTCAAACTCTATTCAGTTGCCCTCCAACACTCCTTGGACCCTGGTCCACATGGTGAACATGAACACAAGGATCGATTATTTGGTCCCCATGCCATGTGTATCGAAACTTTTGAAGGCAACTAACTGTACATACCACGGGAAGGGAAATACCTTATGATGAAAGAGGAAATAGTTGAGGACATTCTAGTCGTCTCCTGATGTGGTTATTAAAATGGGATTAATTTACATTTTACGGGGAATTCGGCTTACAGGATTTTGGTACTTGTCAACCTGAACATTTATCAAACACAGAAGAATTAACCATAAAAGTCCTTCTGACAACATGACACGAAGAAAAATAGGAGTTGGGTATATGTTTATTATTATTCTTTACTTACACACACACACACACACGCCCACACACCCACCCACCCACACCCACACACACACACACACACACACACACACACACACACACACACACACACACACAGAAACAACACTGCAAACCACATGCATTCTTACAAAAATTATGACCTCCACAGAAAAGAGCAGCGGTGATAATGAAATGCCGTTCAATAATTATTCCTCTGTCGTCACTTCCACAAAGACAGAAGCTTTTACCACCATCATCCCCACACACAAGACAACAGCACTTGGCAACACTTTTAAGCCAATTACCATGTCTCGAGTGTCTCTCCAAGGGGCAATCAGAGGTCGTAAGTCAATTAGGAAGCGCATTATTACCCTGACAGCCAGCGAGGAGGAGAGAAAAGAGGAGGAAGGGACTTGCTGTTTAAGGGAATGTTATTGTGTCGGTGTGAATCTCTCCTGTAGTACCCAAACTCATCTGAATCTTATTTCATGTAGGTTTTTTTATAATATATTATACCATGTGGGTAAATAACGTGTTGTGATTTTCCGTGTTGATGCTTATACTTTCGGAGCACGCGCGCACACACACACACACACACGCTTAGGCACACACACACACAAACACACACACACTTAAAGGACATACATATTGTCGTACACACCCACACCCACACACACACTTAAAGGACATACGTATTGTCGTACACACCCACACACACACACACACTTAAAGGACATACATATTGTCGTACACACACACAAACACCCACACACTTAAAGGACATACATATTGTCGTACACACACACACACAAACACACACACACTTAAAGGACATACATATTGTCGTACACACACACACACAAACACACACACACTTAAAGGACATACATATTGTCGTACACACCCACAAACACACACACACTTAAAGGACATACATATTGTCATACACACACACAAACACACACACACACTTAAAGGACATACATATTGTCGTACACACACACACACAAACACACACACACTTAAAGGACATACATATTGTCGTACACACCCACAAACACACACACACTTAAAGGACATACATATTGTCGTACACACACACACACAAACACACACACACTTAAAGGACATACATATTGTCGTACACACACACACACAAACACACACACACTTAAAGGACATACATATTGTCGTACACACACACACACACACACACACACTTAAAGGACATACATATTGTCGTACACACACACACACACACACCATCATAATAGATTTGTCATCGTACCCGCTGTCAAGGATGATCTGTTTGTTTACACTCCCTCTGTTTATTTGGACGAAAATATGTTGCTCTCTTGTGGACCAGGACCAAACTTTGTAAGGTTGTATTGTATGGTGTAGGAACATACAGAGTAAAACATACGATTAAACACTGGATAGAATAATGAACTCGTTTGATATAATAGGGGAGCAAAATATTCACAGTTTCGTAGGTAACTGATATTTTTTTCACCATGTAATAAAAGACAAGAAAAAGAAAATACACTAAACGTAATTATTCAGTACATAAGAATCTGAGAAGTAAAATGTAAAAAAAAAATAATAATAATAATAAACTTGACTGAAGCGACTTTCCGCATACCTCTAGAGACCAGATACCTCACCACACCATACCACACCACACCTTACGTCTACCTCACCTCACCTGTCTCGGGTTAAGAGGGGATGAAATATGCCCTGGAAGCTGCTGGAGATCACTATAGCCTCCAAAGTATGTTACAAGACAGCAACAACACTATGGGATTCTGTTTCTTGGCATTTTTTGTGGGGATGAAACTGCAGCATCACATTTGCCGACAAAATTGTAGGGTCCTTAATTGGTGGTGTTGGTAGCAGGTAGGTATTCAGGGTAAGGAAGGAGGGAAGGAGGGAGAGATAGGAGGAGGGAGGGAAGGAGGGAGAGATAGGAGGAGGGAGGGAAGGAGGGAGATATAGGAGGAGGGAGGGAAGGAGGGAGAGATAGGAGGAGGGAGGGAAGGAGGGATAAATGAAGGGAAGGAAAGAGAGGGAGGGGTTGTGGTTGGCAAAAAGTTAGTCCTCACTCGACTGTGAAGGATAATGTTACCCGCG
>JAWZYT010002634.1:105000-135000 GCA_034508575.1 Petrolisthes manimaculis
AAAGGTCTGAAAGAAGTGTGTACAGAACAGGAGAGCTCCGAAGGTATAGTGTGTGAATGAGAAGGATGAAAAGGGAAGGGAGTAAGGGAGAGTATACTGTATGTTAAAGAAAGGGTGAAAAGGCAAGGGAATAAGGGCGAGAGTAGGTTAAAGAAAAGCCAGCATTGTGATAAAGAGGCTATGATGATTATGTACCGTAGAGAAGGCATATATTTGTTTATTGTTTGCTATGGGTGGGATGTTGTTGTTGTAAGAGCAGGGGCGGGGCAGAGCAGGGAGGGGCAGAGCAGGGAGGGGCAGAGCAGGGAGGGGCAGAGCAGGGAGGAGCAGAGCAGGGAGGAGCAGAGCAGGGAGGAGCAGAGCAGGGAGGGGCAGAGCAGGGAGGAGCAGAGCAGGGAGGAGCAGAGCAGGGAGGAGCAGAGCAGGGAGGGGCAGACCAGGAAGGGGCAGAGCAGGGAGGAGCAGAGCAGGGAGGAGCAGAGCAGGGAGGGGCAGACCAGGGAGGGGCAGAGCAGGGAGGGGCAGAGCAGGGAGGAGCAGAGCAGGGAGGAGCAGAGCAGGGAGGAGCAGAGCAGGGAGGGGCAGACCAGGGAGGGGCAGAGCAGGGAGGGGCAGAGCAGGGAGGGACAGAGCAGGGAGGGGCAGAGCAGGGCATAATGGACAGAGGCTAAACTCACTCTGTATATTAAGTCTCCGTAGTTGTATACTTCTTAATAATACCAGACAAGTTTATATCACCGAGAAAATCCTGTTGCCTATAAGAGTTATTAAAGATATAAATCAGCAATAAGAAGTGATCCAAGTTTTATCTATTAAACCTGAACACCCACAGTGGCTCCATAAAAGGTGGCCTTGTAGTGCAAATATACTGCTTCGTCACGGTTCATTAAAAGCTTTGAGTTGGTTGGGTGAGCTTTTTTTTTTTTTTTTTTTTTTTTTTTTTTTTTGTAATTCTGGAGCAACTGAATCCTCCAAACTATTTCAAGCAACAGGACACCATTAATTTTGTTCTTCTGGTCCTGTTTCTTAGCATACTTTGGAGGAATCAAGGCACTCCAATGTACCAAAATAGCAAACATTACCACCTTAAGGGACCCTGTTGATGTAGTCAGAAATTTGAAGGTAAATGAGTCCTTCACATATTGCCACGAAACACACACACACCTATATTATGGAAGGAGCTTGTTCTGTGGCATAGTCAGGAGGAATCAGAAACCTCGAAGTCTCATAAACGACTACAGGGTCCTTAAGATAAAAAATATGTTGTTGTTGTTGTTGCTTAGAGGGATAATCAGAGGTAGAATTGAAATGCATCCTAATAGAGCGTGTTTTTTGTTTGTTTTTTGTTTTTACTCCCATTCTCTGCCAGCTGATTCAGACCATAGATATAATTTTATACACTTTTAGTTAGATATAATAGGGATACATACATATTTACATACATACAAAAATACAGTACATGGTTTGAAGGGAGGCGGCGGACATAGCGAGAGAATATAACCAACCAACCAACCAACCAACTCCTTAAAAGGCATGATACTTCTTTCAGGAGGTCTGCTGCACTTGGAGGTAAACAACAGAATAGTGAGTGAGTGAGTGAGTGTGGTCTATGCCGACGGTACAGTACTTCATCATCCACGTCTAGCTCGGAGAATAAGAAAAAAAAAAAAAAAAAAAAAAAAACATGAACATAAAAGTGATTATTGTTGTGATGCAATTAAGTTCAGGTGACCTTTGCACATGTCAGGTCAAAGGTGAGAGGGTTGCAGAGGAGAAAATGGGGGTGGGGGTTGATGGTGTGGGACGAAGCTATAGCAAATGGGGGTTGTGGGGTTGGGGAGAGTAGGGAAGGGGAGGAGACAGAGAGTGAAATGTGGTTACGTCTATTAAAAAACAAACAAGATCAACAAACATTACAGCCAAACAAACAAATAATAAGGACAGCTACAACATTACCACCTCCATCATCAACAACAACAACAACAACACAACAACAGTAACTTCAGCCTCAACTTTTTCAACTCCAACTTCAACTTCAGGTATAACAACTATCTTTGCCTCTCCTTCTCCTCCCTCTCTCTCTTCTACCCACACCTCTCCTTTCCCTCTCCCTCCTTCTACAACTCTCATCTTTCTTTTCCTCTCCCTCCTTCTTCTACCCACACCTTTCCTTTCCCTCCTTTTTCTTCTACTCTCACCTTTCTCTTCCTCATTCCCTAACCACACCTTTCTTTTCCTCCATCCCTCCTTTCTTCCCTCGTATCTACATAAATTTTCCATCCTCCCTCTCCTACCCACACCTTTCCCTTTCCCATCCTACCCCTCCCACAATTCTTTCCGATCCCTCCATCGTATCTACATAACTTTTCCATCCTCCCTCTCCTACCTACACCTAACCTTTTCCCCTCCA
The DNA here is from genome assembly GCA_034508575.1 of Petrolisthes manimaculis. Lineage (NCBI taxonomy): Eukaryota > Metazoa > Arthropoda > Malacostraca > Decapoda > Porcellanidae > Petrolisthes > Petrolisthes manimaculis. The sequence continues at coordinate 107,411 of JAWZYT010002634.1, forward strand.
CTCCATCCCATCCCTTCCTTCCTCCTCCCCCTCTGTGCTGGGTAGACTTTTCCTGCCTCTTGGGATGACTGAGTACCTTCCCTTGACACCATATTGGGACTCGTAATAAAGTGTTTCTGATACCGTTGACAAAGCCCAATTAAATATCAATTTTTTTTCTCTCCCTTGAATAGAGGTTAGTGTTGGGCTTGTGGGAGTGTGTGGAAGGGGAGGTGGTTAGTGTGTGTGTGTGTGTGTGTGTGTGTGTGTGTGTGGAGTTGGGTTATGTGGTCAGTGTGGGTGTGTGGAAGGGGAGCGGAGTGGGTAGTGGGAGTGTGTGGAAGGGGAGGTGGTCAGTGTGGGTGTGTGGAGTGGTAGTGGGGTTGGGTGGTCAGTGTGTGGAAGGGGAGTGGGAGTGTGTGGAGTGGGGTAGGGTGGGTAGTGGGAGTGTGTTTGGATAAGGGAATGAACAGAGGGAGAATGTGGAGTGGGGATGGAAATTGGGCTGAGGAAATATGTGGAAGGGGGTCGGTCGGGTACATGGGCAGTGCGAGTGTGTTTATGCTTACCAAATTATACACTCTCATTTTTGCTTACCCAATTATACACTCTCATTTTTGCTTACCAAATTATACACTCTCATTTTTGCTTACCAAATTATACATTCATTTTTGCTTACCAAATTATACACTCTTATTCTTGATTATTAAATTATACACTCTCATTTTTGCTTACCCAATTATACGCTCTCATTCTTGCTTGCCAAATAAAACACACTTGCTCATGTCTAACAAAAATTACTGTACATGCGTTAAGGAACCTGTGATCGTCGTGTATGAAAATTGGAGGCTTCTGCAGATTCCTCCTGACACCATACCACGAAACACACACGCTCCTTCCATTATAGGGGAGTGTGTTTCGTGGCAATATTTGAAGGACTCATTTACCCCCAATTATCTTACTACAAAACAAAAGCACAGGAGGGGGTCCCTTAATAAACACCCCCACCCCACCCCCACCAATGTTCGTGTTGGTGTACCTTATTATTATTATTGAACTATGCAAACATTAATTAACGACCAGAGAACAGGAATATACCAATAGGAAATAATATACCGCTGCTTTACTCATGAATACAACCATGGCAGTCGCAATGTTGTAAATTCTACCTCAGTGTCTGGTAAAAGGGAGAGTATGTATTATTATTATTATTATTTTGTGTTTTCATTTTTTTTATTTTTTTATTGAAGCGTCTTGATTCCTCCAAAGTATATATGCCAGGAAACAAGATATGGGTAGTTGAAGATGTGCCCGAAATAATTAATTATTCCTGTTGCCTTCCTCTCTGCCTGATGATTTTTTTCGAAAATGTATTTTTTAGTTTAGCATATTGCAGTGGATCTGATTCATGACAAAATTATAGCTTGTAGGAATCGATAGTCCTTTAATTTATATATACAAAAAAAAAAAAAAAAAAAAAAAAAAAATAGTCAGTCAGTCTTTCCTTCTGTAACTGTATTCAGCGAAAATGTAAAATGCAGCTTTGAGTTTCCTTGGTTAAATATCGTCTCAAGTGATACAACAAAAAAAGTGTAAAAGATTCTCAAACTGAGTGAGACGGTGTGAATAAAGTTGGATTTAGTGTGTATCAGGAGGAAAGTCAATACATGAATGTGTGTGTGTGTGTGTGTGTGTGTGTGTGTGTGTGTGTGTGTGTGTGTGTGTGTGTGTGTGTGTGTGTAGGGACAAGGTGAGTGCTTGAAATGTATCCATGACAAACATCACTACCACCACAATCACCACCTACACCACCACCACTACCACCACCACTACCACACCACTACCACTACCACCACCACCACTACCACCACCACCACCACCACTAGGCCACATCACACACACACACACACACACACACACACTCACACACACACACACACACCACTCCTCTCCACAACAGAACATCCTGAGTCTTGGTGTTGATTTTACTGTGTGTCAACTGGGCGTGGTTCCTCCCCAAGCAAATTCATTCAGGATTTTCCCAGAATTCGTATATGTGTATGATGGGGACATTTCGGTTCAACTCTATTTTTTTTTTATTACGCTTATTTATTTATTTATTTATTTATTTATTCATTTTTCAAGCATATATTGTCGAAGTTACTGGTATATATTTTTTTGAGTTGTGTGTTATGATTTTGTGTTATATACGTGTGATTTGTTTTTATATATGTATGTAGGTATGATTTTGTGTTATAATTCTACACCCTTTCAAACTTTTATTAATTAACCTGAAAAGTTTGGACCCTATCTTACAAGGCCAATTAATGTACGATACCAGAACCAGGGAACTGTCTGTATTGCTGTAGTTTAAAAGGTATATCATTATTTTTTATATACTACAGTGTTGATAAATCTGAACCAACTTATTCCTCCAAACTATTTCAAACAAACAAACAAACAAACAGGCCACCATTATGTGTGTGTTTATCTGGTCGTGTTTCCTGGCATACTTTGGAGGAATAAAGACACTCTATTAAAGTGTTACCAAAAGTGTATCATTGTACAGTTGCATCCAAATATTTCGACACTCTACCTGTTAAAGACTAGCAGGTATAGTGTCTCGAAATTTTTGGAGGTAGCTGTACATACCACCTTAAGGGGAGAGTATACTTTGGGTACATTGGAGTGCCTTGATTCCTCCAAAATATGCCAGGAAACAGGACCAGATGGACAAAAATAAAGGCGTCCTGTTGCTTGGAATGGTTTGGAGGAATCAGTTGCTCCAGATTTGCCCTTAACCCGGATACATATGTTCAGGATACTGGGTCGCAATCCGGGTAAAGTTTCTCTGCTTCACCAAATATATATAGTATTGCTTAACTTCCACAGTGGCTTTCTTCTGGTGAGGAGGCAGGATCTGTTTTGACCTTTGTTGTATATCTGTATGTGTGTGTGTGTTTACAGTGCAGTGCCAGCAGGAATATACGTAAGCAAAAAAAAACAAAAAAAAAACACACACACACACACATTTATCTAATCACTTAATCAATAAATCATTCAGTAGATTAAATAGTCAGTACACTAATCACTGCATAAGTCACAATGTCAGTTTGTTATTAATCAGTTCTGTAGCCTATATAATTATACTTCCTCATCCAGGTCTACTCATTTCATCTTCATCTTCTATCACTGTATTATTTTTCTAGGTCTCCCTTCACTTCCATCCCCATTCATTCATCCTTTCACCCTCCCTCCCTCCTTCCATCTTCCCACTGTCATTCACCTCTCTCCCTCCCTCTTCCTCTCCTCTCTCCCTCCCTCCATCTTCCCACTCTCCCTCCCTCCAATACCCCACACTGCCTCCACTCCCTCCACTACCTCACACTCCCTCCACTACCTCCACTACCTCACACTCCCTCTCTCCCTCCACTACCCCACACTCCCTTCATCCCTGCCCTGAGCCATGAATATGCACAAGTCCTCTCTTTGGGTGTATTTACCTGGCCAGTCACATCCGAGGAGAAAACACAGGCCGTCAGTCAGTGAGTGAGTGTTTGGTCTCGTTAGCATCCCTGAGAGCTCCTTCACTCTGCTTCACCCTGACGTGGAGATGCTTGCTTGTACCCCCTGTAGGTAGCAGTTTAAAAGGGATAGTATACATTTGGTACATTGACGTGCCTTGATTCCTCCAAAGTATGCCAGGAAACAGAACCAGGTGGACAAATATAATGTGTGTCCTGTTGCTTGGAATAGTTTGGAGGAACCAGTTGCTCTATATACAGTATACCAGTAGTGTACATACCATCCTCTTAAATGGGTCGTGCACTTTTATTTGTTGATATATTATGTTACATTAAAGCTCACTTAGTCCTCCAAACTATTCCAGGCAACAGACCATCATTATTTTCGTTCTATAAGTGGTCCTGTTTTTATTTATGGCATATGTTGGAGGAGATGATCAAGGCTTTCTTCCAATGTACTGTACCAAAAGTGTATATTATGGCTCCCTTAGGGGAATCCTTCATTTATTTATTTTATTTTCAGGGTTTTCTCTTCCTCGGCGCTTTGTCTAAAATTCTAAATCAATGTTTCTGCACTGTATATATACGCAAGATTTGGGGAGTATTAACCACCACTTTATTTACCAGTTTATTTTAGTTGGATTAATTCTTTCCTCTGTGCTCTGTGAAGGTAGACAAAGTTGCTGAATGAAGACATGGCGAGTGATTCAATTTCTTTTATTCCTGCCTTCCTGTTCCTGACACATAAGGAGTCAAGTGGTTAGACGTCTTGTCGGTTTTCTGGACGCTTAAGGAACCCTGTGGTGTACAGTTGAACAAGTAGAAAGTGCAACAAAAGTCTAGCTGTATTTAGTAAGACAGCATCTGGCAATTGTTTGTAGTAAGCCCTCTTATCTTTATGAATGAATCACTGGGAACCCAAAGCCAATGTAAGGTGGGACGTGATTGTCTGAACTTTGAGTGGCGGTGAAGATGTTGACATATACAGTATAGCCAGATTTGTCTTGCACTTTCTACTTGCTCAACTGTACTGTAGTCAGAAAACTGGATGTTAGTGGGTCCTTCAAATATTGCTACGAAACACCACCTATATTGAAGGAGCTTGTTTCGTGGTATAGTAAGGAGTAATCAGAAGCCGCCAAGTCTTATTATACAAGATCACAGCGTCCTTAAAGGAGAAATGATTTTGTTGGTGAATTGGGTCGTCTCTGATTCTTTCAAACTATGCCATAAAACAAACAGATCCTCTATTTAGTACCATTGAAGGCGTCTCTATTCCATGGTGAAGGTTGGAGGAATCAGTAGCCTTTCAATTTACCAACAAGAGAATCTCCCCATACATAAGTGAATGAATGAATGAATGAATGTTATAGGTTTGGTATATTAGAGATAACAGTAACAAAGCCTTTCACGATACATTATCAATTTTGTTATTCGCTGGATATAACATAACACGTAAAAAAAATAAAAAAATGTGCATGAGTTAAACAAATCATAGTTTAACCTTCTATTTTTTTATTTATGATTTATTCAGACAATAATAATCGACCGACCGACCGGTGTTAGTGAGAAAAATGCGAAAAATCTTCAGGCAATGTTTTTTAAATTTTTTGTATAAAGAATTAATAAACAGCAATTACACCCACCGTGGGAAATTTATGGGTGTCTGATGCGGCCGGTACTGCACACCCACCCGCCCACCCGCTTGATTTATGGGTGTAATTTGGTGCCTTGGCTGCATGCATGGGTCTGACTGGCTGGTCTTGGCCACGACTGACAAACTGCATGGCCACGACGAGATAACCCAAGTCAAAGTTAAGTCAACCAAAGCCAAGCCAAACTAAGCCAAGTCAAGTCAAACCAAGTCAAGCCAAGCCAAAACAAGCCCAGTCAACCCAAGTCAAGTCAAGTCAAGTCAGCTTGTTGGTGAACTAAACTGCTTGGTACAACATTACTAATAACATGCAGTGCTGGATAAAGAATAGTAGAGATAGATAGTGATTTGACTTAATTAATGAGACTTAGATAAATGCTAGATAAAAACTGTATAGTGATTAATGTTAGATAAAAACTGTATAGTGATTAATGTATAAGCTTTTGTCAAATAATTAAGTACTGTATATAACATTTTCTCATGGACTGCATATTTATAAAAACTTTCCTTCTTATTTCCAGGTGAGTTTGGAAGCGAAGGTGGTAAGAGTAAGACTGCATTTCAGAATTAGGTGAGTAATTAATAAGTAATAATAATAATAAAAATAATAATAATAATAATAATAATAATAATAATAATAATAATAATAACTGATGGGTCAATACTTATGTCCTTCTGATCCGACACACACTATGAAACTGTATCAGATTCATTTCATATGTGGGCAACTGTACACACGAAAAAAAAAAAAAAAAAAAAAAAAAAACTATTGATTGATTGAGTAGGAAAGTTTTGATGGTTGTGTAAATAATCAAAACAGCTTCACATGCCCCGGGAACAAACAAGATATATTTTTTTTAAAGTTTCCTTCTTCTCTTCCACCTCTTTCTCTCTCTCTCTCTCAGTCCCTCCCTCCCTTCTATACTCCCTCTGTCTCCATCCAGTCTATCACCACCACACCACCACTCTCTCACTCCCTCCCTCCCTCCCTCCCTCTCTCTCTCTCTCTCTCCCTCTCTCTCTCTCTCCCTCCCTCTCTCCCTCTCTCCCTCTCTCCCTCACATTCTCTCCTTTACTTTCCCTCCCCCTCAACCCTTACTCTCTCTCTCTCTCTCCCTCTCACTCCCCCCACCCCCCCTCTCTCTCTCTATCTCTCTCACCCGTAGCTCACCACCACGTACCCTTCTCTACAACACACCCCCATAAGGCCAAGGCAATCACAGGGAGGGGCACGGTAATAATAATGTTTGTATTGAAAGACTCGGAGGCATGTGGCGCCATCAATGAGAGTGGCCCTTGATTACAATACATAAAACTGTAATCGAGGAAGCACGATCGCTGTGGCTTGTAGAATGTATAGGACAGCGGGGAAGAAGTAGGAGAGGGGATAGTAAAACACAATCAGGGTTGGATCTGCCCCTTCACACCTCACTTAATTCAAAAGAGCTCGTATTGTATGGTGAGGCAAGAAAGGTACTGTTTACGTTGTTAAGGAGACTGTGTGTGTGTGTGTGTGTGTGGGTGTGTGTGCCCTTGTTCATCTGCGAGTTTGTGTGTTTGTTTGTGTGTATTTATGTGTGTCCTTGTCTATTTTCTTGTGTGTGTGTGTGTGTGTGTGAAGGAGAGAGGATGTTTGAGCGGATGTGAGTGCAAGTGTGAAGACGCTCGTCATTTACTCTAGGTATGCTTGTTCATAAAAATATTAATATTTTCACTATAAAGTTGTTTGGCATTTACATATGGGTACACTCGTGATACTTAATTTCTGACCAGAGTGTGAGGAGCAGAAAGCTTCGAATCGCCTGGTATTGCCCATTTTCCCACTCAGTACACATATAGAGGCTGAGTTTGAAGGGAGGGTATATGTGTGGAGCCTGCCGTTCGTCCCTGGTCAGGAATTACGTATCACGAGTGTACCTGCATGAGTTTATATCATCACAGCCTAAAGAAAGAAACGAAATGCATACACAATATTGCAGCACAGGCACTGGTACATGCAGTCACGAACGCTAATAAGTATCCAGCTTTGGTTGAAACATTTGAAAAACATTTGAAACATTTGAAACATTTTATTATCCCTATTAGATAATACAAAAACATGTATGTACAGTAAATATGAAGCTTTGAACAGTCCAATTATTCACTAACGAGATCATTCCAATGAAGATCTTATAATTATTGTGTATTTATTTACTGTTTATTTATTTACTTTCGAAGGACACCTGTATATTTATTAGTACAAGTGACTGTTGAGATATTATATTGTGCATTTATTTACTGTCTCTCTAGGTATTCAAAGCACACCTGGATACTTATTAGTGCTCGTGACTGTACAGTATAATAATATGTATAATACGAACCCCATCACCATAAAATAACCACAAGACATTCAATACATCCAGACTGTCACCTTTACACTACCATACAACCCGACCCCATGACACTACACATGTAAATTGGAGATAGGAACCAAAATAAAGAGACAAGTTATGGGACCCTGTGTTGTAGTCGGAAAATTTGGAGGTAACTGAGTCCTTCATATATCGCCACGAAACACACTCACCTATATTTTGGAATAAGCTGAGTGGGTGCGCACAAGTAAGTGGTCACACGGGAAGTATGCTTGATAAAACTGCTTGCATTTTTCATCAAGAGTTGCTTCATCATCAACACCACTACCATCACCATTATTATCAACATCAGCAGCAGCACCATCATCAGCACCATCATCACCACCACCACCACCACCACCACCACCATCACCATCATTATCATCATCACCACCACCCTTATTATTGTCACCACCACCATCATTATCATTATCATTATCATCATCAAGTATATTGGGGACTGCGACCCATATTTTCCAGTCTGGTGGCCGGCAACTTTACATCCTCCTCGAAAACACCTTCATATTTCATCCCCATAGCGTCGTCCCTCTCTTATCTGGTTTTTCCCTCGTGCATGTACTGTAGCAAAAGTGACTGTCTTTTACACCGACCCCCTCCTTTCCTTTTTTTCCTGCCGGCACTTCCTTCCCGTTGTTATAGGGTCTTCTATTGCATGTTAATCCTCCCGTACACTTCCTCTGGGATCCATTAACGTCTCCATAAGTTACACACGTCTCGCATCTTTTGCCTCAGAATTAGGGTGTCGCACGAAGAGGGTCCGTCGTCCGTCGTTGTGGTGGTGGTGAGCAGACGCCAAACTTGTCGGGTCTCGCCTGCCTTATATTTTTTCCATCTCGCGGGTTGCCTTTCATGTCAGGCGGTGTTTTGTGCGACTCTTGTATGTATGTTTTTTTTTTCATGCATTGTTTATTTATTGGAAGTTATGGGTGGGTGGAGGCAGCGTAAAGTCGCCTCCACATGCTAGTAAACCACACCTAGATGTTTATATTTTTCAAGCCACGTGTTCTTCCATTTTTTCCAGCTCTTACATTCTAAGCAGTGGTCAGAAGATACACAAAGGAATAAACACGTATGAAAAATAAGTAGCCAGTTTATATCTTTGTGCCTTGAGAGGATTACAAAAGAGACACGATGCTTTGGAGACAGTGTACCCCGGCAGCCTGTGTGTGTGTGTGTGTCAGGTGTATGGAAAAGGAAGGTGATGTGTTGGCTATATTGGGGAGGAGAGGGGGGCGAGGGAGAGGGAGGCGAGGGAGAGGGGGGAGGGGGAGAGGGGGGCGAGGGAGAGGGGGGCGAGGGAGAGGGGGGCGAGGGAGAGGGGGCGAGGGAGAGGGGGGCGAGGGAGAGGGGGGGCTAGGGAGAGGGGGGCAGAGGGAACTACATGCTACTTTATTCATACGTTCCCTGGAAGTTGATTTTTTAAGAGGAGTGTCTCTCTACTTGGTGAATATGGAGGGCTGTTGATTTCTCCATAATAATTATACTATAGGCAACAGACAATCTTAATGAAGGGGATGTGTTTCTTGGCATAGTTTGGTGGAATCAGTAGCCTTCCAATTTACCAAAAAGAGAATATCCCCTTATGTTATTTCAGAGACGGTGGTTTAGATTTTTTTTTTTTTTTTTTTTTTTTTCGACAGGATGATGACCATGGAGGAGGAAATAACTCGAAAACCAAGAAGAGCATTTCAAACTTTCCCATGGAGTTTTTTTTTTTCTGGTAGAGAGGTTATTGTCTGATGGTGGGATGCTGGCGATACTGTTAGGGTTTTGTGGCTCCTTCGAACCCGAGTTGCTCTTTTTTTAGGGTTTTGTGGCTCCTTCGAACCCGAGTTGCTCTCCCTCTTAACGAAAATTGGAAGGGGAGGGGAAAGAGTGAGGCGAAATTGAGGTAAAAAACTGAAAAATAAATATTAAAATAAGGAAAAGTAAGATACACACATACAGTTCGCATGTGTGCGTGTGTGTGTGTGTGTGTGTGTGTGAGAGAGAGAGAGAGAGAGAGAGAGAGAGAGAGACATAGAGAGAGAGAGAGAAAGAGAGAGAGAGGTGAGCGTGAAGGAGAGCGAGAAGGTGAAAGAGAGGAAAAAGTGGTGACAGGTTAGTCTCGACTCTCTCATTATCTACCACCTCTTATCTCACACGTGTAACAGCCTTGTAATTATATATATGGAGAGAGAGAGAGAGAGAGAGAGAGAGAGAGAGAGAGAGAGAGAGAGAGAGAGAGAGAGAGTAAAAGAGTGGAGGGTCAGGGAAGGTGGATGGTCAGAGAAGGTGGTAGGTCAGTCAGGGAAGGTGGATTAGCCCTTCCTCTCTTTCCCTAGCCCTTCCTCTCGTTCCCTAGCCCTCTCTCTCGTTCCCTAGCCCTTCTTCTCTTTCCCTAGCCCTCCCTCTCGTTCCCTAGCCCTTCTTCTCGTTCCCTAGCCCTTCCTCTCGTTCCCTAGCCCTTCCTCTCGTTCCCTAGCCCTTCCTCTCGTTCCCTAGCCCTACCTCTCGTTCCCTAGCCTTTCCTCTCGTTCCCTAGCCTTTCCTCTCGTTCCCTAGCCCTTCCTCTCGTTCCCTAGCCCTTCCTCTCGTTCCCTAGCCTTTCCTTTCATTCCCTAGCCTTTCCTCTCGTTCCCTAGCCCTTCCTCTCGTTCCCTAGCCCTTCATCTCGTTCCCTAGCCCTTCCTCTCGTTCCCTAGCCCTTCCTCACGTTCCCTAGCCCTTCCTCTCATTCCCTAGCCCTCTCTCGTTCGTTCATTATCCCAGACGCTGTGCTCGTTATAACTAGAGGGAACTGTACACACACACATGGTCTGAAGGTGACTCAACCGTGCAGTGTTATCAGATAGTAGTGGTGGTGGGGGACAGAAGCGTGAGAGGCAGAGTGTGTTGTGTTCCCCAGATGATATCAAGGTGTGTATACTGACTAGACCCCTCTGGCAGTGCTTCCAAGTTACTCATTATACAGGGAACGGTTGCTTTGCTCTCTCTGTTACTCTCACTCTCTGCCTGTTTGTCTGTCTTTCTTTCTTTTTATTTCTCCCTCTTTCTATTCTCTCTATTACACACACACACACACTCTCTTTCTCTCTCTGCCTGTGTCTGTCTGTCTCTCTCTATTTCTCTCTCTATTTCTCTCTCTCTCCCTCTCTTTCTCCCTCCCCAAGAACATGCATTTAGCAACAATAATTCAGCCTATTAAAATCTATTCTGTGAGAGAAAAGAAAAATGAGAAAAGAGAAAAAAGAAACCAGAAATGGAAAATCTGTACAACTAGTAAATTTCCCCCCTACTCTGGCAGACTTGGGAAGACTTGTTAGCCAGTAGCCTCCTCTCATTACCCTGTCTTGGCTCACCAACTCTATACAGCTTTATAGATTTAGGCCCTGGGGTTACTAAGGGTGCCAGAATATAGTAACATTTTATATATATACAGTTTCTATATATACAGTTTCTATGTTTATGATTTTTTTTTTGGTTACAGTTTCTATGTTTATGATTTTTTTTTTTGCATTTTTTAGTTTACAGTTTCTATGTTTATGATTTTTTTTAAGTGTACAATTTCTATTTTTAGTATTAGTTACTCCCACTTTTTACATAATATACAATCATAGTCTTCGGAACATGCATCTTCTTTCACCAAAAGTTTGCAAGGATTATTACTGTGTTTATATATATACATTTTATATGTTTTTAGGCTAAATTTGGGATATAAACGGGTACCAAAGATGCATGCACAAATCGACTTTTTGGGCCCTAAAAACGTGTTTTAGCATTTTTTTGGCCTGTATATTGAAAATTTTCTAGCACAGTGTAGACATGTACAGATACCTTCTGGGACCCAAAAAACTCGAATTTTCGATGTTTTTAGGCTAAATTTGGGATATAAACGGGTACCGAAGATACATGCACAAATCGACTTTTTGGGCCCAAAAAACGTGTTTTAGCATTTTTTTGGCCTGTAAATTGAAAATTTTCAAGCACAGTGTAGGCATGTACATATCTCTTCTGAGACCCAAAAAACTCGAATTTTCGGTGTTTTTAGGCTAAATTTGGGATATAAACGGGTACCGAAGATGCATTGTATACTTCACTAAGTGGTACCTATATTTACATGCACCAAACTGCAGTCAGTAGCTTTGTATAATTCATTTGTGTGAGAGAATATACAATTGCCAATGTTCATATTCATACAGTTACATCCCCATTGTTTACATTTTATAGCTGTGTGTGTGTGTGTTGAGAGTTTCTCAAGATTGTGTGTAAATTTGTACTACTCAAACATAACTCAGTCTAATAAAACAACATTGTCATTTGATATATACAGTACGAAGTTACATGATAAATACAAGATAGATAGATAGATAAATAGATAGATAGATAGATAGATAGATAGATAGATAGATAGATAGAGAGAGAGAGAGAGAGAGAGAGAGAGAGAGAGAGAGAGAGAGAGAGAGAGAGCGAGAGCGAGAGCGAGAGAGCTAGAGAGAGAGGGAGAGGAATGTTTATCATGATATCAATCGTGATTAATGTAGGATTTTGCTTTCCCAATTAAATTTGCATATTGCCAAGATATTAACAACGGCGCCAACCCGTCTTTACTTATCCCCAATACTCTCCCCCCCCCTTCTATTTATCTTTCTATCTTTCTTTTTCTTTTTCTCTCTCTATATATATGTCTCTCTCTTTTTCCCTCCCTCTATTCCTTTTTCCTCTATCTATTCCTTTTTCCCTCCCTTTATTCCTTTTTCCCTCCCTTTATTCCTTTTTCCCTCCCTCTATCCCTTTTTCCCTCCCTTTATTCCTTTTTCCCTCCCTTTATTCCTTTTTCCCTCCCTCTATCCCTTTTTCCCTCCCTTTATTCCTTTTTCCCTCCCTCTATCCCTTTTTCCCTCCCTCTATCCCTTTTTCCCTCCCTCTATTCCTTTTTCCGTCTCTCTATTCCTTTTTCCCTCCCTCTATCCCTTTTTCCCTCCCTCTATCCCTTTTTCCCTCCCTCTATCCCTTTTTCCCTCCCTCTATCCCTTTTTCCTCTATCCCTTTTTCCCTCTATCTATTTCTTTTTCCCTCTATCTATCCCTTTTTCCATCCCTCTATCCTGTTTCCCTCTCTCTCTCTCTCTCTGACCAAATGAGCTTCAAGTGCGAGTGAGTGAGTGATGGAGATTAATGACTCACCTCCTCACTCGTGCCCTCTCTCTCTCTCTCTCTCTCTCTCTCTCTCTCTCTCTCTCTCTCTCTCTCTCTCTCTCTCACAAGGCAAGCATCACCCCACGTGTGTGTTTGTAAATATGGAAAAATGAGAGAGGTAATCATTCCTCGGTGACTATGCATGATAAAAAAAAAATAGTTCTGGCTAAATTCTATCTCTCATTCGACACTTTTTTTGTTATCACCATATTTTCAGTGTTGTCATGCATGGGTGTCTTTCTAATTTATTAAAGTGTTTAGTTTATATTTCTACCATTGTTTAGTTCATGGGCATTATGATCATTTCAATAATTTATCTTCGTGGAAAATAGTGGAGAAAGGAAACATTTTATAAGGAACTGAGTGGTGTGTAAATTAGGTGTACGGTAGCACAATTTGGTGAAAGGAATGGTGAAAGGAAACATATTAAAAGGTAGTGAAATATTGTGTAGATTAGGTGTAGCACAACTTGGTGAAAGGAATAGATAAAGGAAACATAAGGAAGTATAAGGAAGTGAGTAGTGTAGTGGTGTGTAGGCTATGTGAGGTGTAGCACAACTTGGTGAAAGGAAATAGTGAAAAGAAATAGCGAAACATTCTTCCCACCACACCCACCACCACCACACCCATGCACTCTGCCTCACACCCACTCACAGATCACACCCCGGGCTAGTCGTGTGTGGGATGACAGGTAACGGGGTGGGAATTGGGGCAGGGAGAAAAGGGTGGGGGTTGGGGGGTTAGGGAGGGTTGAGCTGGGGTAGTAGGGTAGGGAGGGGGACGTAGATGGACTGAGGTTAAGATAGCGAGCGGGAGATGGGGCAATGAAGAACTATATAGTGAGAAGATGGGACAGAAAGGAGACGAGAAATGGGGCAAGGAGGACAGGCAGTGTGTGGGGGAAGGGTGTAGGAGATGGGACAGGGGGCAGAGAGGTGCAGGAGATGGAATATGGAGCAAGGAGGGGCTGGAAGTGGGGAGGGGGGCGGGGAGAGCAGGAGATGGGACAGGGGGCAGAGTGAGTGAGTGAGTGAGTGGAGGGGGTCGAGAGATGAACTGTGACGTTGCGTGTGGCCTCTTACCCTCTTGTTAATGGATTTCTCTTTCAGTGGCGCAGCTCCGTGACCCCTTGTGTGTGTGTGTGTGTGTGTGTGTGTGTGTGTGTGTGTGTGTGTGTGTGTGTGTGTGTGTGGTGACTAACGTGGTGGTGACTGAGGGGTTGGTGAGTGAGGGAGTTTTAGTGGCGAGGGGGTTGAGGTGGTGGTGTTGGTGAATAAAGAAAGGGTGGTGGTGGTGATGAGGGAAGTGGTAGTGGTGAGAGAAGTGGTGGTGATGGTGGTGGTGGTGGTGGTGAGGGTGATGGTGGTGGTGAGGGTGGTTGAAACATTTTGGGTGTGGCCACATACTCCTTAAATCTTTGAAGATAATACAAATATTTTATAATAGTAATATAATGGATGGAAACTGAGGAGATTAAACTAGAAGAATATAGAAATAATGATAATAATAATAATAATAATAATAATAATAATAATAATAATAATAATAATAATAACGTGGAAGAAGAAGAGAGGGTAAAGACACCAAACACACATCCATCACCTTCAGGAATTTAACCCGAAGAAAATCAGTCCAGAAAAAAAATATCCTGGAAGCAGTGATAAGCCGGCTGTAGACCTTAGCTAAATGGGATCTAATTCGTCCCTAATGCTATACAAGTGTTTTTTATTCCTCGCCTTCCACCACCAGCCTCACTCTCTCTCTCTACCCCTCTGCCCTTCCTTCCGTCCCCTTCCGTCCCTCCCTCACTCTACCCCTCCTTCCTTCTCTCCTTCTCCCTATGTACCTCCCTCACTCTACCCCTCCGTCCTTCTCTCCTTCTCCTTCTGTTCCTCTTTCTCCTTCTGTCCCTCCTTCTCCTTCTGTCCCTCCTTCTCTCAGTCTATCCTTATCTCAATCTACTCCCTTCCCTCCTCCTCCCCGTCTCCTTCCGTCCCTCCTTTACTCCTCCTCCTCCTGTCCCTCCTTCCGTCCCTCCTTCCGTCCCTCCTTCCATCCCTCCGTCTCCTCATTCCATCCCTCACTTCCTTCCCTGATTAGCCTTTTATAGTGTATGTATTTTTTTAGCCTATCTGGTAATTCCGTCTTACTTTGGAAGGATCATGGCACTCCAATGTAACAAAAGTGAATTAACCCCTTTAAGAGACCATTATTTCTGCTAACAGCTAATTAAACTTGTGTAGCAACAAGACCCAGAAAATAAAAAGATAAACTGTCCACGTAAATCAATTATATACGAGGCAGTCCATGAAAAATGTGTTTATATGTATGTGTTGATATGTGTGTGTTTATATAATTATGTGTGTTTTGTGTATAAGGTAAAATTAGGAAAGGCTATGTTCTGAATTTATATATACTTTGTCGAGGCACTGTATGGGTGTATCCTCGTATGACGTATGTATAACCATTTATTGTCTTGGCTCTATAGGACAATTAAATATCATGAAAAAAAAAAAAAAAAAAAAAAAACGAAATTTATACAGCAATAAGAAAAAGAGGTACTTATCTGCAACATAAGAAATCCTGGAATATGAATTATGCAAAACATTGTTGCATATTAGCCACGATAAAAGAAAAAAATAAACCATCCAGCTAAAATTGTAATGTTGCAAAAAAATGGAGGCCCAGGGAGAGTTGGATGAGAGACAATGGAAACAAAAAAAAAATTCTATCGTTTCCCTCATGAAAAATCTCAAGTGGTGTTGTCCATCTTCTATGAGGCAGAATGAAATAGAAAATAAATGGTTTCTTTAGTGTTTCGATGGCGGTCTTCAACACACACACACACACACACACACACACATACACACACACACACACACACACACATATATATATATACACACACACACACACACACACACACACATACATACACACACACACACACACACACACACACACACACACACACACACACACACACACACACACACACACACACACACACACACTAGTAACTCTTCTTGGCACACACACAAATAAAAAACTAGTCTTCTTGGTAGTTTGACCTTGATTAATCGAACCCTCATGGTATCATCATGAGTTTCTAAGGACATGATGATAATTGATTCTATTTGAAGCTGATGTCTGCCAGTAAATGAAAAAAATAAAACCAGAATGTCTAGCCAATGTTTCATCCATAAGATTTGTAACTATCAATATTTCCAATGGTCCAAAACTTACTCACAGACAATGTATGTTTCCACCAGCGGCCAAAGACGTCTATAATCAATATAATGACAGTATTGTGATGAATGCACCACCCTTGGCCCTCTCCCCGTCGCCACCTATCACTCTGCTTATTTGACCAAGCACCCGACAACAAACAAACTGTGTAGGGAGACAGCCAACCCACGGGACTCACTCAAGAGATCACGGTGAAAGCAGCCGCTCACTTACAACACTTTGCTCTGAGTGCATCAAGTACCGGTGTGGATGCACGCATGAACATCGCTCCTCAACAAACAAACACGGCAAGGATAGCAAAATATAACATGCAACAAACAGTCTTCAAGGTTGTAGTTGTATAGTTGTGGAATAGTTATAACACATTACGTCTTGATAATTGTACAGACGTGTGTGTAAGTTTGTAATATATAGATAATGAATGTAGTATATGTCAAACAGTAGTAAATATAACATGTAACAGTCTTCAAGGTTATAGTTGTATTGTTATGGAATAGTAATAACACATTACTTGATAATAGTACAGACATGTGTGTAAGTTTGTAATGTATAGATAATGTATGAAGTATGTCTCACAGAGGTAACAATATTTTATGTCATTCGCTGCATATGCATCTGAAACTCTGTCTGTCAGTTTTATATTTTTGTGCCAGCGTTTATAGCCTCGTGTTTGTCGTACGCGTTAGATGAGAGAGACAAAGACTGCTGCCTCCTTTACATGAACCTGACGGAATCCGAGGCAACAGCATGTTTAGCACCCACCTGAGAATCCACCTTGTACCCAAGTTATGATTTTCAATTCTTTACAATATGAGGCATTTCTCTGGGGCCATGGGTCTGTCTCGCCTTGTCTTAGCCCCAGCAATGTACTATACCGTATAATATATATGCCTGAATTAACATTATCTCTGCCTTTTATCTCACTTGCTCTCCCCCTCGACCCCTACCTTTTTTCTCACTTCCCCCTGTTCCTTCTGGCACCTTTCCTTTCCCAACTCTCTCTGTCTCTTCTCTACTCCTGCCTTTCCCACTTTTCCCTGTTCCTCCTGCACCCTTCCTTTCCCAGCTCTCCCTGCTCCCCATCGACCCCTACCTTTCCCACTTTCTCTGCCTTTCCCACTTCCCCCTGTTCCTCCTGCACCCGTCCCTGCCAAGCCTGCCTCCATCTACAATACGTCCATCTAGTCCCCCTCACCTTCAAACAGTCACGTCCAGGCAGTAAAGTATAGCTGAACTTGGTCTAATATAATCCGTCTCGGGGAACCTGTTAGTCCGCTACACACTTAAAATATCCTTAACGTCTTCAACATATTAAGGCTGCGCTGTGCTTAAAATAAAATAAAGTATAATAATAATAATATAAAAAACGCCTCTACGCTGTTTAAGGGACCCTGTGATGTAGTCAGAAAATTGGAAATAAACGAGTCCTTCAAATACTCCCACGAAACACACCCACCTACATGGAAGGAGCTTGTTTCGTGGCATGGTCAGGAGGAATTAGAAGCATCCTATTTTTATACACGACCACAAGACCCTTAAAAGCATACTTAAATGATGATAGTGTTGTGATCAAGTAGGTGAATGCGTGAGAGAGAGAGAGAGAGAGAGAGAGAGAGAGAGAGAGAGAGAGAGCAGAGAGAGAGAGAGAGAGAGAGAGAGAGAAGGTACTATTTCACTTATGACAGGTGGAATGAGTGACAGAAACTTGAGACCGAGAGAGAGACTAAGGCTGAACGAGAGGTAGAATATAGTGTGTCGTAAGTACCCAGGGATCACCATTCTAATCTGTGAGAAATGAAAATGTACTTGACACCAGATGGGAGAGATTAGAGGAGAGAGTAAGAGAGAGTTAGAGAGAGTAAGAGAGAGTAAGAGGGAGAGATTAGAGGAGAGAGTAAGAGAAAGCGTGGGAAAGAAAGAAACCCTTACCTTGTCCTGGCAATACTTCACCCAGAGAAGGATAAGGAAGGGAGTTTCCTCTACCTCACTGAGTCTGGGAGTGGAGTGACAACAGACCTAAGAATATTGTATCGAGGAAACAAAAATTTATGCTATGTAAAAGTTTTGTATTTAGACAAGTATTGAGTATAAGTATAAGTTTTAAGTATAATTGCTTTGTATTTACAGGAACATGTACATTCTTCAACAACCAGTTTTACTGTTCAACCTGTTTACAGTTTGGATAAATACTCAGTGACTTTATAACTGGTAGATACATTCACAAGCCCAAAAAAGTGTCTATCTCTAGTCTTAAAAAAAATAGTGTTTAGGCACGATAATAACAAAACAGTGATGCCATATATTGTTCCGGATACAAATTAAGTTGGCAGCTCTTAAAAAAGAAAAGTGTTTAGGCACGACAAAAATAAACAGGGATGCCATAATTCCAGATACGAATTAAGTTGGCAGCTCTTAAAAAAAATTATGTTTAGGCACGACAATAATAAAACAGTAATGCCATATATTGTTCCAGATACAAATTAAGTTGACAGCTCTTAAAAAAAATTATGTTTAGGCACGACAATAATAAAACAGTAATGCCATATATTGTTCCAGATACAAATTAAGTTGACAGCTCTTAAAAAAAAAATGTTTAGGCACGGATACAATTTGGCAGCTCTGTAAATCTTGGTGCGTCCAAGGTTGAGTTCATTTGCCCACCAGTTAGTCAACAAGCAAATCATGTATAAGGTATATTGATGTTGACTTAACCACACTTAGGGCTCGTGTCACACAGGTTCATTAAGGAGGAGAGCATATATACACTGGGTACATTGGAGTGTCTTGAGTCGTCCAAAGTATGCCAGGAAAACAGGACCAGATTAATTAAGGGGAGTAACCTATTGTGGGAAATTAGAAGGCTGCTGATTCCTCCAAACTGTGCCTGGAAACAGAACACCTCCATATGAAATTATACAGGGGATGTGTTAAATAGTCAAGTTTGGAGGCCTACATTGACTCCAAATTGAGTACAAAAGGCACTCCAATTTACCAAAAAAGAATCACCACCTTAACTCTCTCTAATTGTAACTTTTCCCAGATCCCTTCTATGTGTCCATCACCATCACCATCATCACCACCACCTTCATCACCAACACCAACACCATCAACACCAACACCACCAACACCAACACCACCACCACCACCAACACCACCACCACCACCACCAACACCATCACCACCAACACCACCACCAACACCACCACCACCACCACCACCACCACGCCTTGGGCCAGACCATCCCAAAACCCTGCATACCCACACCCCGCTGGCCAAACAAACACACGCCCTCCTGCCCGCCCTCCACGCCCTCTATACTTACTTGTGATACCCAACTTGAAGGCAGATCTTTTCCTTATCCATACGACCCTCTGGCCACTCCTCCCTCAAGCACGTAAGTAAGTAAGTAAGGTCGTTCTGGTCATTGGTCCCTCAGGCAGGTTTGACCCCCCCTTCAAGCACAAGCACACACACACACACACACACACACACACACACACACACACACACACACACATACACACACACACACACACACACACACACACACACACACACACACACACACACAGAGAGAGAGAGAGAGAGAGAGAGAAAGAGAGAGAGAGTAACAAGAGGTGCCATTATACCCTCAGTGGGCACTTGACTACATGCAAACTCTTGGGGCTCGTTCATTCATGGGTAGTAGTATAAATTAGAGTAGTAGTAGTAACATCTTAATTAAAAACAAATGAGTGTCGTTCGTGGTGAAGGTGGTGGTGAAGGAGACTCAAGATGCACACTGAATATCTTACTTAAATGGTGGTAGTTCCCTTTTGGTACATTGGAGTGCCTTGATTCCTCCAAAGTATGCCAGGAAACAGGTCCAAGTTAACGAAAATAATGGTGTTCTGTTGATTGGAATAGTTTGGAGGATTCAGTTGCTCCAGATTTAATACTAACACAAAACTTCCCCCTTAATTTTGTTAGTTTTATGATGTAGAGAGAGTCCCATCTTGATCCAAAACAAATGAGTGTCGATAAATAGATAGATTAATAGACAGACATTTAAACAGACAGGGAAATAGAATATATTAATGAAATGACAGACTAAAATCGAAACAGAGGAGCGGAAGGAGAAGAGGAAGGAGAAGAATGGGGAAGGGGAGGAAATGGAGAAGGAAATAGAACAGACTAATGGAAAAACAAACTGATACCTAATCGGAGGAGAGGAAGAATGAGAGTAAAGAATGTAGAAAGAGGAGAGATAGGAGGAGGAGAAGGAAAAGGGGAAGGAGGAGGAAGAGACGGTGAAAAAGGATAGGAAAGAAGGTAGAAAGAGGAGAGATAGGAGGAGGAGAAGGAAAGGGGAAGGAGGAGGAAGAGACATTGAAGAATGAGAGGAAAGAAGGTAGAAAGAGGAGAGATAGGAGGTGGGGAAGGATAAAGGAAAAGAGGAGGAAGAGACAGTGAAAAAGGAGAGGAAGGAAGGTAGAAAGAGGAGAGATAGGAGGTGGGAAAGGATAAAGGAAAGAAGGAGGAAAAGACAGTGAAAAAGGAGAGGAAAAAAGGTAGAAAGAGGAGAGATAGGAGAAGGAGAAGGAAAAAGGGAAGGAGGAGGAAGAGGCAGCGAAAAAGAAGGGGAAGGGAAAGGAGGAGGAAGAAGAAGCAGTGAAGGATGGGCAAGGTGTGTCTCTCAGTATGACACGAACCGGCAGGGGGCAGGGGAGGGGGCAGGGGAGGGGGCAGGGGAGGGGTAGACTTCAGGTAGGTTCCCCAAAATTCGTACCCATATACCTACCTACCTACATACCTACCTACCTACCTACATACATACATACATACAGCAGCGACCTTCTTCCAAATTCACCAACCTTTTCCTCAATTATACATCAGATTATTGACGAAAAAAAAGAAGCTTGAGTTTGGTGAAAAAAAAAGCTTGAGTTTGGTGGGAAAAAAAAAGCTTGAGTTTGGTTTAAAAAAAAGCTTGAGTTTGTTGAAAAAAAAAAAAAGCTTGAGTTTGGTGGAAAGAAAAGCTTGAGTTTGGTGGGAAAAATAACTTGAGTTTGGTGGAAAAAAATAGCTTGAGTTTGGTGTAAAAAAAAAAAGCTTGAGTTTGGTGAAAAAAGCTTGAGTTTGGTTTAAAAAAAATAGCTTGAGTTTGATGAAAAAAAAAATCTTAAGTTTGGTGTTGGTGGTGGCATGGTGGTTGTTGGTGGTGATGTGATTCCCGTTTTAGGAAGGTTGGCATGTCACTGTCTGGGTCATAGAGGGAGAAGCCAGGGTGATGGATGGTGAGTGAAGAGTACGAGGAGGAGGTGGTGCGTAAATAAATAGCATTGTGGTGGTGGTGGAGTGGGAGAGGAGGGTGGTGGTGGAAGAGAGAGAGATAGAAATGGATGGAATAATAGATTGATGGATGGATAGATAGATTGATAGACAGGTAGATATGTGGATGGATAGATATATGGATGGATAGATGGATAGATAGGTAGATAGATAGATAGATAGATCGATGGATGGATGGATGGGTAGATAGACAGATAGATATGTGGATGGATAGATAAATAGATTGATAGATAGATAGATAGATGGATGGATGACTAAATTAATGGATGGATGGATGGATAGATAGGTAGATAGATAGACGGATGAATTGATGAAGAGATTGACAGATAGGAAGAAAGCTATATAGATAAATATGTAGATAAATAGATATCTGGGCAACAAGATAAATAAATAAGAGATAGAAAGAGACAAACTGAGATAGAGACAGAGAGATAAATATGATGGGAGGGAATGAGGAGTGGGAAGATAAATATTAGTAGTGTAAAAATATGCACAGACTGACTGAGAAATGATAAAAACGAAAATAATGGAAATAACATCAAAAGGAAGAGTGTAAGATTTATAAGACGAAGAAAGAAGAAATAATAAAGAATAAAGAATACAAAACGAATACAAAAAACAAAAATATCGAATACAAAAAAAAAACACGAGAGAGAAAATGATATACCCCTGAGGAGAAAATAGTTACAAAGACTGTGATAAAATGCACAAGGGTATTTGTTTGTGTTTGTATGTATCTTCTAAGAGTGAGTGAGTGAGTGAGTGAGTGAGAGGAATGTAAAGATTGAACCAGGATAAAATTTCAACATCTCTCTCTCTCTCTCTCTCTCTCTCTCTCTCTCTCTCTCTCTCTCTCTCTCTCTCTCTCTCTCTCTCTCTCTGGATTCAAGGCGCTCTAATGTACAGTCACAATCAAATATCCACCAACACTTTCCTTCCATCGTATATAGCAAATATCTTGGCTATAAAGAACAACACGTGTATGATTTTGCAGCACCTCATAATAATAATAATAATAATAATTGAGGGGGGTTGAGTTGACATAAACTGTTGTATGATTATAGTTTGATATGATACTGATTTATTTACACGATGGAAGGAAGGTAAGTGTTGGTGGCTATTTGATTATGGCTGTACCAAAAATATACTGTCCCTTGTGGCTCTCCCTCCCTAGACATTAATTGAAGCCGAATAAATACACTACCGAGTTGAAGGCAAGGAGTGATGAGAGAGAGAGAGAGAGAGAGAGAGAGAGAGAGAGAGAGAGAGAGAGAGAGAGAGAGAGAGACTTATTGATGCAAACAAACACAAGGACGGCTGACAGACACAACACACACCAACACAGATTAAGGTCCCATTTGTCAAGCACACACTCAAACACACGCACACATACATACATAAACAAGCATACATACATATATTCACACACATACATAAACAAGCACACACACACACACACACACATATGTATATTGTATGTGTGTGTGTGTGTGTGTGTGGTCGAGGTAGGCTTGCGTGACACCCAGGTCTACTACTGTTCATTCATTACCATAGGAATTTGTTGACTGCTGGAGGCGTGATGTTATAGGTGTGGTGAGAGTGGTGGTGTGGTGAGGGTGGTGGTGTGGTGAGTGTGGTCTGTGGGTGGTGGGTGGTGAGGGTGGTGGTGTGGTGAGGGTGGTGGTGTGGTGAGGGTGGTGGTGTGGAATATGAATGTTTCGAATTTTTTAACTTGTGGATCGGGATTCGAATTTCTGACTGGCCCAACATTGGCAACGTCAGGGGAGAAACGCAGGAGTGGAGCCAACTGTGTGTGTGTGTACAGAGCCCGTGGGTACAGTTGTGGTGGTGTAAGAAGGAATGGTACAGTACACGTGGGAAGGACCTCAAACCTCACCAAGGAATGCCAACTCTTCCCTGTGGGCATTTACCTGTGGCAGCAATTAATATCAATCAATCAATGAATCAATTTACCTGTGACAACTAGATTCGTCTGGCTTTAGTCCAACCGTGTTAATAATACATAAATAATACCTAATCTGTTGTGGATGTGTTAAAATGATATATAAATTAACCTTTTGACGTCAACAATATTTCTCTCCAACAAGGAATATGGTTTCTTGATGGTTTAAGGGACCCTTTGATGTAGTCAGAAAATTGGAGATAAATGAGTACTTCAAATATTGCCACGAAACACACACACCTATATGGAAGGAGCGTGTTTCGTGGCACAGTCAGGAGGAATCAGAAGCCTCCAATTCTCATACACGATCACAGGGTCCTTAAGTTTACATGTTATAAGGCTTTTTAGCTCACAAGAATATTTTTCAGTCATTTGTCCTTCCTTTAGTGTGTCGTATCACATCACCTCCACCTCCTGCCACCCATGCCTTCACTCATAATACATTAACTATCCACCTATACCTCATTTCACCCATGTCTACCTCCTCCGTTCTTGAATCCACTTCCTCATTCTGCTCCTTCTCTATCACATTACCTTCTACCTTCTACCACCCATAGATATAACTTTTGGGTTCAAACTCACACTCTCTTGGCTTAAAATTCACCTTTTGTTCTTTCCATTTCCTTCCTGCTTGCTGTCACACCGCTCTATGACCTTCTTCAGGCGGTATGTGACCTCGCTGTTGCGGCGTCTAATATCAAACAATCAACAACCTTTCTACCACCCATTCCTTCACCTCTCTTCCGCCCCCCAACCCACTCGACCCTACCCAAACCCACCACACTTCCTCATTCTGCTCCTCCCCTATCACATCTCACCTCCTACCACCCATACCTTCACCTCTCTCTCGCCCCCCACCCCACCCCAAACCCCCCTGCCCCTCACCTGCACCGAGCCATCATAAAGCGTGTGAGAGAGGAGGGAGAGAGAGAGATAGAGGGTGAGAGAGAGAGGAGGGAGAGGGACGGGTGGAGGGGCAGGGCGTGAAGATGTCCCGACTGATAGTGGTATACAAGACTGGGTTTATTGTTTCTCTCCCTGCTTGTATGTGTGTGTGTGTGTGTGTGTGTGTGTCGTGCCTGATTTCTTGCCTGTGTGCGTGTGTCTGTCTATGTGTGTGTGTGTGTGTGTGTGTGTGTGTGTGTGTGTGTGTGTGTGTGTGTGTGTGTGTGTGTGTTGCCTGATTCCTTGCCTGCATGTGTGTGTGTCCTGCATAATTCCCTGCCTGTGGGTATGTGCGTGTGATACCTGATTCCCTGTGTGTGTGTGTGTGTGTGTGTGTGTGTGTGTGTGTGTGTGTGTGTGTGTGTGTGTGTGTGTGTGTGTGTGTGTGTTGGTATATACTTGTCCCCTGGCTATATACCAGTATGTTTGCCCTGGTATGTATGTATGTATGTATGTATGTATGAATGTATGTATGCCAGGAGTTATTACCTGTTATTTCCCAGCCTCCAGCGCCGTCACCTCACGATAACATACTATACTTTGCATTTTAGTATTCATCCAAACTATTCCAAGCAACAAATCGCCATTATTTTTTTTATTCTATTCTGGTCCTGTTTCCTGGCATACTTTGGAGGAATTAATGTGCCCCAATATACCATAATTATACTATTTCCTTAACGATAAATCTCCACAACTGATGTTATGATGATATAAAGTTTAATATAATTTTAATCTAATATGTGGTAATTAATTTCTTAGACTGTGGATGATTAATATCAAAATAGGGAAAGGAAAGATAAATTTGCGTAGGATTTTATAGGTTTGTCTGCACACAATATCTCTCTCTATGCATCCGTACACACACAAACACATATTTATTCCTCCATCCGTATATACACACAAGCACATATCTTTCCCTCCATCAGTATATACACAGAAACACACCCACATCTTTCCCTACATCTGTACAAACACAAGCACATAAACCTCCCTTTAACCGTATACACACACACACACAAAAGCACATATCTTCTCCTCCATCCTTATATATATACACACACACAATCACACCCATCCCTCCCTCCCATTCGTTTACACACAAGTACACTACATATCCCTCCCTTTCAAGCACATATCCTCCATCCTTATATACACACATACACAAGCACACCCACATCTTTGCCTCTTTCCCTGTCAGGCCTTTTCCCTTATCTTCCATCTGAGGTCTCTATGGCGGTCATTTGGTCTCAGCCATAAACGGTACCAAGAAGGGACCCGCTTGCCTCTAGACGTGATGTACCCTTCTTGTCTACCTGTCTGTTTTGTCGGCCTGCCTGTCTCGCCTACCTGTCTATTTTGTCGGCCTGCCTGTCTCGCCCCGTCGCCAACCCCGGGGAGAGAGGTGTCGGAACTATGGTCGGAACAGAGGAACCGATTAGGAGAGACAGCGGGGAATAAAGACGGGATACAACACACAGACAACACACCCAATTGCCCCCCTTTATTCATACCTATATACACTACACGGAGGTATTTGTGTGTGTGTGTGTGTGTATGTGTTGTTATTAGTTAGTTGGTTGGATGAGAGTGTGTATTTATGTGTGAGTTTGTGTGTGTGTGTGTGTGGATGAGTTTGTTTGTGTGTGTATGGATGAGTTTGTTTGTGTGTGTGTGAATGAGTTTGTGTGTGTGGATGAGTTTGTGTGTGGATGAGTTTGTATGTATGTATGTGTGTGTGTGTGTGTGTGTGTGTGTGTGTGTGTGTGTGTGTGTACTAACCTATCTCACTGGGGAATTGAGACGTGGTACAATACAAACCTGAATAATAACCGTAATCATGCATACACAGAGTTATTTTATTTTTATTATTTTTCTATACCTCCACCTCGGAACTGTAGGTTATAAACAGCCTTTGACTTGCGAGGCTCCGAGATTAAATAAGATGTGTCGTTCTAGATGAGACAGTGGAGCTTTATTATGGTGGTGTTGGTAGTGTCTCTTTTGGCCCACTAGATGACGACACATTAAAGTTTATTTATACACGTCACTATCAGATGATGAGTGTGTGTGTGTGTGTGTGCGTGTGTATGTTTGCGTGTGTGTGTGTGCGTGTGTGTGTTTGTGTGCGTGCGTGCGTGCCTTATTTATATCACAAACTCTCTGCCCTGCTTTACTCTACCCTGTTCAGACCTTAACCAGAACCAGTCCTGCTCTTTCCTTCCTTCCCCTATCTTACCCTCCCATCCCTTCCCTTCTCTTTCTTTCCCTGTCCTTCCTTCACCTGTCCTGCCTTTCCCTGCCCTCCCATTCTGTCCCACATGTTACCCTCCCTTTCATTCCCTTTCCTGTCCTTCCTTCGCCTGTGATGTCTCTGTCCTGCTTTGCCTTTCCCTTTCCTTCCCTTTCCAATCCAATTTAGCCTGTGTCCTACCCAGTCCTGTCCTTCCCTTCCCTATCCAGTCCTACATTAGCCTGTCCTGCCCAATCTTGTCCTTCTCTGTCCAGCCCTGTTTATCCTTCTCTGTCCTGCCCAGTGTTGTCCTTCTCTGTCCGGCCCAGTGTTGTCCTTCTCTGTCCTGCCCTGCCGAGACCAGACCTCCCACAGTATCCTCATTATACCCTTGCATATAGATGGGAAAAATGATGAAGTAGCAGCTATATATTCCAACATGATACTAGATATTGATCATTAATGTGGGGTTGTTGTCGAGGTAAATTAAAATTCTTATATGTTATTATGGGTATGTAAATATTTATGCAAAGTAAAATTTATGTCTATACTTAGGGAATATACAGCGTTCAAAATGATGTAAAAGTATTAAAAAAATATGGTGGTAGTAATATACAGTCTGTAAATTGAAGGCTACTGCTTTCTCCAAGTCGTGCTAAGAAACAGAATCAAACTACTTTAAACATGGCTATTTGTTTTGTGACACAGTTTGCAGGAAACTATTTATCACACCCTATACTATCAATACTGTACTATGACTGACGTGGGATGTGTTTTTATTCCTTTTATTTTAATACTTTGAGAGATTACGTTCTCAGACGCTGCTTACAGTATATAAAAATATTATTCATGTTCAGTACAGTCGCGCACCACAATCCCCAGCCCACTTGAGTCGAAACCCCAGATCTGAAGCAGGCGGTTTCTAGACGACTCACAGCCTTTCTAGTTCGAAATGTGTGTGGCCTCATGATGGTTTGGGTGGGCTGTCGTTCAGAAAGTATGAAACAGGAAAAGCGTTGTAATTGGTTTCTCCATAGATAGATAAACAGTCGGTGGGGCTTCTTGAGTCCTCTAAATTGTACAGTACATGTCGAGAAACAGACCACTATTCGATATACCATGTAGGT
>JAWZYT010002634.1:142500-165000 GCA_034508575.1 Petrolisthes manimaculis
GTCCTCCCCCAGAAGAAAAAAAAAAAAAAAAAAAAAAAAAAAAAAAAAAAAAAAAAAAAAAAAAAAAAAAAAAAAAAAATCCCTCATATAACTTTTGGTGTCCCAGAAAAAAAAAAAAAAACTCATAACTTTTGGTGTTCCAGAAAA
This sequence comes from Petrolisthes manimaculis, assembly GCA_034508575.1. NCBI lineage: Eukaryota > Metazoa > Arthropoda > Malacostraca > Decapoda > Porcellanidae > Petrolisthes > Petrolisthes manimaculis. The sequence continues at coordinate 142,648 of JAWZYT010002634.1, forward strand.
GACAAAAAAAATAAATCCCTCATAACTTTTGGTGTCCCAGATATAAAATGAATAGACACTGTCCTTATTTAACTTCAGTCGTGTGTACTTAGAAGATTATTTTACTCGTCAGCAGGAGAGGGACTTAGTTTTTCCCCAGTTATTTTCAGTTATTTATTTATTTATTCATTTATTTATTTATTTTCTGTACGAAATGAGTAAAGGAACTACAGGTCACCTTACTTACACGGAATGTTATAGGTCATTATTCTCATTATTATGATATATATTATTATTATTCTCATTATTATCCTTATTATTATTATTAATATCATCATTATTATTATTATTAATGTTATGGTTATTATTATTATTATTATTATTATTATTATTATTATTATTATTATTATTATTATTATTATTATTATTATTATTATTATTATTATTATTATTATTATTATTATTATTATTATTATTATTATTATTATCTTTATTATCTTTATTATCTTTATTATCTTTATTATCTTTATTATCTTTATTATCATTATCATTATCATTATCATTATCATTATCATTATCATTATTATTATTATTATTATTATTATTATTATTATTATTATTATTATTATCATTATTATTATTATTATCATTATATAGGTATTGGCTTCATACACAGGCCGGGTCAGACTCTCTTGTTAAAAACATATTGGTGGTTTGACGTGTGTATATATTTAGAGAATGTAATGTGTGTGTCCAGGTCATGTTCTGTGTGTCCTTGTAGCCACTCTAGTGTTTACAGTACTTGTAGTGAAGCTCGACCTCCAGTACCTGTGTGTGTGTGTGTGTGTGTGTGTGTGTGTGTTAATGAATGTATAGATAATGTGTATATGTATGAGTGTGTGATGTATAAATAATGTGTATATGTATGAGTGTGTGTATGTGTGTGTGTGTGTTAATGAAATGTATAAATAATGTGTATATGTATGAGTGTGTGTGTGTGCGTGTATATGTATGTATCTTATGTGTGTGTGGTATAAATTTGCATATTATACTTATTCATGTCATTAATGAACTTTCAATATTTTTGCTTCGATCATGAATATATGCAATTGAAATGAGCTTATATTTTTTTATAAAGGACAGTATTAACAAGTATTCAGGGGGGAAATAATTAAGTACATTTCTCCTTTCCCATCCACCTTCTTATAAGTCCTGGGCGAAATTTGCATAGAAAAGAATGTATTGTATAACTACTTAATAATATATTCTAATATATACTTTCAATCACATGCACATAATAATAATAATAATAAGAATAATATAAGAACATGCCTGCTATATTATACTACAGGGTTCCTCATTATATTATATTTTATCGAGTATAGGAAGGAAGTGAGTGGATAACTTTTTTTTTCTTTCCTCTCTACTGCCCACTCAGTGTTAATTTGGTGTTCCTGGTGTGGCCCTGTATCCCTCTCTCCTCCTCCTCCTCCTTTCCCCTCTCAACTTTCCTGTCCCCTTCTCTCCCTTCCTTCCTCTCTTCCTTCCTTCTCCCTCTCAGGTTCCCTCTCCCTCTCTGCTCTCTGCTTTCCTGTCCCCTTCTCTCCCTTCCTTCCTTCCTTCTTCCTCTCAGTTTCCCTCTCCCTCTCAACTTGTCCCCCTTCCCTCCCTCCCTCATTAATTTTCCTTCTCTCTCCCTCTCAGTTTCCCTCTCCCTCTCAACTTTCCTGTCCCCTTCCCTCCCTCCGTCATTTCTTTCTCTCTCCCTCTCTGCTTTCCTTCTCTCTCCCTCTCTGCTTTCCTCCCTCCCTTCCCTCCAACCCTCCCTTCCTTTTACTTCTCTGCTTCCCTCCAACCCTTCCTTCCCTGTACAAGACTTACTAGAACACACACACACACACACACACACACAAACACACACACACACACACACACACACACACACACACACACACACACACACACACACACACACACACACACACACATAAATATACTGAAGATGAGAGATAGAGGAGGACAGAAGGTAGGCTGATTGAGGGTGTGTAAGATAGAAGCGAGATTGTGAAGCGAGGACGTGTGTGTGTGTGTGTTTGTGTATTTGTGTATTTGTTTATGTATGTGTGAGTGTTTGTGCTTGTGTGTGTGTGTGTGTGTATTTATGTGTTTGTGTTTATTTTTGTAAATTGTGTGTGTGTGTGTATGTATGTGTATGTGTGAGTGTTTGTGCTTGTGTATGTCTGTGTGTGTTTGTGTGTGTGTGTGTAGCCAAGGAGAGGTCTGAAACAGAGAGAAATATATAATTAATTGACCAGAGACACACACTAAAGACAGAGAAAACAACAACAACAACAACGTATACAAAAACGAAACAAAGAATATTGCTACAGTAATTTAAAAGAACGAAAGAATATAATGTATTATTTTCTGACTGATTGGAGTGAGATAGAGATAGAGAGAGAGAGAAAATCTGTGTGTATGAGCGGTAATATACTGTAAATGTGTGCCTGTGTGTGTGAGAGAGAGAGAGACGGAGAGAAAGAGGGGGGAGAGAGAGGGGGAGAGAGAGAATCTGTGTGTATGAGCGGTAATATACTGTAAATGTGTGCCTGTGAGAGAGAAAGAGACAGAGAGAAAGAGGGGAGAGAGAGAGAGAGAGAAAGGCTGTTAGTTTTGTGGCACATATAGAGGCCTCGGTAGCCCCTCCAATTCACAATTCACCAACTAAGTAAAACATCATTATCTCTTCAAGCTATGTAAAGTACAGGTATAAACCACCAGACACCACATCTGATATGCATCTATTCAACTCTCAGGGAATTAACACTAACCTTCCTCTTTCTTTAATGTTTTTTTGTAGTGGAAGCGGCGGTGCACTTTTTTTTTTTCCTCGCCGCAAAAACCTCCCCGAAGAATATTATCAGCTGGTCCATCTCCTTTTTAAACGGGTTGTAGGGGTAAGAGAGGAATGTAAACACGCGATGGAACCAGCCGCAGCTAAGTTAGTCTATGGCAAGGTGGTCTATGTCAGTCAGTCAGCCCACCTCACCTCACCTCACCTCACCCGCGGCAGACAAACTCGTGTTTGAATTCATGAAATACTGCGAATAGCTCTCTCTGATTTTCCCTCTCTTTATTTTTTTACTCTCTCTCTCTCTCTCTCTCTCTCTCTCTCTCTCTCTCTCTCTCGTCTCTCATCTCTCTCTCTCTCTCTTCTCTCTCTCTCTCTCTCTCTCTCTCTCTCTCTTTCTCTCTCTCTCTCTCTCTCTCTCTCAATGTTCAGGAGGTTTAATTTCAGTTGACAATACCAACAATCATTATACCACACTGGATTTTATTAACACTTAACTTAATTAATAAACAGAGGAGCTACATTTACAGCCAAACATAATGCATACCGAAGATGAAATATGACATACAGACAAACACAAAATCAATATAAATCAAAGATATAGGAAAAAAACAGACTAGAGACAGGACAGACAGACTAAACAGATAAACAGATGACAGATTTACAAACGGAAAAACATACAGACGGGGCAGAGATAAGAAAGGATGTGAAAGATAACAAGAGGGTATATTATGCCGATGGAGAGGAGATTAGGATGTGACAGATTACAAAGAGGAAATATTATGGAGATAGACATGAGATGGAGATGTAACAGAGGACAGGATGTGACAGATTACAAGGGGGATATACTGTATTATGGAGGTGGACAGGAGATTAGATGTGACAGATTTACATAGGGGAAATATTATGGATGAATGGACAGGAGATAGTGATGTAACAAGAGGACAGGATATGACAGAGAGGTGATTAGGATGTGACAGATTACAAGGGGGATATACTGTATTATGATGAATGGACAATAGATGGTGATGTAAGAGAGGATAGGTCAGACATCAACACATAGGACTGAAAATACAATCACGAGTCAGGGGATGAATGGACAAGAGATGGTGATGTAAAGAGAGGATAGGTCAGAACATCAACACATAGGACTGAAAAAGACAATCACAAGACAGGCGACCGACAGCCAGACGACGACAACCCAAGACCCAAGACAGATGAGGATGACAAACTATTATACATAACACTGAGCTGGGTGACAGATGGTAGGATGGATGGATGGATGTGGGTGAGGGGATCAACTCTTGAGAAAGTTTATATATATATATATATATATATATATATATATATATATATATATATATATATATATATTATATATATATATATATATATATATATATATATATATATATATATTATATATATGTATATATATATTTATTTATTTATGTACATATTGGGATCAGAGATAATACTGAAATGATAATATCGATGTTTTTTACCATCAAATTTATAATACTTAATTTTAAACTAATTTCTTTTCAATTTGTGTATCAATAAAGTCATACATGGTACAGTACTTATGAGATGCTGGGGAGGACAGACATACAGACAGACAGACAGTACTTATGAGTAAGATTATGAGATACTTATAAGATGCTGGGGAGAACAGACATAGATACATACAAACAGATAAAACTTGTGGAAAGATTGTGAGATATTTATAAGATGCTGGGGAGGACAGACATAGATACATACAGACAGATAAAACTTGTGAGATGCTGGGGAGAACAGACATAGATACATACAGACAGATAAAACTTGTGAGAAAGATTATGAGATATACTTATAAGATGCTGGGGACATACATACAGACAGACAGACAGGTAGGACAGGGGTGAGTTATGAGGAGGGAGACATTAGCATACAAAGGTGACCAAGGACTCCATCCATCTTACTCACACCCTGAATGTGGATCACGCCCACCTCCCACCCCACACCTCTCTCTCTCTCTCTCTCTCTCTCTCTCTCTTTGGTGATGGTAAATAATACGAGGCCAAACAATGAGGAAGAGAAAGAGGAGGAGAAGGAGGAGGTGGAGTAGGAAGTAAAGGAAGAGGAGGAGGAGAAAGAGCAGGAGGTGCAGGTGGAGTAGGAAGCGAAGGAGGAGGAGGAGGAGGAGGAGGAGGAGGAGGAGGAGGAGGAGGAGGAGGAGGAGGAGGAGGAGGTGGAGGTGGAGGTGGAGGTGCAAGCGAATCTTCCGCCAATAATAAACCCCATTTGTCTTGTCTTCCCCACCAGGCCATAATTATATAAGGCTGACGAGGTGATAGAAGACGTGGAGTGTCGGATTGTTTGTAAAGACACACACACACACACACACACACACACACACACACACACACACACACACACACACACACACACACACACACACACACACACACACACACACACACAGGGCCGGTGATCGCTGTTGTGGTGCCGAGGGAAGGAGCTTGATTAATGACCCCTTGTTAGAGCAACTTATGAGCGAGTGAAAGGAAGTGCATGCATGGACTTAAGGGAATAGTATACTTTTATTACATTGGAGTGCCTTGATTCCTCCAAAATATACCAGGAAACAGGACCAGATGAACAAAACTAATGGTGTTCTGTTGCTTGGAATAGTTTGGAGGATACAGTTGCTCCATATTTACCCAAGGCCTATATATATAGGCCTTGTATTTACCAACACTGTACTCTCTCCTTATGGGGGAAGTTTTTGTGTTGGTAAATCTGGAGTAATCGAATCATCCAAACTATTCTAAGCAACAGAACACTATTATTATTATTTGCTCTCCTGGTCCTGTTTCCTAGCATACTTTGGAGGAATCAAGGCACTGCAATGTACCAAAAAAGACCTACCACCTTAATTAAGGGACCATGTGGTGTAGTAAGAAAATTGGAGATTAAATGAGTCCTTCAATTATTGCCACGAAACACACCCACCTACTGTATATGGAAGGAGCTTGTTTCATGGCATAGACAGGAGGAATCAGAAGCCTCCTATTCTCATACACGATCACAGGGTCCTAAAGGCTATGTTGGTTAATTAAGGCCTCCATGTAAATAAATGAGTGGGTGGGATTCGGCTGGAGAGTGGGTAAGGTCTCAATGCAAGCAAATGAGTGTGTGTGTGTGTGTGTGTGTGTGTGTGTGTGTGTGTGTGTGTGTGTTTGGTTGTTTGTATGTGTCCCAGTGTATGTGCGTATCCCAGTGTGGATATGCGTCCTAGTGTATACGTGTGTGTTTGTGTACCAGTATATACGCGTGTGTGTGTCCAAGTGTATACGTGTAATAATAATAATAATAATAATAATAATAATAAACGGTGTGTGTGTGTGTGTGTGTGTGTCCTTCATAAACAATCCGCCGCTGGTGAGGGCTGGACCATGAGAGGTTAAAGACCAATCAGTAACAAGAGAGAGGCAGGGAGGGAAGGACGGCAAGGAGGGTGGCGCCTTCCGAGACCGATTTGCCCCCTGCTGTGTGTTAGACCCGACCCACAGACCGACCCACCGACCCACCGACCCACGCAATCCATCCCACGATCAACCAACCGACCAACAAACCAACCAACTTTCTGTTCATTTAATTTGGTGATCTGTTATCGGGAACATGATGAAGAACTCCTGATTTCTCCAGAAGTCTATGCCAGGAAACAGAGGGGTTTTATCCTATGCATTTTCTTCAGCTGTGTGTCTGTCTTGTCGTGCTATATGACCTCGTTGTTGCGGCGTCTAATATCAATCAATCAATCAATCAGTCTGTCTTGTTGTGGGAGCCAGCCAGAGAACCATGAGCTTATGAGAGGGAGTGTATAGGGTGCATGGGTTGATGTGTTGTTGTTGTTGTTCATTCTCTTCCTTTCTGAGTTGCTGCCCGGCGCCACAGACCTATATCTAGTGTGGGTATCTGGTCCTGCCCTCACCCCAGGCTATGGTGTGGGGAAGGTGGAAGGCTGAGAGAGTTATATGCATGGAGACAAACTGGGAGGGATAGTCATTGAAGTGGGAGGAAGGAGGAGGCTGGGAGAGTAAGTATACATGGAGATATACTGGGAGGGTCAGGCATTGAAGTGGGAGGAAGGAGGAGGCTGGGAGAGTATACATGGAGATATACTGGGAGGAATAGGCATTGAGGTTGGAGGAAAGAAGGTAGAGATATGAATGGGGAAGGGAAGGTATGGAGAGAAGGAGAGGCATAAAGGTAGGAGGAAGGAGAGTGGTAGAAGGGCAAGGTTGATGCTCTAGAGATTGTTTTGGCACTTGTTGAATAGGCATGAAGCGGTGGGGAGATAGAAGAAAAGGACACAACTGTAAATCGAGATGGGATGAGACGAGGAGGAAGGTACGACACTCACCAGTCAGGTGTACCAACATTAAATCACACTGTTTTAGGGATGGTAACGAAACTTTTTTTGCCGACTGTACGTATAATTGTATATATATATATATATATATATATATATATATATATATATATATATATATATATATATATATATATATATATATATATATATATATATATATATATATATATATATATATATGTAAACAAAATGAAGTGGTGATGACAATGGGGAAATATCCTAAGAATGTTGGAAGGAGGGAAGAACTGAGAAGTGAAAGGAGGAGAAAAAAAGAGTGGCAGGAGATGGAGAGGAGAACAGAGAGGTAGGAGAGGGGAGAGGAGAACAGAGAGGTAGGAGAGGGGAGAGGAGAACATACAAGTGGTGAGAGGAGGAAATTTCAAGGAGCTACAAAAACCGGTAATAGCTATAAAAATGTAAGGAGGTAAATTCAGAAGGTACCACCAATGAAGTTGTCGGGAGGAGGTTACTGCTCTGATAATGAGAGAGGAGGAAGGGAAGGCAGAGAGTAAGTTAAAGACAGGGATATATATATACAGTGGTTGTGGTGGTCTGTGGAGAGGTTAGAGAGGAGATAGTTCTTAATTAAGAGGTTTGATGATGTGCAACGCTAGCTTATCAAGGCAAATTAAATGTGTGTGTATGTGTGTGTGTGTTTAGAACCATACAGGACAAATACACACACACACACACACACACACACACACACACACACACACACACACACACACACACACACACACACACACACACACACACACACAGACACACACACACACACACACACACACACACACACACACACACACACACACCTAACGAAACAGGGCCATGCAGTGAGGGCCAACAAAGCAATGCATACAGATGAACAAGAAGAGTATTACGAGGTGCTGTCTGCCGTCACAAACCCACCCTTACTAACTACTCCATTAAGGGTGATTTATGAAGAGCAATATATAGCAAGCTGAGGGTTAGGGAGGAGAGGAATTAAGCTGAGGGTTATAGGGAGGAGAGGAAGGAGAGGAAGGCTGGATGGGACACTAACAAATTTGGTACATTTTTATTCGGTCATACGTTGGGGAATAGAGTAAGTTGTTGTTGTTGTTGTTGTTGTTGTTGATGGTGAAAGATTGTGAGGCTTGTAATTTCCCCACACTATAATTATATATCAAAGAGTAAACACAATTAATCGAGACTTTATGAGAGTAATAAGAGAACCGTTTTGTTGTGTCACTGTTTGAAGGAATTATAGTGGTGACATCGAGAAAAACACCAGGCAACTTCCTATATACACATCTCTGGGAAAAAAATTCGGATGTTTTGAGACCTTTCGTTTCGTGAGTGTAACATCAGAAAACATCAAGAGTAACATTTGGAAACATCAAGAGTAACATCTGGTCCACTTAGCACATCCCTGAAAATGGTTTGTTGCCTTTTCTGTCCTATTTTTTTTTTTTTTGTCCGAACGAGGTAGTGAGTGTTGTGTTGTGTTGTGTTGTGTTTTCGTCCCTCGTAAACTATTAAGGGTGGGTGGGCACATGGATTGTTCTGGGTGGTAAAATCTGGAGCAAATGAATCCTCCAAACTATTCCAGGCAACAGGATACCATTATCTTTTTTGTTTATCTGGTTCTGTTTACTAATATTTTGGTTTGATGGTAAAATCTGGATGGAGTAAATGATTCCTTCAAACGATTCTAGGCAACGTGATAACATTATTTCTTGTTAATCTGGTCCTGTTTCCTGGCATGCTTTGGAGGAATCAAGGCACTCCAATCTATCCCAAGTCTACTTACTATTCCCTTAAGGCTGTTTTCACTGGGCCATAAACATGAAGGATTTTACAGACGTGACCCGCCCCACCAACTACATCTAAAACTTTTATATTTTTTTTATAAGTTTTTTGGTCATGCACTTAAGGGGGAAATATTGTGTTGGTAAATCTGGAGCAACTAAATTCTCTAAACTATTGAGAAGCCCTTCAATATTTCTACAAGGGAGGAGGAACTGGGACTGATGGAGGGAAGGGGTTTGGTTTGGAGGGAGAAACTGGATGGGAGGGAAGGAAGGTGGAGGGTTTCAGAGATGGCAGGGGTAGGGAGGAAAAAACCAGAAGGGAATAGGGAGGTTTCAGGGAGGAAGGGGGTAAGGAAGGGGGACAAACTGGGAGGGGAAGGAATCAGGGAGGGAAGAGGTAAGGAGGGGAAGGAATCAGAGAGGGAAGAGGTAAGGAGGGGGACAAACTGGGAGGGGGAATCAGGGAGGGAAGAGGTAAGGAGGGTGGTCAAACTGGGAGGGGAAGAAATCAGGGAGGGAAGAGGTAAGGATGTGGGGGGAGAAACTATAAGCTACCTGACCTAACAACAATAGTATTCCTGCCTCTTCATCTCTTCTCAACTCCTCCCATTTTACGGCCCATAAAAATTCATTTAATCTCTCTTATATCGACCTAATATGATGCTCCCCTTCCCCCTCTCCTACCCACTCTAATTACTCGTTATGAAGAAATATATATGTAAATGTATTCTATCTGTGTTTATATGGAGACACAGACAAAGCTATAGAGCAATAAAGGTTATAATTTACTATATGCATGCTTACAGTGTTTATATAAGTCGCAGTCAAATCTGTAGTGCATTATAAGTTATAGTTTAGTATTGCACAGTTGGACACATGAATGGGTGATACAGCCCAAGTGAAAGATGGTCAATGTCTACCAATATCAAGTTCCTTAGTGCCAAATAGGAGACAGACATCAGGGGCAGAAGTCAGTATTGAGGATGGTAATAAAAAGCAAGTACCTGATAATAGACACTGGTTACTCAAATGGGACAAGTATCTTTCCCCTGCTGGGCTGTACCACCCATTCATGTGTCCAACTGTACATATAGGAATAAATTTGAGACCTATATGCCTTACAATGGATGTTTGTTATATATTCATAGCATCAAGTTATACAGTATATACTCGCTCCCGGTATGTGTATGTGTGTGTATGTGTGTGGGTGTGTATGTGTGTGGGTGTGGGAGTGCGAGTGAGTGAGTGTGAGTGTGTGGGTGGGTGAAAGAATGTGAATGTGTGTGTGTGTGTGTGTAAATGTGTAAATGAATGTGAATGTCAGTGAGTGTGTATGCGTGCGTGTGTTTCTGTGTGTGTGTGGGGTGGGTGGGGGTGATGACCTGGGCCTCGGTAACGGGGCACCATGTTTACTGTAGTGTCAGAACATTAATGAATATACTTAGTTAATTAAGGGGCAATACACTTTTGTTACATTGGAGTGCCATGATTCTTCCAAAGTATGCCAGGAAACAGGATCGCATGAACAAAAATAATGGTGTTCTGTTGCTTGAAATAGTTTGGAGAAATCAGTACCTCTAGATTTACCAACACGTACCTTAATATACAGACGAGCGACTGCAACTTCTAATCTCAACGAAGGGATAAATAATGATCTCGTTGATATTGATATAAAAAACTGATACGATATAAAAAAAACTGTTTGTAGTCTAGTAAGTTGTGTGAGTGATATTTTTTTTTCTCATAATTATTTTAAGGGACCCTGTGATGTTGTCAGAAAATTGGATATAATCGAGTCCTTCAAATATTGATCCAAAACACCACCTCAATCACCACCACTACTACCATCACCACTACCACTACCACTACCACTTCTATTAATACAACCACTACCACCACCACCACCACCACCACAACAACAACAACAACAACAACAACAACCACCACAACCCCCCCACAATTCTACCACCACCACCACCCCACCCCACTTCCACTTCCACTTCCACCACCACCACTAGGACATAAATCTCACTGAGCCACACCTGAGGGTAAACCAGATACCAACATTCGTCATCCACGTCACCGGGCTCTGCAAATCATTCCCTAAACATCCCCGACTACACATTTTCTCTGGGTCTTTTTAAGGAGTCTTTTATTAATATTGCCGGCGAGTTCCATGGGTGAAAGAGGCGGCCCGATGCTTCCTCCAACCCAGTACAATGTGCCGTAATAATCTCTAGCAAGGGAATCTGTGTTGTCGTGGTATATTTTTGGGAAATAATTATCATCTAATTCACTGTGATATTATACTGTAAGCAGACTCCTGTCCTAGCCTAACCTAACCTTACCTAATGTAACCTTACCCACCCTTACCTAACGTAACCAAACCTAATGTAACTTAGCGTAACCTAACCAAGCCTGACTTAACTAAATCTAACCTTACCTAACCTAACCTAACATAACGTAACTATTTTCCATATTTATATTATTAAGTATTTATGGGTACATAGAACACGTATCTGGGGTTTTGGGGTTATGTTTTTTATATATATTTCATTTAGGATACTCGGGAAATGTAAGTCCCAATAAAATAATTATGAACATTGAACAAGACTGACTGCCACCTCTTCAAAATCCGAATAATAATAAAACCTGTAATGAACAGAGGCGTGTCTTTGCTCTGCAGGTTATGTGGGTCAACTTACTATTGGTCATAAAGTTGAGAAACAAAACGAAACAAAACATGGCATCTCAACCTGGTCTGACCTCGGCCACTTCAGGGTCAAACCACACACACACACACACACACACATAACACACACACACACACACACATAACAAACACACACACACACACACACACACACACACACACACACAACAACAACAACAACAACAACAACAACAACAACAACAAAAGCCTTAAGAAAAAAAGAAAAAAGAAAAGAGAAAAAGAGGAACACACTCAGGGACCACCGCCCCCTCCCACTCCCCCTCCCCTCACCCTCCCCCCTCTCCCCCTCCCCCTCCCCCTCCCCCCCTCTCGCCCTCACGATAAAACTATAAATCGATGAATGAGCCTAAAATTATGGTGGGGATGGAGACGATAGCTGGCTGGGCGGAGAGTGAAGACGAGGGTGTGTGTGTGTGTGTGGGGGGGGGAAGGAGACGGAGGGGTAGTAAAAGATGGTAGGGATGAGAGGGAGAGTGGAGGGAAGGTAGGGAGAAGGGGGAGAGGAAGAGTGGAGGGGAGGTGGGGAGAAGGTGGGGAGAAAGGGGAGAGGAAGAGTGGAGGGAAGGTAGGGAAAAAGGGGAGAGGTAAGGGAGGTAGAGGAGAGGAGAGGAAGAGAAGAATGGTGGGGAGGTGGGGAAAAGGGGGAAAGGTTAGGGAGGAAGAGGAGAGAATGTTTAAGATGGTGAAGATAAGAGGGAGGGAAGGAAGGTGGGGAGGAAAGGAACGGGGAGGCAAAGGAGGAAGAGGGGAGAAGAAAGAATGAAGATCAGAAGGGCAGAAGAAAACAAGAATAATAGGAGAGAGAGAGAGAGAGAGAGAGAGAGAGAGAGAGAGAGAGAGAGAGAGCGTGTGTGTCGAGGGGAGGAAGGGGTAGGTGAGGTCAGACGATAAGCGGTTAATAGAAGAGGGTCAGAGAGGGATGCCATAATGAGAGACGACCCAGTCACACTCCCCACTTTGAAACACTTAGCAGGGTGAGGGACGTATGCTTCTCTCCTCCTCCTCCTCCTCCTCCTCCTTCTCTTTCTCTTTCTTTTTCATCTTTTTCTTTCTCTTTCTCTTTCTCCTTCTCTTTCTTCTTCTCCTCCTCCGCCTTTCCTCCTCCTCCTCTTCCTCCTTCTCCTCCTCTTCCTCCTCCTACTCCTCCTCCTCCTCCTCCTTCTCCTCCTCCTCCTCCTCCTCCTCCTCCTCCGCAGTGTTCGTCGTCGCTGGAAGGAAGGAAGGAAGGAAGGAAGTTGGTTTGGTGACACACGTTGAATTGAGGTGGATATGGTCATGGGAAGTGGAGATGAGGTAGAGAAATTACAGAAGAAGATACTGTAGTCTGGTAAATCTAGCTGAAGTATATTAAAGGTGAAGTTTTGTGTTGGTAAATCTGGAGCAACTGAATCCTCCAAGCTATTCTAAGCAACAGAACACCATTATTTTAGCTCTTCTTGTCCTGTTTCCTAGCATGCTCTGGAGGATTCAAGGCACTCCAATGTAACATAAAAAGAATTACCACCTTAATCTTTATTTTGCACCTCATACACCAATATATATATTTGTTTTTATCTTGATCTTGTGGGTTTTTGCTATTATTTCTGCTAGAGATATAATGCTCTTTCAGTCGGGCCCTTCTATATAATTTGAGACCGACGAAATATGGCGACTATTTCCCTTTTTTTTTTTCTTTTTTTTTTTTTTACAATTTTCTATTTCCAAAAGTGCCTGTTACAATTTCAATGGTGCACATTTCACAATAACATCTTAAAGTACAGACGTACGATGTATCAGTTTTTATCGCGGGGAAGATTTTACAAAATACATCTAACTCGGCCAACACTCCGTTCGCCAACTTCCATATTAAATCCGCTGGCGTTCACACGCAACCCTTCAGTTAGTTACCCCAGAAACCGGGGTAACTAACTGAAGGGTTGCGTGTGATCGCCAGCGGATTTAACAGGGGAACAGTGTTGGCCGAGTTAGATGTATTTTGTAAAATCTTCCCCGCGATAATTACTGATACATCGTACGTCTGTACTTTAATGGGAAATATTGCCTTTACAACGGCACCTTATATCTTAAAGGAGTAAGTGTTGGTATATCTGGAGCAACTGATTCCTCCAAACAATTCCAAGCAAGAAACAGACCTCCACGCACCGGAACTATAGAAAGAAAGAGAGAAAGAGATAGAGTAATAAAGGCAGAGAGAAATAGAGGGATAAATAAAGAGAGAAATAGAGATAGAGAAAGATATTAAAGAAAATGATAGAGAAAAATATAGAAAGAGAGAAATAGAGAAGGAAACAAAGAGAGAGAGAAATATAGACAGAGAATGAAAAAAAGAGAAAGAGAAATATAGAAAGAGAGAAAGAAAAAAGAGAAAGAGAGAAAGAAAAAAAAAGAGAAAGAGAGAGAGAGAGAATATCAAATTGGCAGCCCTGATCCGCAGAACGAATTGTACTAAAAAAAAATGGCATATCTAGTTAGGGGAATATATGACCAGCGTAAACAAGACGGGTTTCTCCCACTCTCACCAATAAATAAGGTGGAAGAGGAGGTGGAAGAAGAGGAGGTGGAAGAGGAGGTGGAGGAGGAGGTGAAAGAGGGGGAGGTGGAGGAGAAGGTGGAGGAGGAGGTGAAAGAGGGGGAGGTGGAGGAGGAGGAGGAGGAGGTGGAGGAGGAGGTGAAAGAGGGGGAGGTGAAGGAGGAGGTGAAAGAGGAGGAGGAGGTGGAGAAGGTGGAAGAGAAGGTGGAGGAGGAGGTGAAAGAGGGGGAGGAGAAGGAGGAAGAGAAGGAGGAAGAGAAGGAGGAGGTGGAGAAGGAGGAAGAGAAGATGGAGGTGGAGAAGGAGGAGGAGAAGGAGGAAGAGGAGAAAGTGGAGGAAGAGTAGGGGAAGAAAGAAGAATATTATACGAGGAGGAGTAGGAGGAGGAAGAGGTGCTATATTTACCTTGGATTAGGCTGTTGTCCAGAAACTGCTTGCTATTTCCCTAACTTCAAGTACCGAAAAAATAAATTTGGCGATCGCTATTAGCAGTTGACGGGAGTGAAACAATAAAAATAAAACAATAATAGAATATGGATATACTGTATACTTTTATGGGGGTATATAATAGCACATTGTTTTGGGTGGTAAATCTACATGGAGTAAATGATTCCTCCAAGCTATTCCAGGCAACGGGATACCATAATTTGTCATCATGTGTGTGGGTCTGTTTCCTGGCATACTCTGGAGGAATTAAGGCACTCCAGTCTATCAAAAAAAGTATATTATCTATCCCATTTAGATGCACAAGTAAAGGAAGGAAGGGCCATAACTGGATACAAAAAAAATATATAGATGTCTTGGTTATGAATAGTGATAAGAACATAATTTCTAGCTTCAGGTATAACTCAAATCAACAAGTTAAGGGAAGTGTAAAATATATAATAAATCCCAGGCTATAGATTATCCAAGACACTATAATTATATAACAAAACAAAAAAGGTGTACAAGAGGATATAATATTGCTGTTTCTCTACTGCTAATCATCCCCCTACGAGGCCCACTCACTCTATACCCACTCCCTCTATACCCACTCACTCTATACCCACTCACTCTATACCCTATAATATACCTCATACCGAAGAGTGAGAGCTGTCATCACTCACTGACTACAATTACACATGAGGGGTTCGTCGTGTATAATTTAGTAAACATTTTCCCAAGGCCAATATATACTGGCCTTGCATTTTCCCTTTATGTGTGGCGGGGATCAGTGTCAGGTGGATCGAGGTATGTATTACTGCAGCATTTCACGTCTTGAAGGGATAGATAGATTATGGTGACCAATGAGCAGCTCCATATTTATGCTAGGTTTCATTATGCATCTCTGCAATTAAAGTAAAAAAAAAAAAAAAAGATATAATCACAAAATCTTCACGAAGCCATGAAAGGAGTCTCAACGTAATAACAAATAGTAGTACAAGTAGTAGTATAGTAGTCGTAGTAGTAGTAGTAATAATAGTAATAATAATTGTAGTTGTAGTAGTTGTACCAGTAGCAGTAGTAGTAATAGTAGTTATAGTATTAATATTTGTAGTAGCAGTAGTAGTAGTAGTAGCAATAGTAGTAGTAGTAGTAGCCTAGTAGTAATAATAGTAGTAATAGTAATAATAATTGTGGGAGTATTAGCAATAGTAGCAGTAGTAGTAGTAGTGGTAATAATAGAATAATAGTAGTAATAATTGTGGGAGTATTAGCAATAGTAGTAGTAGTAGTAGTAGTAGTTGTAGTAATTGTTTGAGTGGACCATAATAAATTGCTCTATCGTTATCTGGTCACACTGAAGTAAGACCTGGCTGGAGAATAACAAGACGAACATAGTAATTTCCTTGACGTGCACATTCCCTTATATACCTAGTACCTCCCTGGGCAGTACCGGGGCCACTACACACACACATACATACACGCTCACACACATACATACATACATACATACATACATATACATACATACATACATACATACATACATACATACACACATACATACATACGTACACATACGATATAACTTTGCCTCAACAAGCACACACACATACGGTATAACTCTACTTCAACACATACACACACACACACTACAACTCTCCCTCCGCACATACACACACACACACACACACACACACACACACACACACACACACACACACACACGCTATAACTCTCCTCCCCCAACACGCACACTGCAACACGAGACACTGTGATTACTGGCCCCTTCCCTCACTCCTTCCCTTTGCTACACGACACGACACGACACCACGACCCATCACCTCTATAAGCAAACCAACCCACCTACCCCTCGCCTGATTTGCACTCCCAGGGAATAAAAAAAAAATAATAAGATGTGTTCTAGATATCCAGTTTAAATACAAATAGACGAGTTGTTAACATGAGAGAGTACCGGTATATACTTTCGGTACTGTACATACATATATTGGAGTGCCTTGATTCCTCCAAAAGTATATACATTATGCCAGGAAACAGGACCAGATGAATAAAAATAATGGTGTCTTGTTGCTTGGAATAGTTTGAAGGCAGAAAACAGGACCAGGCACATTTCCTTTTATTTGGTCATACGGTTTCCCTCCCTGCAAAGATGTGGGCAATACCATCGTACTCTACAGGTTCTGGCGCCCCTTCTGTCCCGAGCCATTCATTCTCTCTCTCTCTCTCTCTCTCTCTCTCTCTCTCTCTCTCTCTCTCTCTCTCTCTCTCTCTCTCTCTCTCTCTCTCTCTCTCTCTCTCTCTCTCTCTCTCTCTCTCTATCTCTCTCTCTCTCTCCACCTGTCCCTCCGATCCTTCTGTTGATGACGTGTTTACCTCTGGCCATTCAAGTAATATTTCCCTGGCCTTCATCTGTGTGTATTATTAACTTGATAGTACCACAACCCAACCAAGCATTTATATATTTATTTATTTATTTATTTATACAGAGAACTGAGTTTAATATTTACACTTGAAATATATATGTGTAAGTAAATAATTCTTGTTTGTTCTCCTTACTACAATCTATTTATTTATTATCTTCTTCGCATTTGGCCAACACGTATGTACGAGTATACAATAATGTATTGATATTTGCCTACACATATATACAGATATTTATTAAGTTTGCCTACACACATACAGATATAAATTTTGCCAACACTTACGAGTATACATACATTAGTTTTGCCTACACGTATATACATACAGTATATCAACTTTGCCTACACGTATACATATATGTATTTTGTCTTACATGTTGCACCGTGTCTTGCTGTTGAGGCGTCTAATATCAATCAATCAATCAATCATTCAATCAATCAATCAATCATCAGTACCTCTTTTCATTCCTCTTGGCACCGTTGAAAAAGTACAAACATTGGGTTGCCAGGCAGTGTCCATCCTTCCACCTGTATATATATATATAATTCGCGGCCAAGGATCGTGTTCAGTGTGTGTCGGCTCCAGGCAGGCTGATGACAGGCTTAAGGAGGCGATACCGGCAGGCTTAACTTGATGTACGGTGTGTGTGTGTGTGTAAGAGAGAGAGAGAGAGAGAGAGAGAGAGAGAGAGAGAGAGAGAGAGAGAGAGAGAGAGAGACTTTGATATATGAGAGAGAAGAGAGATAGAGATTGTGTGAGATGTAGGGTGTGTGTGTGTGTGTGTGTGTGTAAGTAGGAGAGAGAGATTTTGTGAGATGTACGGTGTGTGTGTGCAAGTAGGAGAGAGAGAGAGAGAGAGAGAGAGAGAGAGAGAGAGAGAGAGAGAGAGAGAGAGAGAGAGAGAGATAGTGTGAGTGTCGTAGTGTGTCAGAGCAGGGAAGGTCCATAAACGAAAAGTGATGTGCGCGCCTGCCTTTAGTGGTGTGTGTGTGTGTGTGTGTGTGAGGGCAAAGGTAAAAGATCTTCTTGTGTCGGGGAAAATAAGGAGAGGGTAGAAAGTCATGTTGTGTGTGTGTGTGTGTGTGTGTGTGTGTGTGTGTGTGTGTGTGTGTGTGTGTGTGTGTGTGTGTGTGTGTGTGTGTGTGTGTCGGTGTGTGTGTGTGTGTATGTATGTATGGTCTGGGACATAACAAATATTAAAAATCTACAACCGCAGGTAAATACAAAAATAATTAATAACTACAAAAAAAATAATAATAATAATAATAACAAAATAAAAATAAGTAAATGAATATATAATAAATAAAATATATAAATAAATAAAAAAATCTCCATATCGTGCAAGCATTTAATAATAAAATTTCTTACTTGCTGTGAAAAGTTATTAATAAAATCCGAGAATATATATTTTTACTCTCGAATATATGTATATATTTTTTTACTGGCACATTATTTAAACGAAATAATTTTACTAAAGGACCCTGTGATCGTGTATGAGATACCTTGGTAGCTTCTGATTCCTCCTTACTATGCCACGAAACAAGCTCCTTTAAATAATGTAGATGTGTGTGTGTGTGTGTTTCGTGGCAATGTTTGAAGGACTCACTAACCACCAATTTTCTGACTACATCATTTGTTTACAATCGAAAATATTTATTGGTCGTGTACTTTTATATATATTTATTTTTTCTGGCTCATGATTAGTTCGAAATTAATTTATAAACCCGAGTTTTGTTTATAAGCTTCGAAGCGTGACATTCCCATAAATCAGTCCATGGGAAAAAGAAAATGTTTTGGTTCACAGTTTATTGAGTTTCTTTAGTAGGCTAACAAGTGTCGTATTGTTAGGTTGATATACTGTAGTTGTGTGTGTGTGTGTGTGTGTGTGTTGTTCCTGTTGTTGTTGTGTGTGTGTGTGTGTGTGTGTGTGTGTGTGTGTGTGTGTGTGTGTGTGTGTGTGTGTGTGTGTGTGTGTGTGTGTGTGGTGTGTGTGTGTATCTATTTATCAACTGTTAACTGTTTAATCTTGAAAATATGGTTTGATTGATAAACTTCTACTATTGTTGTGCGTGTGTGTGTGTGTGTGTGTGTGTGTGTGTGTATTTATTTATCAGCTGTTAACTGTTACACCTTGAAAATGTCTGCAACAAGAAATTTACACTGAATTATGGAACTTTTCTCTTAATTAATATTCCGTTTTCGAAATGTAGTGTTTTCTCATTATGAATATACATTATCTTATAGTGCATTATGACAAGCTCTTAAATAATGATAAATAGCTTGTGCTTGCAGATAATTGAATATAAGAAGATACCTAAGTAACATTAAATTAAGAAAAGATTTATTAACCACAATGAATTATTATCTCCCTACCAAACATAGCATAAGGAAGACGTGTTGTGTAGTGTAGTGTAGGGCTTGGCAATATTAAATACCCCTGTGATGTAGTCAGAATAATTGGAGGTTAATGAGTCCTTCAAACATTACCACGAAACACCCCATATATACATACTGTACATTGAAGGAGCTTGTTTCGTGGTATAGTCAGGAGGAATCAGAAGGCACCACCATGTAGCTATAGGTCTCATACACGATCACATGCAGGGTCCTTAATTTAACCTATGTCTTAATAACCTCTGCTTCCCTTATATTTATGACGGTGTGTGTTTAGTCCACTGTCTCTTGTGATTTGGTTAGGTTAGAGGTAGGAAAAATGTTGAAGGTTTAGAATATAGGTTAGATAATATTAATGTGTATATCTGTTTATTCATTTTGTGTTTCTATTCTCTTTATCATTATTTTGTTTGCTGCATTATATTTATTGATGCTATTTACTTGAGTATTAAGGGTGTAAATAAATGAGAGATAGATAGAGATAGATAGATAGATAGATAAAGGTGTGTGTGTGAGAGAAAGAAATGTGTGTGAGAGATAGAGAGAGAAAGAAAGAGAGACACAAAGAGAAAGAGAGAGACTGGAAAGGCAAGCAGACACAACCAGCCACACACACACACACACACACAGAGAGAGTAACCTGAAAGACTTCCTTCACGGCCAGAGGGAGTTGCTTCACACACACACACACACACCCATAAGTTAAGTTCATGATGTGCCTCGTGTGTAATAACAACTAATAGACTTGAACTAACACAGACCTCGTGGGTAATGAATGGTATGTTGTGTGTTGTTGTCTTCAGATGTAGATAAAGGGTAGTGGTGGTGGTGGTGCAAATTTTAGTGTTCTCTGTTAAACCCCTACAATAAAAAGATGACAATTTATGTTTTTTTTTTCCAAGGGGATATATATATATATTTATTATTTGTGTGTGTGTTTTTTGTGTGTTTTTGTGTCTTACGGTATAGCTTTTTACTCTTTACATTCAAAAGTTAGAATTATATTAGTTTTCTTTTCTTTAATTAATTAACCATGACATACGTAATAGATAGTAAAGCATATACAGTAAAAGTGACATACATTCCCAAGACTACATACATAGATGGTAAATACAGTAAAAGTGACATACATTCCCAGGACTACATAATACACAATTGGATCTTCAGGGTTGTTATAACTTGGTCATCATATATTGTTTACAGTTCAATGTGTCATTATCAAAACTAAAAAGAGGTTTCGAAAGGACCTCAGTGATTATCTCTGTCTCTCCACACGTCGTCATCTTCCCTTTAGTAGTCTCCTGTTTCCTCCTGTTTCCTCCACACGTCGTCATCTTCCCTTTAGTAGTCTTCTGTTTCCTTCTGTTTCTTCCTGTTTCCTTGTTGGGGTCTCCTGTCTTTCCACACGTCGTCATCTTCCCTTCAGTATAGACTCGTGTTTGGTTTAGGCATCAGCAGGAAGTTTCTGAATATTTTCCAAACAAACATTTTGGTCTCATCAAAGTGAGGAATGATGGCTGGCTTCCCTACCTTCCCTGACTTCCCTTCCCTACCTTCCCTGACTTCACTGACTTCACTAACCTTCCCTACCTTTCCCTACCTTTTCTACCTTCCCTGCCATTCCCTACCTTCCCAGCTTTCATCATATTGATCCTTTCCTACCTTCCCTTCCTTCCCTTTTCACTCACTCTCTCTTTTTCATTCTCTTTCACCCTCTCTCTCTCAATACCTTTCACCTATCACTCTCTCTCTCTCTCAATCCCTTCTCGGCCCTCTCTCTCACTCCCTACTCCCTCACTCCCTTCTCACCACCACCACTCCCACACCACCATCCTTGTGTTTATACAAGATTTAGGCCTAGTCCCGGTTTTGCCATTACTGGGGGGAGAGGGGAAGGAGGGGGGCGAGTATAGAAAGCCGGAAGGGGGCTGTAGGAAGTAAGGAAGAAAAGGAGGAGGGGGGCGAATCTCCTTCACTTAAAGATGCATTGAGAATCGTCCAACACTAACCTCACCCATTTCGTCATATAGAGTTTGGTAGTTAAAGAGAGTGTGAGAGTGAGTGAGTGAGTGTTGGGGTGAGTGAGTGAGTGTTGGGGTGACTAAGTGAGTGTTGAGGTGAGTGAGTGAGTGTTGAGGTGAGTGAGTGAGTGTTGGGATGAGTGAGTGAGTGTTGGGGTGACTGAGTGAGTGTTGAGGTGACTGAGTGAGTGTTGAGGTGAGTGAGTGAGTGTTGGGGTGACTGAGTGAGTGAGGGGAGAGGTCAGGGATGATGAGCAAGAACACACCCCGAACAAAAGATGAATGAAGGACTAAAGACGAAGGAAATGGGTACTCGTGTGAACAACTTTTGAAGAGAGAGGTCAGGGATGATGGGCTCGACTAACAGTGAGTTTTCTTTTCCATACACAGCGTTGCATACTTACAGACAGACCGGCAGACGTACTGTACATACACTTGTACTATCAGACACATACACTTACAGGACACGTATATATATATGCTTCCATATATGCACATATTGATACACAGACATACATGCATAGGGAGGGACTACATTTATAATAATTATACATTGATTATCATTAACTGTACATACATACCAAACATTATAGTACATACAGTCGCGGTCAATAATAATCATCCACATATGGGCATCTCAAGCAATTTACTATTTAATGTTTTTACGTTAATATCAATCAATGTATATTAAAAATTGCAACCTTTCCAAACTTTCAAAAACGCTCATTTTTTCAATATTTTTTTTCAATTTTTAACGATTCCA